>PVIH01000232.1:0-286324 GCA_004025045.1 Sigmodon hispidus
GGAGTGTTCCCCTTGCTCCGCATCCTCTCCAGCATAGGCTGTCATCTGTACCTTTTATCTTAGCCAATCTAACAGGTGTTAGGTGGTATCTCAAAGTTGTTTTGATTTGCATTTCTCTGATGGCTAAAGATGAAGAGCACTTTTTCAGGTGCCTTTCAGCCATTTGTAGTTCCTCTGCTGAGAATTCCCTTTTTAGATCCGAACCCCATTTTTTGATAGGGTTATTCAAGGTTTTGTGATCTAAATTCTTGAGCTCTTTATATACCTTAGAGATCAGTCCTCTGTCACTTGTAGGGTTGGTGAAAATCTTTTCCCATTCTGTAGGCTGGCTTTCTTAAGTACTAATCTAGCTCTTCAGCACTTGATTTCAAAATTAAGAATAAAGGATTCTGAAAGGCATTTTCACCATATGTAGGATTCTAAGTTCTATCATCTTTTATTTAAGTGTTTTAACTTGGTTGCTTCTAGATCTTTCCTCTTGTATGCTTTCTGATGAGGAATCTGTTGCTGTCCTTTATTGTGTTTTGCTGTATCAAGTACTGTAGTAATTAGATTTTAAAATTATTTTATTTGTCACTGATTTGAGCAATTTGAATATGAAGCAATTTGGATACTTCTGTCATCTTTCTCCTGTTTTTTTTTTTTTTTTTTTTTTTTTTTTTTTTTTTTTTTTTTTTTTTTTTTTTTTTTTGTGCTTGTGATTCTCTGAAACTTTTGGATCTGTAGTTTATAGTTTTCATTATATTAACCTTTCTCTAATATCCCTTTAACATTTCCTGTTCTTTAGAGGCTCATTTACACATGTCAGGACTTTAGAAATATGTGTTTAATTTTATTTGGGTGCTATTTTAAATGTTATAGCTTTTAAAAAAATTTGACATTCCTCTTGTTTATTGCCCAGATATAATTGTATGATTAACTTTTGTATATTGTGCTTTTACTCTCTGACATTTCTTAACTTAATAGTTAATTATATGAAAAGTTTTTTTTTGGTTTGTTTTGAGACAGGGTCTCACTACATAACTTTGGCTTGTTTAGACCTGGCTGTGCAGACCAGGCTGGCCTTGAACTCATAAAGATCTGCCTGCCTCTGCTTCCTCAGTGCTGGGGTTAAATGCATGTGCCACCAAACTCAGGTTTTTCAAAAGCTTTTTTTTTCTTTTTTGAGGAATTTTTCTATATGTACTGTCATATTGCCTGTGACAAGATGAAGTTTGAATTCTTTCTTTCCAAGTTTTTGACTTTTATCTTATTTTTCCTACCTTATTTCTCTGATAATCAGCAATGTGATGTGTGATAGGAGTAGAGAAATACAACATATATGCTTATTCTGAATGCATGGGAAGGCTGAAACTTTCACCATTAGGGAGGATGTTAGCTGTAGATTTTTTTGGAAATGTTCTTCATTGAGTTCTTTATACTCCCTTTTAGTCTTAGCTTTATGTGAGATTTTTAATTATCATATTAAGTTTGGATTTTATGAGATGATTTTTGTAGTATTAAGATGATAATATTTATTTTAGTTTATTAATGTTAATATAATGAATTGTAGTGACTGATTCTTGAAAAAAATTACTGAATTCTTTGATTAAGTTCCATTGAAGCCTTTTGTATTTTGTATTGCTGGATTCTGTGTGCCAATATTTAATTAAGGATTTCTGTAGCTATATTTACAACTATTTTTTTTTATTTTGTCATGTCTTTGCTTTGATAGCAGAGCAGGACTGAACTCACACGTGAGTATTGTTTAGTTTTTCTGTCAGAAGCAATGGAGTTGGTCTTATTTATATTTTAAATTAGTGAACTATATCAGGGAAACTATTTGAGCTTGAGTTTTCTTTATTGGGATATAGAACTATCTAAGTTATTTATTTTTCTTAAGTTTTAATAGTTTGTGCCCTTGAAGGAATTGCTCCATTTCATTTAAACTGTTGAATTTATGGGACAACTGTTTGTCCTAGTATGTCTGGCAAAATGTCACAGACTGGGCAGATTAAAGAGCAGATCTTCATTCTTCACAGTTCTGGAAAATGGACCAAGATGTTCAATTCAGTTTCTGGTGAGAGTATCTGTCTGGCTGGTGGATATCCTTGTTTTTCTTGTGTCTTCATGAAGTGATAAGAGAAAGAGCTCCAGTGCCATTTACTCCTTTCCGAAGAGCACAGCTCTGTGGAACTACAGGACACATCCAACGACTTTCTTAGTCACCTCCCTTCATGCCCCATATCCATGTGGAGATTTGCAGCTTTAACATATGAATCTTGGGGTTCACAGTTCAGTTCATAGTAGTATTCTCTTATAGTCTTCCAGATGTCTGTGGTAATGTCTCTTTTTTCATTTCTGATTCTGGTAATCTATGCTTTTATATTTCTGATCATTCTGGATAAAGGTGTGCAAATTGCTTATCTTATAAGAGCCAACTGTTAGTTTTATTAATTTTTCCTCATTTTCATGTTTTAAGTTTTAAACCTTCTATGTCTTGTTTCTATCCTGCTTGATTTAGGTTTATTTTCTGTTCCAGTTACTTCAGTTAAAAGCTTAGATTATTTATTTTATACTTTTTTTTAAAGCACTTTCTGATCTGTCTCACAAAGTTTGATATGTTTGTATTTTCATTTTCATTCATTTTTAATTTTTTTAAATTATGAGTTCCTTGCTTTTTAAATATTTGGGAGTTTTCCAGATTTTTTTCTAGTTTAATTCTACTATACCAGAAAACACACTTTGCATGATATCTGTCATTTTATATTTATTAGGAATTACATAAATTTTATATTAAAGTCTGTCTTGGTATATGTTCCTTGAGTATAGGACTTACATGTATTCTGTTAGTGTTAAAGAATGTGTTTTGCAGCTCAGCTCCCCTGAGTTACAGTCAGCTATCATTTGTGAATTCTGTGTCTGTACTGATTTCCTATTTATCTGTTCTGTTGATCACCAGAGAAGTTTACCAGTACCAGTGATAAACCAATTTCTTAATTGTGTTAGTTTTTGGGTGCATACACATTTAGGATTACTACATTTATTTAGAAGATTGGCAAATTTGTTAGTTTTTCTTTGTCCCTAGTAACATCCTTTTGTCTTATGCCTTGCATGCTACTCCAGGTGTGTGATTAGTGTTTGCAGGAAGATCCATTCTATGAGTTTTCTTTTTCTCTCCCTGCTTCTCTTAATCCTCAAAAGAGATCAGTTACATAGGTCTGACACTTTCACTGTCACTTCCAGGCATAGAAGTGGTACCTCTTCCAAATCAGGGCTATCCATTCACCTTCTGAGGCTGCTGGGGAAGGAGGATACAACAGGAGTCTAAGGGAATTTGTGAAGACCCATATATCCACATTACTAGAAATATCAAGGTTCTATGACAGAAAAGAGGGTACTTATATTTGATGAGGGGATGTGAAGTTGCAAACTTTGAAGTGCAGGTCTGGGATGCTTCAGTGACTTCTATGGGAGGCATAAGCATGTGTTTAGCACTTCAGAACACTGTTAGCTGGGCTGGGGATGGCTGAGCATGAGTGACCACATGGAAATCCAGCATATAGAACTGAGAACAAATAATACACAGGAGTAGGGTCCTGTTAGCTCCATGAGCCTATGGGTGAAGGAGGTACTGTCCAGATAAACGAGTAGAGTGGCTGTGAGAGCAGGAGCTTCTTGGGTCTCAGTAGCATGCACCCTGCTCCACCACCTGTGTAATAATTCTGCTTAGAGTAAAAATGTGAGAGGCTCTCACAGGCTGCCATCTTGTTTTCCATAGTGCTGTCATAATGAGCACTCCAGTCTACAGTGCTGACCTGCATGAGGGCCAGTGGACCTTGACTGGCCTTCCTGTTTGGGGGCCACTAGAGTAGGCACATGTAGGGATGCCACATGGGGTCTCTTCATGTGATTGACTCAATGTTCTCTTTCTCTTTTAGGACCAAAGATGATGATTCCCTCAGGAGAGTGTACGTATGCTGGTAGGAAGAGAAGGAAACCCATTCAGAAGCGGTAGAGTATCATGCCCTTCATTCTGATATCCCTGGTAAATGAGGGGCATATTGTGCCTTCTTGAGGAGAGGGAATTTTATAGGTAAACATAGTATAAGGTAAGCTTTGGAGAACCTTCCTGGCAGGCATGGCCATGGTGGCTTTTGAGTTTCATGCAACTGCGACCTGTCACTGGCTTTATTTAGCAGGCATGCTTACTTCCAGTATCTTCTCTGACCTGGAGACAGAGCACTGGCTGGAACTGGTGGAGGTCTCATCTGGGGGAGGCCTGTGTAACTAGTATGTTTGGAACCTTTGTTCTTTTCAGTAATGAGTCATTCTGTCTGTGGAAAGTGCCCTAGGGTTCAGTCCTCATACTCCAAATGACAGAGGCTCTTTCGAGTGTATTCTTTCCACTAAAGGGTCTCTAAGGATATAGAGAAGAGGGGACCCAGGAATCAAATTCGTGTCCCTCAGGGATACAAACATCCTTTTCTGTGGTCTTTCTGCCGATCCTGGGCTTAACCTGCAGCCCTCAGACTGGTCAGTGAGAAGTGTGTGGTGGTTCCAGCAAAACCAGGGCTTAGAAAACTTTCCAGGAAATTAGCTGAGTTATAGCTTCCACAAGAGGCCCACAGGCTGCCTCTGAGCCCTAGTATAAAATCTACTGTGTGCCTCACCAGCTGGGGGCTGTGGTTTTGTGTGTGTGTGTGTGTGTGTGTGTGTGTGTGTGTGTTTGTGTGTGACAGAGAGAGACAGAGGCAGAAGCAGAGAGAGACAGATATAGACACAGAGAGACAGAGGGAGGAGTATATGTGTTCTGGATATGTGATATAGCTGTGTGTATGATGCAGCTGTATGTGCGGCTGGGGTGGATGTGGATGGAGCACCCATCAGTACTGCTTTCTAGATGTGCTCTCTTTGTATAGAACAAAGCTACCCCTGCTGGTCTCCAGGGTTACAAGATCCTGTATAGATTTGGGACTCTGTGGCTCTAAGGACTGACAAGAAGCTGAGGTTTCCCTGAGTGTAAGGCTGGATGTTAAAGGTGGTTATTTGGAGACTGCAGCCACCAAACAGTGAGGGTTGAGGTAGGCTGGGATATAGGTCTTTGATAAGAGGAGTGTTTGGGGAAAAGCTGAGTTCAGTGAAAAGGAAACATAAAGTCCATGAGTGTAGTCATATAAATGTGCTCCTTTATGACAGAGATTTAGATTTGCTTATGTAACATTTATATTATAAATAAGAAAACAAAATAACTTTGTTTCTCAGCTGAAACAGTAATATAGTATAGAAGAAAGGTGAGCTGAATTTTTTTGTCTTCATAATATTTTTACTCCATATGCAAAAGTGAGGCCATGTTTGAGGCATTGAATACTAAAATTTATTTTATTTCATTTGTTTTTGAGACAGGGTCTCACTATGTAACCCTGACAGGCCCAGAATTCACTTTGTATACCAGACTGGCCTTGAACTCACAGAGATCTGCCTGCTTCTGCCTCTGGACTGCTAAGATTAAAGACAAGTATCACCATACTCAGATAATATTTTGATGTATGGATGCTCTGAAAAGATAAAAAGCTAACCTGGCTCACAACACAGGGACTGTCTCCACACTCTGTCCCCTTTCAAGGAGCTTCTGACTTTAGCATTGTCTGTGAATGCTTCCTGACATGTTCTTGCAGTGTATGTCTCTTCCTTTTCTACATGTGCTCACGTTGGATTAGTATTTTCACACTTCAAAGTCTGTGGCAAAGGCTGCACTTCCCTTCTATGCAGTCTGAGTATATAAAGTGCACTTGGCAAGGGTGTTATCTCAGTCCTTTGCTGTCCATTAGGCTCTGGGTTCTCCAACTGCAACATAGATCTGCAGCATGCACATCATCAGTCAGGACTCTTTATCCAGGGACCTTCAGGATGTGGGTAAATGACACAGGCAGCCCGATGTTAGTGTCACCTGCCATGCTATAAGTGGTAAGCAATTTGTCAAAGTGTTTATTCAGCTGTCAAAATTCTATTATTTGAAACTCTAGGTCTTACCTCATAGCTATGGGTATTTCTAAATCCATAACTTTCTGCCACGAGTGAATCTCTGGTGTTACCAGCAG
The DNA here is from genome assembly GCA_004025045.1 of Sigmodon hispidus. NCBI lineage: Eukaryota > Metazoa > Chordata > Mammalia > Rodentia > Cricetidae > Sigmodon > Sigmodon hispidus. The sequence goes on from PVIH01000232.1 coordinate 6,081, forward strand.
CATGTTTGGTGTTCTACATCTAATCCTCTAGGACCACTGAGTCTTTACTAGGGACAGTGTCTTCATCTCTTGACAGTGTTCAAGTTGTAATACTCAAGTCCCTGATTCTTTTTATCCCCATAAAATAGATGTGTGTATGTGTGTGTATGTGTATGTGTGTATGTGTGTGTGTGTGTGTGTGCACATTCGAGCATACATGCATTCACGTGCGTGTGCCATGATGTGTGTGTGGAAGTCAGAGGACAACTTATGAGAGTCACTTCTACTCTTAAATTATGTGAGTCCTAAGGATCCAACTGAGACTGTTAGGCTTGGCATCAAGTTTCTTTACCAACTGAGCCATCTCACTGGCCCACATCTGCTTTTTCTTTACTGGAATATAATTGAAGTACAAGTGTTTCAATTGAACTGACAAAGTTTATAGGCTGATTAGCTTTTTCCCGTGGAATCAGCAGCAGCTCCCAAGTCTCCTTTTGAACTAATTGTCCCACCACCCCTGTCCCTAGGCAGCCTCTGCTCTCCTTCCTGTCGCTTCCGATGTTGTGCTTCTTGTGTCTTGTATAATGGAATTGCATTCTTTGGAGCCTCTGACTTGCATAATGACTCTGGGATTCCTCTGAGTTTGTGCACCAATAGCTGATTTCTCTATTGCTCAGCTGTTCTCTGCTGTGCAGACAGTCCAAGTGTGGTGGACACCTGGGTCATTCCCTGTTTGGGAGCTGTTAAAGATTCTATGGATATTCGACAGCAATCTTTGAGAGTTGAGTACTTATGTTCTTCTTGGGTAAACACCTAGAGAGGCAGTTGCTGTACAACAGTGTGCTTAGCTTTCTCAAATCTTAAAACGTGTGTGTGTGTGTGTGTGTGTGTGTATGTGTGTGTGTGTGTGTGTGTGTGTGTGTGTGTGTGTGTGTGTGTGTGTGTTCTAAATGGTTTATGACTGCCCAAAAGTCTGGAAGATTTTTGTACATGTTTTCTTGCAAACTTTCATATTCGGTTTTACATTTGGGTCTGATTCATTTAGAGTTCATCTTGAAGTACTGTGTGTAAGGTAAATGCTGGCACTTACTGTTTCCATGGATACCCAGTGGACCCAGAAGCCCTTGAGTTCAAGCCTTAGTTTCTTGGTCTAGTTAACTGATTCAATAAAGAATATATGGGTCTATTTGTAGATTCTCTATTCTTTGCCACTGATTTATATTTCTGATTTCTCTAATACTAATTCATCTTAAATGTTGGAGCTTTATGTGAGGCTTAAAATCAGGAGGTAAATCTTCTTGGTGTGTTCTTTTGCTTTCCATATAAATGTGAGAATTAACTTTATAATCATAGTAAGATCTCTGTTGAAATTTTAGTGGAAACGGTATTGTTCAGTTTAGGGAAGAGTTGTACCTTAACAATATTTATTTTCCAACCTAAGAACATGCTATACCTTTATCAGAAATACTTTATAGTTTTGTCTGTGTGTCCTGTATATCTCTTGTTAAGTTAGTCCACAAGTACCTTGTATTGTTGGTGTTAAGGGCTCCTTTGTGACTTTGTCCAGTGGAACTGACTAACTGCTTTTTACCTGTTACTTCTTACTTCTGTGCTGCTGGTCATCTTGGATGAGCCATTACTCTTTATTTCTTGTTGTTTCTCTCCCTGTGAAATTCTACCCTGACCTCCACATTTGCCCTGGATTTGAACTCACCACAAGCCTAAGCGACTGCTTTCTAGATGGACTGTCCCTCCTGATCATTTATCCTTTCTCAGGTTACCACCTGCTTCATGGAACTGATAAAGGGACATAGAGTGGATGGTATAGACAGCAGTGAGGGTTTGTCTTGATATCCTGAGAGTCAGAGGAGATAAGTGAAGTCTACTGTGATCTTGGCCTGACTACTCATTTGCTGGACAGTGCACCATCCTGAGCCTGATAGAGCAGCTTTGAGTGCAAGGTCCCAGCTTACCGCAGTCAGCATCCTTTATGAGCTCTATATAGGAAGACCTGATGACCACTGCTGGAACTATTGTAGGCACCACTCTTTGTGGAGAGACAAGGACACCTCTTAGATCCAGGTAGAGGTTACAAGTAAGCTGGGCTTATTCCTTAGGGAGCCCTTGCTTAGCTGAGGACTTCTCAGTATACTGATGTAACTGGAGTTGGGGAGCATGAATGGGAAGACATATCTGAGGCTGAGTAGGTCCTTGTGTGGGCCCAGGGCCATGGTAAAGAGGACAGATATTATCTATGAGCACAGAACCACGTGTGGATCCATCACCCACTAAAAATCTCTTCTAAGTGCCTATACATGTCCCAGTCCACTCTGATTTTGCTGTTCCCTCTCTCTATTTAGCACTTCTGTGGCTCTCTTTGACTCTCTAACCCCACCCCTATCTGCTCATCAGATGTCCCCTTTGTTTTGTGGGAAGTCCTTAGGTATCTGCCATCCACAGAGTGGACGTCTTGCAAGCTTGTGCTAGGCCTTCAATGCTAGTCTATTTCAGTTTTGACTGGCAATTTAAAACAACACTAGAAGCAGACAGTTAACTAAGGACAACTGGAGAGAGGAAAAATATTTACAAATCATGCATCAAATGAAGGCCAAATATATATACAAAGAACTCCTACAACTCAAAACCAAAAGGCAGCCCAATTAAAAATGTCAAAGGACTAGATAGCCATTTCTATCTATAGTCTTCTATATAGAAGATATATAAATGAACAAGCACAGAAGATTCACAGTATGATAAATCATCAGAGAAGTGCAAAACAGAGCCACAAGGAAATATTACCTCATATCCATATATGGTTAATAAGTATATTAAAAATGGAACTGAATAAGTGTAGACAAGCATGTGGAGAAATTGGTGAGTCTGTGAAATGGTGCAGATGTGTAGAATACAGCCTGGTGGTTCCTCAAAATACTAAGCATAAAAATACACAGATCCAGCATTTCTGGTCAGAGCAGCTATATTCACAATGATCATACATGGAAAACCATTGGATTTGCTAATTGGTGAAAAATCAATACGATGTAGTCCATTTATATACTTGAATATTATTTAGCCATAAAAAAGAATGAAGAAGCACACATTCATGTCACAATGTGAATAAATTGTGGAAGCATCCTGTTTTATGAAGGCAGTTGGGTGCATCATTATTCATGTTTCTGTACATTTAGATGAAATACTCATAACAGATCAGTCCATGTGGGTAGAAAACAGGACAGCAATTCTCAATGCCAAAGACTTTAGGAGAAAAATATACATGAAAAAGGAACTTCCCTTTGGATAATAAACATCTTCAGGCTCTGTGGCTCATGGCTCTCATGGCTTTTTACCTCATTGTGTGCATGTCCTGCTTTCTTTGTATCTGGCTGGCAACTCAGCCCCTCTTCTTCCTTGAGAGCTTTCTCTCTGTCTGAGAAAGTCCTCTTCTGCCTAGTTATTGACCATCTAGCTCTTTATTTAACTAATGAGAACAACACTCCTTCACAGTGTACAAAAAATTATTCTACAACCAAAGAGTGATCTCTAATTTTTGTAAGCATTTTATGTCTGGGCAGCAACTTCAAGGTTCCCGGTAAGATCACCACAGAGAATGGTTTCTTGCCTGTGTCCCTCCTTTGATCCTCTTAATTGTGGCACAAAATAAACTTTACTGAGTCTTCATTATCAGTGGCTCCTGATGGGAACCTATATGACTAAGACCTTCTTCCTACAGGAGGCTTACCATGGGGGCTGAGAAATCAAATCCTTCCAAACGGCACCGAGACCGCCTCAATACAGAGCTGGACCACCTGGCCAGCCTGCTGCCATTTCCACCTGATATCATCTCCAAGCTGGACAAGCTTTCCGTCTTGCGCCTCAGCGTTAGTTTCCTCAGGGTGAAGAGCTTCTTCCAAGGTAGGATTCTCACCTATAGACATTGTCTTCATCTAAGTCTGGATAAATCTCACTTGTGCCATCTGGGTCCACTTGAGTCCATTTAAGTTTTACTTGTGCATTGCTAGGTCTGATCTGGGTTCTCCTGGTCTAGTTGGGTTTTTCATGTGCTATCTTGAGTCTTACCTGGGTCCACCTGAATCCAGATAGGTCTTACTTGGGCCTAGCTGTAATGAGACATGTGCATAATGTGCTATACCACCACAAAACTCTCCCTGCCCATGTTAGCTTCTTCTAGATGGAAAGATCTTTGGTTGTGGAATTCCATTGACTCCAGGTCAACAGTAACACATTTGTTTCAGGATTCCTACCTACTTTACTAGGATGGTCCTGGGTTTTCTAAGTGCCCAGATTCAGGACAACTCCAGGGATGGGGAGGGTGTTCAGGGAATAAGGATATCATGCTCAGAAACAAGACAGCTCTTGTGAAGTATGATCCAGGGATAAGGGGATCTATTCTGCGAGAAAGTAGAATTGCCACAGGCAGGAGGCCTAGTGTTCACAGTTAACCTTGTTTTCTGTATATTGCTACCTTGAGTACCACAGGGTGGCTCAGGAATAACTTTCTGTGCTGTGGCAACCAGGCTGATCTCCCACCACCATGCTCCAGCAAAGTCTTTCTGCCATCTACAACTTGTGAATGTCTGTCTTCTGGGATTCCAGTGGCTCCCTGCATCCGGAGGCTCCTATCCATCATCAGTTTAGGGATATTTTGTTTCTACTAGCTGTATTACATTCTCACACGTAGCAGGGTTCTAGACTACCTGACACAAAGTGGCTTTGTTCTGTGGGAGAGGGACTGGGAAGGTGCCTGTGAAGGATTGGGGTGGGTGGTCATAGACAGAGTTCTTCTCTATGTTCACCATAGCTTCTCCCATTGGTCTGTATTAAGAATTATATCCATGATCTATCACATCATCTTGTTTCCTTAGATTTTCAGATTTTGGTTTCCTAATAATCTTGGGTATCTGAAGGACTGAAGAGCAAATGAGGCTTGAAGACTTAAATGGACTTGGCAGTGTCCTTCGCTGGAAGGTGGAGGGTAATGCTCTCCCATCTTCTGCATTGTATGGCAGCCAAAAGTGACAGACTTAAAGAGGTTGAAATCCAAAGATATGATTTCTGGTTGCTAGATTCTCAGGTTAGTTTCTGGTTACAGCATGGTCATATGTTCTGATGCAGTAGGCAGTACTGCTAGACACTAATAGGCCCCCTCAGTGTCCTCTTAGCAAGACGAGCCTTTCTTGGCATGTGGAGTGTTCTTAGCATAGGGTCCTGCTAGCCTCAGCACATCCACAGATCCCTGGTGAAGTTTTGCCTTCCAGTATCAGGAGGATGCCAAGTGGAAATTTTGTCTAGTGCCCAATGTCTGACCAGCCATCTTGCCACCTTTGCTTGAGGTCTTCCATACACACCCCTAAATCTTGGCTAGTCCCAGTCTCCTTGAAAACCCTATCACAGTGGAGCTGTGACAACATATTTTCATTTCAGTCCCTAGGGTTTCTAATTTTACACAAATATATTGATTTTATGACTTTTTTTCTACCCTAGGGCTCCCTCCCATAGGACCCCTTCCTACTTTGGGGCTCTAGACTAGAGTTTTCTGCTGGGAAATTCTTAGTTCTAATGATGCTACATTCAGTTTGTCTTTGATCTTTGAGTGCTTTCCCAGGGCATTAGGGTGGAAAGAAATTTAGAAAATATTTCAAAACATGCTGTGTCATCCTGGTCTTGTATGGGTGTGGAAAGCTAGGAGGGAATTGAAGACTGAGTTTTCTACAAAGTGCCTAAAAGTGAGAAGTGTGACTAAGTCAACTCCCAGCTCCCTTGGGCACTGTTAGCAAACCTCAAGGGCAGCTCCCATGTCTAGACCACTCAGGTCAGACTAAGGCTGCCCTGGGTAGAGCAACACTGTCCAGAACTAAAAATGGCTTTGTTTTCTGTCCTTGCCCTGACATGGTCACATATACATGCACACTTAACCTTGGGACAGAGATGAGGAGTTTCCTTTTGTAGCTATCACAAAATATGCTGACAGAAGTCATTTAGGGCATGAAAGGGTGTATTCAGCTTATAATTCCAGGTTACAGTTCATCATTGCGGGAAGCCTAGGCAGGAACTTAAGGCAGGAATTTGAAGGCAAACCCACTTACTCTTTCATATAACATTACCTTCAACCAAAGAACTCATTTTACAGCCAAAGAAGCATGGCAGAAATCATGGAGGATGCTGTTCAGTGGCTGGCTTAAAGTCTGTCCTATAACTCAGCTCGTATATACTTCAGGATCATCAGTTTGGTCACAGTACCATCCACAGTGGGTGGTTCTTTCTGTATAATCAACAGTCATGACAATCCCTTGTAAATATACCCAGTCTGATAACTGAGACCTTCCTCTCAGATGATTGACAGGTAAAGCTAGCTAGATCAGGGAACAAGGACAGGTCACTTCTTCCCTGGACAAGCTTAGATGTACCCAGCCAAGTCAGAGCTTGTTGGCCCCCATGTTGCTGGCCAATTCCAAAGACTACCCCAGAGTCTGTATAAATGTCCTGTTGTTAACTTACAAGTGAAGTGGGTTGCCCATCTTACCACTGTTTTCAAAGTTTGGTGATATAAATGCAGCACTACTTGTGGCTGGTCTGCCCACATCACGACAGCCTTTGGATTGCACTGTGCTGAAATAAAGTCAATCTTCAAGATCCATAGACTTCTTGAGAGTGTTGTGACTTCTAGGGGTAAGATAACAACCTTTTAGATTTTCACCAAGGATTCTGAATTTCGTGATTCCTTTTAAGCTGTACATAGAGAAAAAAATTCTAAATTTCTTCTGAACTCATTGCCAACTGTGTGATTAGAAAAAAAAAGTGAAGCTAAAAAACCCTGGATTTCAGTTTATGCTTGCCGACTCAAAAGACTGACCTAATTTTATTAAAATTTCCATAAAACATCAGCCCTGAAAAGGACGAGAACTGGAAACTCCAAACTCAGAGGGTGAGAGTGGCATGAGACTGTGTTTGGAATATTTACGGTTGTCTTTTATGGGTTGTTCAAAGGCAGTGAACTGTTTTAGTTTTATTCATCTGGTCTCTGTGTGAAACAAGTCTAAAGCACAAATTCTAGCTGGGATTTAATAAAAGCTCAGAAGCAAATAATGCCTGCCTTAAATATCTTCCCTGCACAGTTGTTTCACTTCCACGTTAAACTCTAGAGTGAGGATTAAAAGTCTGAGCTACTACTGTTTTTTTTTTTTGTTTGTTTTTTTGTTTTAGACTTTAGCCTCACAAAAATACAGAAAAATCTAGGTCTACTGAGTGATGGGATTAAAGGCATGAATCAGCACTCTCTCACCCCCATGGCTTGACTGTGGGTGATTCTGTTCTCTGATATTCCAGGCTAGTTTTATTAAATATAAAATATATCACCACAGACGACTTTATGTTTTTACAGCTCTTTACTTGCACCATCTTTTGTGGGTAATGGTCAGGGCCCGGATTTTCCACTTTTATAAATTTTGCTATTTGCAAAAGGGGAAATTTGGGTAAAGAAAAAAGTTGGGGAGTGTTTAGAAGAAACAGGAATGTCCTGTGACAGGGCAGGGAGCAGAGGTGGATCCTCCCAACTCTAGGCTGGATCCCTGGTGTAGCACTGAGCATCAGCTAAGAAAGTCCAAGAAAGCCTAGTCCCGTTATTACAGTCTAAAAGCATCATAGGTTGGCTTGTCCCATGCCCTTCCAGGGACTTCTTACTGTCACCAGGACAAGGCCCAGGAACATCTTCCAGGAGTAGAGAGTCTCAGGTATTGATTGATATTCAAGATCATGCCCAGCCTAGCCCATGGACAATATCTACACAATAAGTCATTGCGTCATTTGAATGACAACGCTCATCAAGCAAGCAAATATGCTTTTTCTTTCTTTCTTTCTTTTTTTTGTGGAAAGTCACTCAAGAGAGAGTAGATGATCCTAAAACCCAAAAGCAAGTTTAAAAAAAAGGATTTTTTTATGGCTGTGCTTCTTCTGCTGCTGCAGCTGCTGCTGCTTCCTACCTATGGCCCATACTCAGCTGGGATGGTGTCTGGGACCTTCTGCTCATTTGTTTTATTCTCAGGCTGCCACACCTCCCCACATGCTGCTGCTGTTCAGAGTTTCTGCCTAAGGTCAGTCCTGGCCACCATGCTCATTTGAGCTGAACAGGCTCCTCTGCTTCATGTTAATCCCAGACAGACAAATATAGGCATACTATAACATCACTCGGTGTGACCTGAGACCCAGAACTTGGGGATACAATGCCCATTAGCATGTAAAAATCTGGTGTACCTTGAGACTGTTAATGATTTTGGATACTCAGGACTGATGTGTACCATTTTTCTGTTCTCATTGAAAGGTTACCTTTTCCGTGAACTTTGTTGTCTGTTAAATATTTGTGTCCTCATAAAATTTATATCTTGAAGCTCAAATCTATTGTGTGGTGGCTTTTGAAGATGGGGGCCTCTAAGTAAAGTCATCAAAGTTAAAGAAGGTTTCAAAGTGTGGCTTTAATCTTTTAGGATTATTACCCTTATGACAGGGACACAAGAACCTTCTCTGGACACATACTGAGAATAGCCACCATTTGAAGACACAGCAAAGTATGTGTTTAGAAACCAGAAAGGCCACCAGGGAACCCAAATTTGCAGTCATCTTGACCATGACATCCAGTCTCTAGAACTGTGAAAAGATAAGTCTCTGTGGTCCAACGTGCTAAGCCACTGGTATTTTGCTATACAGAGTCTTAGCTGACTAAATACTGAGAAGAGGATTGTCATTGAGACAAACAAACACTGAAATGTGTGAGAGAAGCTTTGGAATTGGATGGTGGAGGATGTAGGAACTCTAAGATATGTGCTGAGAAAATCCAACTGGCTGGGGCACCTATTTGCTTTAATATGGCTGTTAATAGTGACAATAAAATGTTAAGAGAGAAAAGAGAAGCGGGTGTAGACAAGAGCTCAGGAAATATGTGTAATATTAAACGTATTGAACTGAACTTAGTAAAAATGTGAGCATTGGTGAGTTATTCTGTAAAGAATTCAGCAGGAACAAAGAAATGGGATTTTTTTATTTATAAGTTGGCAAAAATGCAGCCTAATTATGCCCTTGTGTTTTATATAATAGAGCCTGCAAAAAGATGAGGCCATACATTTAATGGAAGAGATTTCTCAGCAGACTACTGAAGGTTCTCCCTGATGTTTTCATTTGGTGCTTATAATAAAATATGTAGAGGGATAAATTGAAGAAATTAAGAGAAAAGGAACTAACTTAAAGAAGTGAAAAATCCTCAGCCTATTCACACTGTGACAAGTGAGAGATGATGTGGCTGAACAACCACTTGTTAAAGAAACTGTGTGGTGTGAACCACGAATTTGATCAGCCACCACAGAAGGAGGAAGAGAGAAGGGGTATACCAACAGATACTTCCAGCTCAGCAAAAGGAGATAGGGCAGTACAACAGAGTTATTCCACTAACAACATGCATTCACCATTAATAAAGGGGTAGTGTGACATGAAAAAACAGTCCAAACTTGCTGTGGGCTGAGGATGCCTACCTAGAACTTTGAACCCAAGATATTTCTCAACTCCAGGATCTAATTGTATTTGCCTTACTAAGTTTTAGTCTTTTATGATATCGGGGGCTGGAGAGATGGCTCAGAGGTTAAGAGTACTGAGTGCTCTTCCAGAGGTCCTGAGTTCAATTCCCAGCAACCACATGGTGGCTCATGATATCAAACCTTTATTTTCTTGACATCTCCCTTCTAAAGCTGGAATCCCTCTTCTAGGTTCTCTGCCACTGTGTCTCAGATATGTACACCTAATTTGAGCCATAGACTCACAGCTGGGGGAATCTTCTGAGGGGTCTATCATATTTAGTTATCTCTGTAAGCATTCCCAAGGCCAGCATTCACTTGGGATGGAGTACAGCTGCTGCTATGCCCCTGAGTGTGGCTATGCAAACATGGGCCCACCCACCCTCTTAAGAAAGTGCTCACACAAGACCCTTTCCCTTTTCTCTTTCGCCTCCTGCATCTCTGTCTGCTTTCCTGCTAATAAACTCTAGTGTGATATTCCCAGTGTTTAGATTCTATTCACGCACAAAACCCAACAATCTTCACATGTGAGTAGATGATGCTGACATGAGACTTTAGTTTTAGATGGTAGAGTAAATGTTGGTAGGACTTATATTTTTGGTTTTAAGCCAAGCCTTTCATGGTCGAGCCATCTCTCCAGCTCATGTTGATAAGATTTAACACTTGGAATCAAATAGCTTGCACAATCACATTGTTAGTGTATGAAAAGATCACTTTGATTGTTTTATGAATTGATTCTATTTTCCTGCCTCTTTTCATTGATTTCAAAAGATCAGCCTGACCAATTAGAGACATCCTTGATCAATTCCTTTCTCCTTTCCTCTTTTCTGTCTCTGGATTCCTTCACAGAGCATAGGGAACTGGGGTTTGGTTTTCCTTCTTGCTTTTCCAGCAGACCTCCTCTGTATATGTTCCTCCTTCTGCCTCTGGGAGGATCTGGAACAGCCTAGGACCTTGCTGGTCACTTCTAGGCAAGATATATTAGTATTTCTATCCTGTTGTCTAAGCAGGCTAGCTTGACTATTTGTACAAGTCTAATAATACAGTTAAAACATTATTCTCTAATGAAAAAGCCTCAGGTAGGAGACTGGGCCCCAATCCCATTCCTCTACAATGGTTCTGGGATTACTGATACCCTTAATAGGAGTAGAAGAGGAAAAGAAAGAAGGCCAAGAACTATCCCATGTGTCTGGCGTGGCTGTGAGCTGGTGCTGAAAGAAGGAAGGCATGAGATCCCAGGGGATTCTTGGGATGTCATTGGTTGTCTTGAGAGATTACCATGCTCTGGGGCCAAGTAAGGTGATTCCTCACCTAGAATTAGTACTGTATGTCTTTCCTTGCCCCAGATGGCAGAGCCCCCTCTTGATGTGGTCTGCTTTCATGTCTCTTTTTGGACAGAATTTATGTCTTACCATCACAGGCTAGTAAGCATACAGCATGATCTACTTGGTCCATAGGAACTGTACACTTTTGACTTACTGACTGAGCAGTTCCTTCTACCCAAGGCTCTTTGCCTGTTAAGAGCCCCCAAAGCCTTTTCTCTTAGATTTCTAAGTAAAGGAATAACTTCAGCCTTTAGTTCATTCTAGCCCCAGAAGGCTCAGTAGTGTCACAGAGTCCTTTTGAAGCACCTCTGGCTTCATACAAGGGAAGAAGAAATCTTACTCTCTTGTGGTATTGGTGGAGATAGATGTAGAGCATGCTCCTTTTTTGAACTTTTACCAAGTGCCATCACTCTGAATCTCACTGTGAATCCTGGAAATAGTTGGTCATCAGTTGACTTGAGGTCTCAGTTAAAATTTATATGGAAATAACTCATTTTAGCATTCTTTATAATGTGAGTGGGGAAAGGCACCATGTACATGCCTTTTCAACATTTAGAGTATACTGTGGGAGTACACTGTGCCTACTTTCAAACAACTTCTTTCAATAGATAACCAGACTTCTCTTCTGTTGATAACAACTATAACTGCAAAATGAAGCATTTTATTTATTTATTTATCCATTGAAATAGGATCTTATTATATAACCTTGTCTGGATAGAATTCATTTTGTAGACCAGATTGGCCTTGAATTTATAGGGATCCATCTTCTTCTGCTTTTACATGCTCACATTAAAGGTTTTCACTACCACACCTAGCCAGATTTAGTATTATAAAAATGAGTTAATGAGCTCACAGGAAATCTAGTAACACCTAGAGACCAAAAAGTTAAGAATCAAACCAAAAATTAGAAACTAAGAGATAACAGCATTAAGTGAAAACTTGAACAGAAATACTTCATACAGAAGAGAGGAAATTCCAGATGGAGTGTTTTAAGACATAAGAAAAATAGAAGCAAGAAAATGGTGACTATAAAGTGACTCAACCATTGACTAAAACAATGATGTACAGTATAAACAAAAAGAGAAATGAGTGCATAAAATATAATAACACAGAATTAAAGAGGGTGATTTGGATTAGTTCTAAGCTTATTGTATTATCTTTGGAGGTTATCTTGGTTTTTTTGTATTTAAAACTAACTTTATTGGCAAAAAATAAATTACATTGTTACAAAATATCAACTGTAAAGGAAGTTACCTAGCCTTCTTTTAGTTCTGACGATTTTTTCCCTTATAAAATTTTATTATAATTGGAAACAAACAGGCTAACTTTAAACAACAATTTCAAACAATTTTTCACACTATCCAATGAGAAAAAATAAGATGAGTGTTTGGGAAAGAAATGGGCATAAAATGGAAGTTCAGTAAACAACAAAGTAACCCATTTAGATTGTTCCTAGTAGCTGTAAGTTTTTCTTTCTTTTTCTTTTTTTTTTTAAAGTCCACTAATGAGTGAGTACATCTCCTGCTTCTCTTTCTGGGATTGTGATACCTCGCTCAGGAGGATACTCCCCAAATCCATCCGTTTGCCTGCAAATTTTAGAATATCATTTTCTTTCTTATGCTGAGTAGTACTCCATTGTGTAGATGTATCACAGTTTGCTAATCTATTCTTCAGTTGAGGGGCATCTAGGTTGTTTCCAGGTTCTTGCTATGTTCATAGGTTATCTTGTTTTTAGACAGAAATGTGATTTAATTTTCAAAAGTAAAACTAGAATGAGAAAATATAATTGGAAAAGACAAGAAAATAGTAAAAACTCAAATGGGTACAATAAATAGAAAGCATAAAAGTCCACTATATCACTAATTGTAAAAATATAAATGGAACAACCATGCCAATTAAAAGATACATAAATTTTGATATTTAAAAAGAGCACACTTAAAGTTCAAGGGTTTAGAAGCAAAGCAAAAATATGGAAAGACACACTGAGAAAACTCTAACAGAGAGAAAACTTACGTCTCTGAATCAATCTCCAAAGTTTTCTTTGAAGTTAAAAAGCCCTGGGGAGAGGAAGGAGATGAATCACTTCATAATTATTTAATAATTCATTTCATCAAGTAAATAAAATAATTTAAAATGCGTGTGTTTCTAATAACTTAAATCCATAAAACATTGAAAAATTATAAGAAAAATATATAAATCCATCATCAAAAGCATATTAAAGTAATTTATGTTACTTTAAATAAACATATTAAAATAAACAAATAGGATTGTAAAAATTATTAAAGATATAAATAAGATAAAAGTAAAGTTAATCTAATGGACAAACATAAAGTGCTGGACTCCCAAACTATAGAGTCCGATTCTTCTCAAGCCTGTATGTAGATTGTAAAATGTTAAAATCAGGTGATCAATAAAGCAAATCTCAACAAAAGTCAAAAAACAAAATCATTAAAGGCATATAATGAGACCCCACTGAAAATTAGCTAAAAATCACTAATAAAAAGATCACATGGATGAGTAGTGGTGGTGTATGCCTTTAACCCCAGCACCCAAGAGGCAGAGGCAGGTAGATCTCTATGAGTTTGAGGCCAGCATGATCTACAGAGTGAGTTTCAGGACAGCCAGGGCTGTTACACAGAGAAACCCTGTTTCAAAACTCTCTCTCCCCCAAAATAAAGATAACCTGAAACTCCCTTTATTTGGAATAACTTTTAGGCCAACAAAGAAAATATGACAGAATTTAGAAATATTTATAAATCAGAATATATAAGATATAGCCAAACCAATATTCAGAAATAACTAGTTTTGCTTACATATAAATTAAGGCTGAAAATTAATGAACTAGGCAGTGAACTAAATTGTTTGGATAAAGAACAATAAAACAGAATCAAAGGAGGGAAATGACCAAAGAAGATATTAATGAAATAAAAAACATTAGTAGAGAGTTCTTTTTAAATAATCAACTTTATAAATTCTGGTGAGTGATCAAGAAAAACGTGTAAAGTATGTTAGGAATACAAAAGAAGACAATTATAGATTCTGTTGAAATTTAAAAGATAACATGAAGATATTATGAACAAATTAGTGCTAATACATTTGAGATTTAAAAGCAAAGTAATACGTTTTTTATTAAAACTGAACCAGAAGAAGTGAAAAGCTCATATAGTCATATGGTTAGTGAAGAAATTGAATCAGAAGCTAAAGAGGTGGCTCAGTGGTTAAGAGGACATGCTGTTCTTTTAGAGGACCCAAATTTGGTTTTCAGAACCCATGTTAGATGACTCACAACAGCCTATAACTTCAGCCCCAGTAGATCTAATGCCTTTGACCTCTGTGGACACCTGCACACACATACACATATACACAAATGTGCAAGTGCATGGGTGTGCTTGCATACACACACACACACACACACACTAAATTAAAAACAGATCTTAAAAAAGAAACTGAATTAATAGTTTAAAATTTCCCCCATAGAGGAATTCTAAGCCTAGGTTGCTTAAAAGCAAATTTTAAGCAAAATGCAAATGGAAAAAATATTTTATTTTGTACTAAATCTGTGGTGGTAAATTAGAAATGGAGATGCCGGTGCCTTTTAATATATACAGATAGACCAAAACATAGTGATATATGCCAGCTGGGTACAATTCACACACAGAAATGTCTGTTTCCCAATAGTAAGCAATATGCATTCTTTGCATTCAGATAACAGCTCTGAATTCCATTCACCACTGGAAGGAGCCAGGGATTTGGGAACAGGGGAGGTACAAGATAAGTTAGAGCTATTTGTGCCCGAAAATAAGCAGTGGAGGAATATCATGCTACATAGGATGACTAAAAAGGGGGCTGCACTGGCTAAGCCAGGAATGATTTCAGCATTAAAATTATTTTTGGTAGTAATTGCTGATAATTGTATGAATAAAACAGAGTTTTATCAGTGTACACTAGTATAGATGAATGAATTAAATGAATGAGAAGATTTCTCTTTAATATACTACTAGCTAATACAGATAGGCGAGACAAACATGTTAAAGAGGTGAGCTATAAATTATCATTCAGTAGTCGCAGAGCCATAATTAATTCAGGCAAATAACATCAATAAATACAAAGAATAATGGTGGAAGTGTGATGAGAAATGGGATTTTTATAGTCTCAAACAAAATATCTTTTGGTGTCAAGGGAGAAAACCATAAAGGAGAGAAACAGTATTTATTGTCCTCAGTGGTTGCATTTGATAGGCTGAGAGTACCTAAGTTAACACTTGTGTATCACACCAAAAAGCATCTTGAGATGAGCCCAGCATAACTTGATGGACTTCCTGATGATAATGCATGTTCTCATCCGGTCACAAGGATTCATCAGTCTGCCACTGGCTGGATTGTGGTCTTCAAAGAGATCTGACAGAGGAAACTGAACTGTGGCAAGAACCACGGTTTTCCAGCCAATGACTTAGCAGAGATCTTACTGCACCCATTGGTAAGCTTCATTGAATTCTATGGAAAAGAATGAGTGTGTTGTGATGGTCTTAAAAATTTTGTGTAAGTTTGACACCTCAAAATAAGTCAACAGGAGACACCAAGAAAACAGAACTTAGAAGCTATAGGAAGTGTTCTGTGAGGCCTGAGTCTGCAGTGTGCACGCTGAGGTCCTGGGTGCTCCTGGGGGGTAGAAGTGAGTCCTGGGGAACAGGAGGAAAGAAAAGGGGGAAGGGATGGTCGAGCTTGCAAAGAGCCTGTGTTACCCAAAGTGGATGTGTACGTGTATCTGTGTGGAGCGTTTATCTCACCACCACTATCATGACTGTCTTTAGCACTAGCAGAGGCAATTCCAGGGATTCAGGACAGAGGAGTGGACAGCAGTGGCTGAGGAAAGCACCTCTCTGCAGGCACATGATTTGGGCAGGCACATGTTCCCTGATTTGGGCAGGGAACAGGCATAAGGAGAGATTTCCTAGCTTGGGAAAATATTACCTCTGCAGCCTGTATACCTGGAAATTATTACCTGTATATCTTTATTTCCTTCAATTATTTTTACTTTTAATTGGAATATAGTATTTGTGCTTGTTGGTAGGCAAAATATGTATCAGACTTCTACTGAAACATATAATGATCAAGCCAGAAAAAGCAGCATTTCTCTTTTTTGTCATTAGAGCTAACACACTATGTATATTAATAGTTTTGAATTATTATTACATTTCTGAAGTGAATCTTATTTGCTTATTTTCTCTCTTTTTGAGATTTATTTTATGTATATGAGTGTTTTTGCCTTAATACGTGTCATGTCTGTGTACCACATGCATGTGGTGCCTGAAAAGGGCATAAGAGATAATTGGATCCTCTGGAACTTGAGTTACAGCTGGTTCTTCAGAGCTACTTCCTGTTTCCAACTCTATTTTTGTAGCCGTTACCCACCCTCTGTTTTTCTTCACACCATCATTCCCATCCTATGAATGAGACCTTTATTATCTCTGCTTCTGTGTGACCAATCTTTTTAGCCTTCACAAATTAATGAGAACATGTGGTAGGTTCAATGCTTGGCTTCTTTCATGTAACACAGCGGCACCCAATTCCATCATTTTTCTGATAAACAATAGCATTTTATCCTTTTTTATGGATGAATAGCATTTCATAATGTTTATTCATCACATTTTCCATATCTGTTTGTTCATCAGTGAACATTTAGGCTGATTCCATATTGTGATTATTATGAATGGTGCTAAAGTTAATACTGTTTACTCAGAGGTGAGTTGTAGGATTATATCATATTCCTTATTTTAGTTTTTTAAATTATGTTACATTATTCTCCCATGTGGGATGTGTGTGTTGGGGGGAGCAGTCTTCTAATCATGTGTACCATGTAGGTCCTGAAGCAAACTCAGGTTGTTAGGTTTGGCAGCAAGCACTGTTACCCACTGAGTCATCCCGACACTCGCCATTTTTCTTATGCTAATAAGTTGAAGTATTTATCCTGTATTCTCTTTTTCTGCTTTCATAATTTGAACACTTAACATCTGGTTTTAGATCAGATCTGTGTTGATGCTTGTACATGATGAAGGATAGGAATCAAGTCTCAATCTTATGAATATGGGTAATTCCATGTGAACTCAGATAAAATCCCTGTGAATTCTTCAGTGGTATCAGTCAGCAGTGTAGAAAAGTGTTTCCTAAATTAGACCCCAGGCATTATAGAAGGAATTTATTTTGGCAGTAGACATGGGATACTGAAGGATATAAACTCAGGACTCAAGAGACAAGTGCCAGTTGTTGATCATGTCAGCTTCTGTTTCTGGAAGAGGTGGTGCTCAGGGGTGTAGACTATGGGGGCTATATCACTAAAACCCACAGGAGGGGTATTCTCAGGGAAATAAGGAGGTGTTCTAACCTAAGGGAAGTACCACACTGCTCTATCTTGAGGGAAGTCCCTGGCTGTGGTTGAGTGCCTATTCCTTATGTGCGACACTGCTTGGGCCAAGATGCTGTCCCACAATGGGTTGCACAGTCGGCCTGGTTGGGCTGATGAAGCTTCAGCTTTCTGTACTAATGTGGTTGATTATCTGTGGACCCTTGAGATGGTGATATGCAGGGGTTCTATCTCTGGAGCAGGAAGATTCTGAAAGATCTCTGTTCTCAAGATGGCATGTCACTAAAACAGTCCAGGTTCCAAGGTTGGGAAGACAGGGACAGTCCATGAAGCTATTTTATGCCGTATGTCTGTGAACTCTCTCTACAGCCGGGGTTATTGGTGTCCAGGGTGATTCAGTCATCGGGGACTCTGTTAACCCTCTCCTTCCCAGGAACTGGGGCCATGACCATGTGCTCCATTCTACTCTCACTGCCAACCTACCAGTTTTCCTGTCTGTGAAAGTTGATATCTTGTAATCACTAGCCTGGAAATACAGGTGTCTATTTGGGGTTCTGGTTCTTTGTTAGGGTTAAGGTGAACACTTGGCCCCTCTTTCTAGCCATCTCAAGATTGCTTTATCCAGGTCTTTTCTCAAAGGCCAGCTCTTCAGATGGTTTGCCTGACCACACTTTTGACATCACCCCTCATCCCCAAGCCAAAGTGGCTCCATGCTCAGTGTTTTTATGTGTATATGTTTGGCTTGCATGTACTATCTCATTCTCTGCTGTTTAAAGTCAGGGATGGGTAATAACAGATGTTGAAGGGAGAATCAACTACAGGAAACAAGTGGGTATCTCTTTCCAAAGGCCTATGTATCTGACATTAAGATACCAGGATGTTTTACTAAATTCACCCTGTATCTATTGATCGCAATAATGGCAAAAACATGATATGATAAGAGCTAGTGTATAATTTACTTATGAAAAGGAGCTGAAGACTCAAATGATTGCCGAGCAAGCAGACCAACTCCATGCTGCTGTTAGTTACAAGTTTTCTGACAATCAGAAATAGATTTATTTATGTGTGTACATGATATGTGTGTGTGTTGCTGAGAACTGAACTCAATGATAACCAAGCGCTCTATTGAGCTTTTACTTCCATTATCAGCTCATGTTTACAAGTAGATTATATAAAATTTCTGATCTCTAGGGCATCTAGTCTGAGCTGTCAGGACAGTATTTGGCTGTGGGCTGTTAGTTTGGTGAATCTTTTCTTTGTTTTATTTAAAAGGTATTTTTTCTTATTTAAAAGTTTTTTTTTCATTTTACATACCAAACACAGTTCCCCCTCCCTCCCTTCTTCCTGCTCACCCACTACCTCCCCCCACCCCACCCCCATCTACTCCTCAGAGAGGGTAAGGACTCCAAGGGGGAGTAAACAAAGTCTGACATATCAAGTTGAGGTAGGACCGATCCTCTACCCACTGCATCAGGGTTGAGCAAGCTATCCTTCCATAAAAAATAAGCTCCAAAAAGTCAGTTCATGTTCTCGGGATAAATCATGGTCCCACTGCCAGGGTCCCAACCAACTGCTCATGCTGTACACCTGTAACCCACATTCAGAGGGCCTAGGTCAGTCCTATACAGGCTCCCCAACTGCCAATCCAGAGTCAGTGAGCTCCCTCTAGCTTAGGTCAGCTGTCTCTGTGGGTTTCCTCATCATGATCTTGACCCTGGCCCCCTGCTTATACAATCTATGCTCCCTTTCTTTCACTGGACTCCAGGAGCTCAGCCCAGTGCTTGGCTGGGGATCTCTGCATCTGCTTCCATCAGTTACTGGATGAAGGTTCTCTGATGACAGGGTAGTCATCAATCTGATTACAGGGGAAGACCAGTTCAGACATCCTCTCCACTGTTGCTTGGAGCCTTAGCTGGGGTCATCCTTGTGGATTCCTGGGAATTTCCCTAGCACCAGGTTTTTCTCTAACCCTCTATCAAGATATCTCTTTCTTTGCTCTCCTTCTCTGTCCCCCCAACTCAACCACCCTGTTCTTTCATGCTCTCATCCCCATTACCTCACTCTCTCACACCCTGCACTCTCAGGTAACCCAGGATATCCTATATATTTCCCCTTCCTAGGGCGATCTTAAGTACCTCTCAGGTTCCTTATTACCTAGTTTCTCTGGGGTTATAGATTTCAGCCTGATTATCCTTTGCTTTATGTCTAATATTCACTTATGAATATAAGTTTGGTGAATCTTATAGAGTGCCTATTCATGTTGATATTCATACCTGAGCATCATAAAATTATTAATTTAGTTTTTAAAATACGTTGATTTAAACACACTTTTTGGTTTTGATTTATAAAATACTTCTTGAGCCCTCACTGATACTGGAGAACTTTCTCTTGCTATTGTTTGCTGAAACATTTCTTAATAAATATCCATAAGAACACCCAGTTTTTGCTGTAACAGAGACTTTGTATTATGCAAAGAATATGGATCTGCCCAAATCATGTTCTTCCCTCACACAAATAACTAGTTTGGGTTTTATCTTCCACAGTGACAGGTATTTGAAAGCAAGGGTGGTGTTTCTTCTTTCAAGGACACATGTGTAAAGATTTTTGACACTCTATGTGGTGAACTCAACATGGTGCTGGCTGAAACAAAGATTCCTAATATATAGTGGCCAAGTGGTGAAGCCAAGGTACGGAGGCATACCCCTAGGCATGGCTACACAAACCGGTGTCCACCCTCTCTCTTAAAAAGAGACACATGTTGCAGTCTGTCTCTTCTCTTCTGCTTCTCTGTTCCTGTACCTGCCTGGCAACTCTCCTAAGTAAACTCTCGTATGGCCCTGGTAGTGTATATACGTGTGCCTCTTCTCATGTGCAAAACCAACATGTGTGAATGGAGCCACACAGAGTCTATGGGAAGAAGAAAATGCCCTTAGCAAGGAGTTAAGAAGAGATGGGGAAGACATGGCTGCCTTTTGACTAGTCCTTATTGGCTCAAAGAAGATGTATTTTAAAAATTTAATTATTTATTTTACAGCCCAACTACAGCCTCCACTCTCTCCTTCTCCCCACCTTCCCTCCACCACCACTCTCAGTCCACCCCTCCTCCATATTCACTCAGAAAGGGGCAGGTCTCCATGGGCATCAGCAAAGTATGGCTTTATCAAACTGCCTTGATAAGGAGTAGGGATGGATAAGGACGGATGGATGAGAGGATCTGTGGTTGGTATGTAAAGTGAATAAAAACTTTTCTTAAATGAAAAAAGATAGTATTTAAAAAATTAAACATCTCTCCCTGTATTCAGGCTGGGCAAGGCAATTGAACATGAGAAACATGAGAAATAGGTTCCCAAGAACCAGTCAAAGCACCAGGGACTGCCCCTGTTTCCATTGCCAAAAGTTCCACAAATAGACCACGCTACACAACTAACTGTCTCATATATGCAGAGGGCCTAGGTCAGGCCCATGCAGGTTGTTGGTTCAGACCCTCTGAGTTCCCATGAGCTAGGCTAGCCAATTTTGTGTTTTTTTTCCTGTGATGTCCCTGACCCTCCCACCTCCCACTCCTAGCTTCTATGTTCCCCCTTTCCCTCTCAACAGGACTCGCCAAGCTCTGCACAATGCTTGGTCATGAGTCTCTCAATCTCCCTCCATCAGTTACTGGATGAAGGCTCTCTTCTGACAACTGGGGCAGTCACCAATCTGATCACAGGGCATGGCCAGTTCAGGTTCTGCATCCACTGCTGCCAGGAGTCTTAGCTGGAAATAGGGGCTTTATGGGGTTCAGTAGAGGCCTGATACAAGAGAAACTCCCACAAGTCTACAATAATGGCCCAAATCTTCTGAGAAACCATCATATTGATTTCCAAAGTGGCTGCACAAGATTGCATTCCCACCAGCAGTGGAAGAATGTTCCCCTTGCTCCACATCCTTTCCAGTGTTAAGCTGTCATTTGTGTTTTCTATCTTAGTCATTCTGACAGGTATAAGATAGAATCTCAGAGTCATTTTGATTTGCATTGAGGAAATGTGTGTGTGTGTGTGTGTGTGTGTGTGTGTGTGTGTTTCTTTGTGAGCTGTTTGGAAGTGTGAAATTTTTAATGAATATTTTGAAAAATTCGAAAGTTATATATCAAAGTCAGCAACTTGCTGTAATAGAAATATACAACTTTAATTATGCTCCAATTTTTAAATATCACATTTAGGTGAGTGTTTATTCATATACAAATGTCTTTTCTTATCTGAGGGACTGAGCAGTAAAAAGATATTTTGAATGATAAGTGGTTATTATCCCAAAGGCTAGTATTTGGTAAAGCCAGATAAGGCACAGCTAGCAGATAGGTCTGTCCTATTGGATGAGGCCCATTACACTTGTCTAACCTCTTTATGTGGCTGGAGGAGGAAGCAGCATAAAGGATATTGGTCTAATGTGCAGCTTGGAACCTGGAGGTTAGATATAGTATAAAGCCTGGGCTCCTCCTATCTGATACTGAAATGTTGGCATTGTACCCCAAGCCAGGCCCTTGATGTATATTTATCATGGTTCACTAGAGAAACAGATCAACAGGGACAGGAATTGTGAGGAATTAGTTAATGTGGTCATGGAAGCTGAATTTATGGGAATCCCAGGGAAATAGATGTCACGACACAGCCCAAGTCCAAGCTGAGAATCAGGAGCAGATGTAAATGAGAGGCTATGTTCCAGCTCACCCAGAGGCAGGAGGAAAGGACAAATCTCTCCTTTACCAAGTTCTGTGCTCTTTAGGCCTCAGCAGTTGAGTGAGACCATCCACAGCAGGAAAGCTGTACCTGCTTCACTGGACCTTGATTCAGATGCTACCCTACTTGAAATACCCTCAGACACTGGAAGCTGTGTGACTGGACAGCTCACACATAGTCAAAGCAATGTTAGTCATGGGCCCAGACATTGTCCTTTTTAAAGAAGAGGCCAGTCCTTGGTTGCGGACCTGTTCGCTTCACATCTGAAGCCAGTCAGTAAGGAAGTTCAGACTTGTCCTTCCCAAGGACTCTTGGATTTTCTCCAAATTAGTGAGATTCCATGCATATGACAGGAACCCTGTGTCTTGATCCCTGTCTGGTACATCACCATCAGGGAAACATCAGACTGCCTAACTCATAGATGAGCTCATGCATTTAGCAAGATTGAGCATCCTAATGCACAAAAAGGCTGTGAGTATTACGAGACTGTGGAACCAACTCTTGCTATCGTCACCAGGGTAGCCCCATCAGTCCTAAGACACTCTCGGGAATCCTGTTCATATCAAAACAACTTCACAAAGGAAGCTTTCTCAAGACAGACTAGTCAGGAATCCAGGGCTTTCTCTCACGTTTATTTGTTCCTATCTTCTGGAAACTGCTGAGTTCTGCCAGCAGGCCTGGCAGTTGTGTACCTTGGGACAGCTGTGAGGTACCTGTAGGTCTGTTAGTCCTTACACCTTCTTTGTGAGAAGTAGTATGTGGGACGGGTTTTAGACAGTAGAATCTTGAAGCATAGTGTGATTTTAATGCAAGACCTGGGCAGTGTGTCATTCTGTCTATGCACACTGTTTCTGCCCTGCTGCTTACTTGGGCTTTCTGTTCACAGTAGACTTGGTGCTGTAAACTGAATCTTGATGCAGGCCTGTTCTTCCCAGTTGTAGTGCTGGGACTCTAAAGTAGATTGACTTACTGAAATTCCAGCCAAGCCTCCTTTTTACTCAGAGGATGCACCAGAGATTTCAGCTGTCCAAGAGGGACAGTCCAGCTTGTTGCCAGGAGATTCTGGGTGAGTCTTGAGTGACAAGTCATTTCTCCTACCCCTTACTTATCTTTCTTTCTCCCCCTTTGTATGTCTGCCCTCTTTTCCATCCATTTTGTATTCTTCCTTCCTGCTCTGCTTGGGACCCACATGTCTATCTATTGACAATCTAAAATAAACTTTACTCAGCCTTGTAAACACTCAGGAAACTTTAGCCAAAATTCTGGAACATTTCTGCTCCAGCTGGCTTACTCAGCTTTGTCTCTGACCATAGCAAGTCCAGAGGGAAAGTAACTTCAAGAATGGCTGACCCATTGATCAGACATATCATGCAGGTGCAGGAATTCACATCGCTGAGCTGAGAGAAAAGAGGGGGACATTTTCAGGCATTACAGCACCACCCAGGAGCAGAGCTGGTTCAGTCTTCTTGCTTTGGTGAACGGATACACATGACCCTCAGCCGTCACTGGATTTGTGAGTGTCTAGCATCCACAGATGGGGTCCTGCTAAGTATAGAGAAAGGGAAATATGTTACTAGGAATCTGGGTGCCCAAGTTTCCCTGCATTGCTGTGTGTACCAATCTCTACTGTCTCCAAGGTGATTCTTCAATTTTTTGCTGTTCCTAAGAAACTACTTCAAGGTTTCAGGAACTAAGAGAAGTGAAAGATTCTTTGGTTTCAGTTGATTGTGACCAGTTGGGGACTTGAAGTGTCCCTGAGAATCTCAAAAGTGACTGTGTTTCCTGGGGGCAGGGATCTACTGATCCGCCTGCATCTTCAGGTGTCGGAGAAGGACTGGGGCTGACAGGAAACCAGGGATTTAGGTCTCAAGAGAGCTGGACACAGAGCACAGGAATCCAGCTCATTTCTGAGTGAGCCAGCCTAGCAGCTCCCTCTTCCTGTCAATGACCCTAGCAGAGCTGGTGGAGACTTGTAGTCATTGGTGTTTTGGAGTGTCCTGCTCATTACCCTAGAAGCCTGCTGGAGAAGGTCTATAAGCCCAGGGTGGAGGAGCAGAAGGCAATGAAGAAAGCAGAGGGAAATAGTGGGCAGACTCAGAGGTGTGTGGCTCTCCATAACCCTCTGTGGGTTCTTAGACACCTACCCTCTAGCTACGCTTTGTGGGGGCCCCAGTGACCTCTACTACTCTTTTTTTCCCCACGTTGGATGCTGGATATTGCAGGAATTATTTCCTGGCAATTGGTTATATAAAGGATTAATACTTATTAAGGGGTTTACATAAATACTCATTGATACAAATTTGAATCTTAAGGAAATTCTTGAAGAGCTGAACTGTTCCACACAGTGTCTATCAATCTTCTCTCTGAGAATGCCGGAACAAAACAGGAAGGTCAGGCAGCATGCAGCAGTCTTCAATGGGGGTTGGCCATGCCCCATCCAGGGTCCTTGAGACCCCAAAGCTATGCCTCTAGGTCTCCCTCAATAATGCCTGAATCCCATCACAATAGTGGTATTGTTAGATTATTGGGTAAAATGATTCTCAGGGTTTTGTTTTTTTGTTTTTTTGTTTTTTTTTTTGAGAAACCACCATACTGATTTCCAAAGTGCCTGTACAAGTTTACACTTCCACCAGCAATGGAGGAGTGTTCCTGTTGTTCTGAATCCCCTCCAGCATAGGATTTCATCTGTATTTTTGATATTAGCCATTCTGACAGGTGTAAGATGGTATCTCAGAGTTGTTTTGATTCACCTTTCTCTGATGGCTAAGGATGTTGAGCAGTTCTTTAAGTGTCTTTCAGACATTTGGAGTTCTTCTGGTGAGAATTTTCTATTTAGTTCTGTACTCCATTTTCCAATTGGGTTCTTTGGCTTTTTGAGCTCTAGTTTCTTGAGTTCTCTCTATATTTTAGAGATCAGGCCTTTGTCCAATATAGGGTTGGTGAAGATCTTTTCCCATTTTGTAGTCTGTTGCTCTGCCTTACAAAACTTCTCAGTTTCAGGTGGTCCCATTTATTAATTGTTGCTCTCAATGTCTGTGATATTGCTATTATATTTAGAAAGCGGTCTCCTGGGCCAATGTGTTCAAGGGCGTTTCCCACTTTTTTCCTATCAGGCTCAGTTTATTCTGAGGTCTTGTATCCACTTGGACTTGAGTTTTATGTAGGGTGATATATATGGATCTATTTGCATTCTTCTACATACCACCATCCAGTTATGCCAACACCACTTGTTGAAGATATCTTTTTCCCATTGTATATTTTTGGCCCTTTAGTCAAAACTCAGGTGTTCATAGGTGTGTAGATTAATGTCTTTGATTTGATTCCATTGAGCTATAAGTCTATTTCTATGCCAGTACTAAGTTGTTTCTATTGCTGTATCTCTATAGTAGAGCTTGAATAAGAGAAGTCTCCCAAAATTCTATTATTGGACAGGATTGTATTGGCAATCCTGGGCTTTTTCTTATTCCATATAAAGTTGAGTATTGTTCTTTCTATGAAGAATTGTGTTGCAATTCTGATGGGGATTGCATTGAATTCTGTAGATTGCTTTTGGTAAGATTGCTATCTTTATTATGTTGATCCTACCTATCCAAGAGCATGGATGCTCTTTCCATTTTCTGATATCTTCTTCAATGACTTAAAGTTCTTGTCATACATGTCTATCACTTCTTTATTTAGAGTTACTCCCAAGATATCTAATGCTATTTGCATCAGCTACCTTCATATAGAGCCAAGGTCCATCTGTCCAGGGATGGCACTCCCCACGATGGATTGGGCATTCCAACTTAAATTAACAATCTAGAAAATGCTCTGTAGACATGACTACAGTCCTAGCCAGTGGAGGAAACTTCTCATCTGAGGTTCTTTCTTACCAGGTTTGTCAAGCTGACAACTAAAATCATCCATCACACAGTTATGTTACATTCTTAAATATGTCTTACATGTGCAAGGCATAATTATCATTGCTGAAGGAGAATCCTAATTGTTCTACTTGCAATAGTGAGCAAGAAGTATTTTTACTTGCACTAAAACCTAAATCATAAAGGTGCCCCAAATCAGCCATCTGAATGTGTCTAGATAGATAGCTGTGGTGAGGTATGTCACTCTTCCCAACTATGACATGGAAATAATCATCTATTCTCTGCCCATTTTGTGACCCAATTATGAGATTGGAAGGGATAATACAGCACATATAGAGGATCTTTAAAAAATCTGTGAGGTGTGTGTGTGTGTGTGTGCTTGTGCACATGATGTCAAGGTGTAGATTTTCAAGCCAGGCTCTCTTTTCTCATGTCAGGATCAGTTTTAAGCTCAATAGAGATGATACTTAAGAACGAAAATGTAAATGTAAGTCCTGGAAAGTAAATGCCAGACAAAAAGTGATACCAAAGACCAGGCTAGATGACACCAAAGTTTTACTCCTCCACTAATCTTAACTCTTAGCAAAGACACCGTGCTCTGGCTGATCAGCCCCTGCAGACGGGAGTTACTGGACCGAGAGGTGCGGCAATCCAAACCCCTCCCATCCCGGTCCCACCCCAGGCCTCGGCCACACCTCTATCCCTCCCCCCATTCCCCGGGTCTGGGCCCCCAACCAATCCACCCCCGCGCCTGCCAGGCGGGGCCCCATTCACTTGCACGCGATCCGCAGCCATCGCGTGACGCCTGTGGCCGCAGGAGGAAGCCAGAGGCGCCAAGCACGCGATGGGGGTGGTGGAGTCTCGGGAGCTCAACCTTTGCTAGACCTAGCCGCTCTTAGAGGAGGAGCTGGCTCTAAGGGTTGGGGTGGGGAGATCCTGTAGATTTGGCCGATTTCTGGGCTTTTTCAGCAGCCCCACCCCACGCCCTTCCAGGCACAGCAAGCATACTGGCCCCTCAGCGGCCCTAGCTGAAGTTCTCTGGAAGCCTTGTGCAAACTCAGTAGTGCTGGGAACGATGCTCCTCTTCAGGGAGGCCATTAGAAAGCTGTCCCCGTGGAATCCTCCCCGCGGACGCCTTGGTTTTATATGGGACCTACACGGGCCAAATCGCCCTGTCCTGTTCTCTTCACCCCCAAGCATAAGGGGACTGCAGCTCATTTCACTCTTGCGGTTTGCATAGCACATTGTCTCTGTGGTAAGGGGGTGCCCTCCAGGGGATCTACTGCCTCCTCGTGGAAGCTAGTTTCTCAGTTCCCTATTGCCAGAGGGGAAGCAGAACAGATCACGAAGAGAGAAGAATAAAGGAGACTCCTTCGAGGCCTCCTAAAGTCACATCTGGAAACTTAATCTATCAATGCGTCCTGTGTGGGAGGACCAAACTGGGAGGTGGGTAGGCTTTAAGGACTCTGGCTCCACTCCTTTTTTTCCTAGAGCAGCGTTCTACTTCTCAGCCTGTGGTTCGGACCCTCTTGGCAAACCTCTAGCTCCAAAAACATTTACATTATGACCATCACTGTAGCAAAATTACAAAAATACATTTATGGTTGGGGATCACCTCAATATGAGGAACTGTGTTAAAAGGTCTCAGCTTTAGGAATGTTGAGAACCACTGCCCTAGAGACATCAGAGGCTGACGTTTCCCTGGAGAGATCTGAGTTCTGACAAAGAAAATGGTGCATTTTTTACTTAGTGCAGTGAACAGAAAACCTAGTCTTAGTAGTTGGGGGAGACAAGGGTAAGAAATGGTGACTTCAAAGAAAGAAAGAGAAAGACACCAGGTCCCAAAGGTCATGTAACTGCCCCTGGGGTCATAATCTCCTGGGATCCCTTGGGGAAAGTTGCCTGTTACTCTCAGGGTCCTTTATCCCTGCCAAAACCCTTGCATATGGGCAGGACTGTCTGAGCATGCCATGGACTTCTGGGACAGTGGAGGCTGGCAGCCAGCAGAAAGAACAGCTTTGAATGGATCTAGGAAGGCTATCCTTGAGGGCCAGGTGTAGGTCTGCTGAGGGGTGGGACAGGGTGTTAAGCAGTATCTGAATCCCTCAAACCTCTGGAAGTGCTGAGGGCTCCAGAAAATGGGGAACGTTTTTATGGAACCAACTGACAGTAGACTGATAGGAACCACTCAGAAAGGGAGGCATAGAGTGAAAAGGAGCTCAGTTTCTAGATAAGAATTGCCTAACAGTATCCCCACTCCTGGGCATCAGGATTGCTAAGGTCAAATCATGTGACACACAAAAGATTCAAATGTTACTTTTATTTCTGAATAATGTTCCCGACCCATCAAACACATCTTTTTCAGCATGATGCCTGGGCTCTGCAAAGGGCTCATCTGTTCATTTTTCCCTGACAGCCTTGCAGGAGACATGTGTTTGGCCAGCTCCAGTCCTACCATCTGAAGACCAGTCCCACAGAGGGTTCCCTGTGCAGGAGGGAAGGCTGCTGCTGGAGGTAAGTACACACCTCACTGCAAACCCATATAGCGCACATGTTTGTGTGTGTGTGTGTGTGTGTGTGTGTGTGTGTGTGTGTGTGTGTGTGTGTGTGAGGCTGAAAGGCATCAAAATGCCTTCATGAGCTGCTTACCAGACTGATCCAAGATTGCTTACGTTAGGATCTGTGGGCAGAGACCAATTTCAAGGATGGAGGTAAGGATTTCATCATCCTCATACTAAATCTGCAAATCATTTGTCATCCCCTATTCTCTGGTTTTACCCACTGATGAAAGAATCTAAATATTAGGCCATTTATTTTCCAAATTAAAGACTAAAAATAGTGTTGAGTTTCTATGTGGTTCATCCAGAGCCCTACACAAATAAGACCTGTCAATTCTTGCATTTCACACTGGCATTCAGGCCTGATGAGAACTTCCATTAGGTGGAACTTTTCCCATATGAGATGAACCCCAAGATTCTTTGGTGCTGGTATTTCTCTAACTGTTCAAGTTTGGTCTTTAATATCTAATATCTCTAATATCTCAAAAGATGATTGTGACAGAACAGTCTCTGTGTGCTGAGGCCTGGCATGAAAAGATCAGGAATTGGTGGGAATATGAAGTAGGGCAGGGTTGTATTCCTTTGTTTCCCAGCCTCACTGGACCAGGCCCTGGGTGAGCCCCTGTTGGCAGTACAGATGGCAGGATCTGGTAGATCCTCACTTTTCTTCTCTCAGTTGCTGTGGGTAAGAGTTGGCTTTCTGTTCATCACCATTCAGATGTTAGGTAGCATCTCTGTGTAGACCTACTTTAAAAGGGGGAATGGATATATTAAGAGCCAATTGAGGGGATAGCACCTATCAGAGTGAAGCCACATCCTCACACCTACTTACAATTTTTGTTTTACATTAGAAAAATCTCATGCACATATACAGGAAGAAGGAGATAATGAACAGCCAGGTGCTAGGCTCTGTTATTTGGGCCCATAAGAGTCTGTTAAAGGATGGCAAGAATTTATTAGGATATAAAATGGGGACAATACACTCAGGGATACAGAAAAAAAATAAACACCTCCACTTCTCCAGCTGTTGTCCTCTGTTCTGCCCAGGAGTAATGGGTACCAACCTTCTTGCTCTCACCACCCAAGAGAGAGCACATGACTTCTCTTCCTCCTAAGCTTCTAAAGCAGTCATATAGGCAGGCAAGGCCATGCCCTAGAGCGTGTTACTCCAAAGCCATAGGTTAAATGAAATGAATTCCCACAAGGCTCCATTCCAGAGAGTTGGCTTGGACTTGCCTGCCTTCCCTACAGACTTCTGCATCCTGTCTAAAGGCTCAGACTTCCTTTGTATTGTCTTCTTGCCTTTTATCCTCTCCAAACTCTGCCATTTATAGTTGAAGAACAGTATTCTGGATCTACCTTGGCCATGAGCAACTTGGAGACATTACATGCTTTGCATTTGCCACAGCACCCAAGGGGTTCTGGGAATACCAGGGGAGCCCAAGGGAGATAGGGTTAGGGCGAGGAAACATCTCTAAGTTATGTTACCTCTGATAAAGAATCTGGGCTTTGATTAATTTATAAATTTTACCCTTAAAAAAAAAACCACACGGAGTTGCATGCTCAAAGGGGCTCACACATAGAAGCAGTTATACTTGTTTAGAATAGCCTGTGATCTGGTTACAGCTCTCTGTGACTCACTGTGGATGGACCCCAATGACACTGCCTTCTCTCTTTAGAGAGCATTGTCCTACACTGGAAGAAATATGTGCAACTTTATCACTTACCATTATTGCTAGAAAGCAATTCTTATATATTATTACTTTTTTTCCTCTAGTATTGCTCTTTTTGTCAGTGTTTTAAAGTACAACCTTATTTGAATTGGCATCACCCCTTAAATATTTCTTCAAAATTAAGATTTATTAAAAAAAATCAAAACTCATACAAATTCTCCTAAAACTTATGTACTAAATTATAAAACACAGAGTATGTACACAGCACCCAAGATACTTGAGTACTCTGACCCAAGTCCTAACCAGGGTACATGTTTTTCTACGCCTCCTGTCCTACCTCCCTCCTCTACTTCTGACTTCCCTTTATACCTTCATTTTTAGGCTCCATACTTCATCCACACCCCACTCCATACCCTGACACCTCACCACCTTCCTCTCCTCCTCCTTCCACACCTCTATATTTCTTTCAACATTTCCAACCATGCTTTGTCTGGAGCTAAGTAGGTTATTTGTAGGGAGTTTTTTTCTTTTGTTTCTAGGACAAGGAATTAAAATTACAAGGCTAATGAAGGTTCTCACTGATCATGTCCTTGGGGTTGCCAGTGGGTGGGTGCTGGAATCTCATCATTTGAACTAGTATTTTCTCATGACTAAGGGTGATAAGCATCTCTTCTCTGTGCCCATGTATCATAGTTACTAAACCATTTACATAATTTGCAAATATAAAAGCAACAATTTTTGCCTTCTTATTATTTAGTCCAGAGAGCTCATTGTACATTCTGGACACCCGTCATTTGTCACATATGAAATCTGTGAAAAGTCTCTCCCAGTCTGTGGCTTGTTTTTCATTCTCTTTGACAGGCTGATGGACAGAGTAGAAGTACTTAACTTTTATGAAGTCATTTATTATTTTCTCTTCTTGTTGGTCATGATTTTGGTGTCACGTGAAGGAATTCTTTATCCCAACGTCACAAAGATTTGGTTTTTAAATGCTTTCTCCAAAGTTTTAAATTATCTTACATTTATTTATTTATGGTGTGTGTGTGGGGTGGTGTCTCTGTGCATATGCAACAGCGCATGCTTAGGAGACGAGAGGACAGTTTGGGGGCATCCATTCTCTTCTTCTACCATGTAAATCCTGAGTATCAAGCTTCTGAAAAGGACAGGCCTCCCAGGAATATCAACCAAACATGGCATATCAAATTACAATAAGAACCCTCATATCAGTCTTATTGTAATTTGATATGCCATGTTGCAGCAGGAGGAAGAGTCCCAAAAGCAGACAAAAGAGTCAGAGATGTTTCTGGTTCCCACTGCCTTTGTTAGGAGTCCCACAAGAACACCACACTACACAACCACAACATATACACAGAGGACCTCAGCAAGACCCATCCAGGCCCCCTGACTTTGGTCTTATCTCTCCTGTAAGCTCCCAAGAGCCCTGATTAGTTGATTCTGTGGACTTTTTTCTTGTGTCCTTGACTCTTCCGGCTCCTACAATCCTTCCTCACCCTCTTCCACAGGATTCCCCAAGCTCTGCCTAGTGTTTGGCTGTGGATCTGTGCATCTGTTCCTATCACTTGCTGGATGAAACCTCTCTGATGACAGTTGTGCCAGGCTTCATCTACCAGTCTACAAGTATAGCAGAGTGGCATTAGGAATCATTTCATTGACTCTTTTTGCCAGTTGTGTTTAATGTATCCTAGGTCTCTGGGCTATCCATACTCTGGTTCCTGGCCCTTCAGACAACATCAGGCCTGGTCTCCCTTTTGCGGCATGAGTCTCAAGTTGGACTAGTCATTGACTGGCCACTTTCACAAGTATTGCACCACCATTACCCCAACACATCTTGCAGGGAGGATAAATTGTAGGTCCAAGCTTTTGTGGCTGGGATGGTGTCTCAATTTCTCCACTGGAAACCTTGCCTGGTTATAAAAAGATGGTTGGTTCAGACTGCAAGGAGAAGTTTGTCCATAAGGGGTGAGAGCTACACTTTGTGGGATGTATAGGCCTAGAGGCTTTTAAGGGCCTGAGGCCAGCCTGGCCTCAGCCAGTTCAAAATGGTTATAACTAGTGCCTTAAAGCATGTGTTCATAGCACTTCCTCATAGCCATGAGGGCTCCTTGAGTGGGCACTTCCTCATAAGCCAACCTGGGGTCTGACTGGGGCCTTAGCAACAAAGGTGGAGTCATGTAAGATGACCTAGATCAGCGACAGATGACCATGAGGCAGCAGCAGATGCCAGCAAAGCACAGCCCTTCCCCCTGGCTGTGTGAAGGGTATATAAGACTTGCCCCTTCCTTAATAAACTGAGCTTGCTTGTTCTGACTTGTTCCAGGAGACTGAGCTATTGTTTCTGTGCCTTCTTGCACCTTCCCCCAAGGGGAGCTAGCAGGGTCCAGAAAAATCAACACTTATCTCTGAGTGTAAGGATAAATGTTTAGAATGTATTTAAGAATTACGTTGGTTTAGTAAAATGGCAAGTGTATGTTCTCCTCTAAGACCCAGGACTTCACTAAGCCAGCTAGTTGGCAGTACCAGGCAAGATCCCCATCTTGTTGAACAGGCCTTCAATCCAATTAGAGAACTGTCAGTTACCACTAGGTTATCGGTGCTATTAGTACATACTTAGAGATATTGTGCCGTGCTGGTTATTGATTTAGTTCATAGGCAACACAGCTAAGTAGGACTATTGATTAGTTTCTTTCCTTAGAAACTTGTATGGCACCTTGTAAAACCATAAAAGCTAGTCTACATAGAGAAAATTTTCATGTCAGGACTAGACTAGACTGAGCTTCTAGATCTGTGTCCAAAGTACACCATTTCTTCAGCAATAGGAACTTAACTTTAACCTCTGGGAAGCAACTAAGGATAATAACAATAGCCTATAATGTCTTGAGAGTCTCTTGGACAACTTTGACCAACAACACAAAGGAGCAGTTAACATGCCTGGTGTGCTGGACAGCTTTATGTCAACTTGACACAAGCAAAGGTCACCTGAGAGGAGGGGGCCTCAATTGAGAAAATGCCTCCCTAAGATGGGTTTGTGGGCACGCCTGTATGGTGTTTTCTTAATTAGTGATTGATAGGAAGGGGCCCAATTCATGTCTGGTACCATCCCTGTGCTGGTGGTTTGGGATTCTATAAGAAATCAAACTGAGGAACCATGATAAGCAAGCCAGTGAGCAGAACTCCTCCATGGCTTCTGCACCAGCTTCTGCCTGCAGGTTCCTGCCTTCACTCACTTTGATAAGAACTGTAATATGGAACTTGAGGGAAATAAACCCTTTCCTCCCCAAATTGCATTTGTCATAGTGTTTCATAACAGCAATAGTAACCCTAAGAGATCTGGTGTTAGGGTTTTTGTTAGTCTATGGCTCCTAGGGGGAGTATGGTCAGGCTAGATGGGAAATTTTCGTTTAAACTATATGTTTATATGTATACACAGCCATATATATATATATATATATCACATAATTTTAGGTAGATAATAATGTGATTCCTGATGACCTTTTCAGGCATTCTTACTGTTATTTTAGCTTCTTCATCTTTCTGTATTTACCTCCCTCCACTTCCCTACTTAAAATTTCTTTCCCTCTGTTTTTCTAATTTTTCTTTTCAAATCGCTTGTACCCTGTTATTCCTCTCTCTATTGCTCCCCGCCACTATGGTCCTGTTTTAGCTTCATGGATTTTGAAGTTATTCCAGGTTGTGTATTTATATCTGAAGATTTGGAGCTAGGAATTACAGATGAGATGTGTCAAATTTTCATTAGCCTTTTATAGTTGAAGGACATTTAGGCTGTTTCCATTTCCAAGCTGTTGTGAATAGAGCAGCAAGGAGCATGGCTGGAGCAAGTATCTGTGGGGTAGGATGTCTAGTCTTTGGCCATATGCTGAAGAGTGGTATAGCTGGATCATGTGGTAGGTCTATTTTTAGGTTTTTAAGAGTTTCCCACACTGATTTCCAGAGTGGCTGTTTCAGTTTGCAATCCCGCCATTGTGAATGGGGATTTCCGTTTTCCTACATCCTCTCCAGCATTAACTTCAGTTGTTATGTAGATCTTTGCCATTCTGACTTAAGATGAAGGAACTGATTTTGTTTTGATTTGAATTTTCTTAATTTCTATAATGAGCATTTTCAAGCTATTTCTTAGTCATGGTTTTTCTTTTGAGAAATCCCTGTTCTTATTACAACTCACTGTTTAATGGGGGGGGGGGTTGTTTTTGTTTACTTTTTGCTTTATTTTAGTCCTTTATATATTCTGAATATCAATCCTTTTTCCAATGTATAGCTATAAAGGATCCTCTCTTATTCTGTGGATTTTCTGTTCACTCAATTGAATGCTTCAGCTGTGTAGAAGCTTTTAAGTTTTAGAATGTTTTACTTGTCAATTGCTGGCAAGTAAATTGCCCATTCTTGGGCAAATGGGCTCCTATTCAGAAAGTTCTTTCCGATACCAATATCCTTTATGGTATTGTCTATGTTTTCTTTTAGCCGTTTCAGTATTTCAGGTTTCACAGTGAGGTATTTAATTCATTTGAAGTTGTACAAGTTGAAAGATATGGATAAGTTTAGTTTTATTCTTTTATTATGTGAATGCAAATTGGCTTTTGTCCTAATCCTAACCCTAACCTTAACCCTAACCCTAACCCATATGCATCTATTGAAATGACTGTGTGATTTTTGTCTTTAAGGACACTTATTTGATTTATTATATTTATTTACTTGCATATGTTGAACCATCTCTGCATGTCCAAGATAAATCCAACTTGGTCATGGTGGATTGTAAGTATTTTATTGAAAAAATTTAAATGTATATTCATCAAGAATATTGGTCTGTAGTTTTCCATTTTTTATTGTCTCTTTGCCTGATTTTGATATTATGGTAATGCTAGCTTCCTAGAAATTTGGGGGTGTTCCTTCTGTTTTTATCTTTTGGCTAGCTTAAGAAGTATTAGTTGTGAGTCTTCTTTAAAACTGCAGAATTCTATGAATCCTACCCAGCTCTGGACTCCTTTTTGTTGGAAGGCTTTTTATTGCTATTTCAATTACCTTGCTTATTATGGATCTGTTTAGATGCTGATATCTTCCTGATTTAATTTTTTTGTGGTTTGCCTGAATCTAGAATTTCATCTATTTCTTTTATATTTTTTTTAACTTAGTAGAGCACAGGTCTTTAAAATATTCTTGTATAGTATTGTGAATTTCTCTGAGGTATTTTTTAATAATGTTTTCCTATTCATTTCTGATTCTGTTAATTTGGGTCCTCTTGTTTTTGCTAGTTTGTCCAAGGGTTTGTCAATTCTGTATATTTTTTCTGTGTATCTTTTAAAAAATTCTTAGTTTTTAGATTTGTTGATCCTTTGTATTGTTTTCTTTGTTTTTGTTTCATTAATTTCAGCTCTGCTTTTTATTATTTCTTGCCATTTAGTGAATTTGGATTTGGTTTGTTTTGACTGCAACATTAAATAATTTATATCTTTTCTAATTTTTAATTTTTAATGTACACATTAGAGCTAAAAGTTTTCCATGAAGAACTGCTTTCAATGTTTCCCAAAGATTTTATTGTGTTTTATTTTCATTTAGTTCCAGGAAATTTTTAATTTTTTTACTTCTTCTTTGACCCAGTCATCATTCAGTAATGAGTTGTTGATCTCCAACAATTTGTATATTTACTAGAGATCTATTTGCTGTCTATTTGCTATTTTAAGTTTTATTGCATTGTGGTCAGATAGAATATGTGGAGTTATTTCAGTCTTTCTGAATTAGTAAAGATTTGTTTTTGTGTCCCAAGATGTGGTCTATTTTACAGAAGTTTGCATATACTGCTGAATAAAAATGTGTATTCTTTGGTGGTTAGGTGGAATATTCTGTAGATATTTGTTTAGTTCAATTAATGTATGATGTAATTTAATTTTGATGTTTTTCTGCTTAATTTTTTGTTCAGATGACTTTATCTATTGAAGAAAGACTGCTATTGAAATCACCTACTATTACTGGGTCAATATTAATCTGTGCCCATAATTCCAGGAGGATACTTTTTGTGAAATTGGGTGCACCAGAGTTTGGTTCATATATGTTTAGGATAGTAATGTTTTTCAGATTAACTGTTCCCATGATTAGAATAAAGTATCTTTTATTTCTTCTGGTTAATTATAGTTTGAAGTCTATTTTGTTAGATATTAGAATAATGGCAGCTGCCTGCTCTCTGGCTTCATTTAACTGAAATACTTTTGCCCATCTTTTCACTCTGAAATAGTGCCTATCTTTAAAGATAAGATGTGTTTCTTGTAGACAACAGACAAATGGATTCAGCCATAATGTGTCTTTTCATTGGAGATCTGAGGCCATTAATATTTAAACTGATTACTGGAAGGTGTGTTAATTGCAGTAATTGTGCTGATGATACTTGGTGTTGCTTGTGTTGTTTATTACGTTATGCTTTGCTTGTTTTCTTTCTACAGTCTCTTGGCTCCTCATTTCTCTCTTCAGCCTGAAATATTGTGTCCTGTGTTTTCTTTACGTTTGGCCTGTTGGATATAATGTTTTAAGTCTTTTTATCATGGAAAGTTATATCTTTCTCTTTTATCTATGCCAGATAGTTTTGCTAGGTGCATTAGGATAAGTTGGTAGTTACAGTATTTTAGGCCTTGGGATGCATTGCTTCAGACTCTCTGTCTTTCAACATTTCTTTCAAGAAGTCAGCTATTATACTGCTGGGTTTTCCTTTTATATGTGACTTGTCTTTGTATCTTTTAGCTTTCAGTGCTTTTTCTATGTTTTGTATGCTTAATATTTTAACTATAAAATACAGTGAGGAACTTATTTTCTGGTCTTGTCTATTTCGAGTTCTGTGTGCTTTTTGTATCTCTATACATATGTCTTGATTTGTGGAAATTTTCTTCTGTGATTTTGTTGAAGATCTGCTCTATGCTATTGACCTGGGACTGTTCTGCCTCATCTATTCCTATATTTTAATGGTTTATTCTTTTCATGCTGTCCCATATTTCCTGCATGTTTATTTCCCATATTTAAAAATGCTCAGTTCTTTGATTATTTTGTCTAGATACTCTATTCTTCAAGTCTTAATATTCTATATTCTTTTCAATTGATTATACTTGTAAGTTTTCCTTTGGGTTTTTTAGCTTTGGTTTTTTAATTCCTTCTTCATCTCAGCTTGAGTTATACCCAGTGTTTTTATCTCTCTGTTGAATTCCATTTTCAAATCCTGGATTTTTTTAGCCTATGTTTATGTTTTCTCAGGTATCAATCAGACATTTATTCTATTTAAGACTGAGCTGTTTCTCTGTGTCTTCTTTAAACTTCTTCAATGCTTTAATAAATATTATTATTGTTCTTCTAAGCTTTATTCTCTGGGGGTTTATTTAGATAATTCTCATTAGCAAATATTTTTATAGGAGTGATAGGTTTAGGGGTGAAGATACTGGCATGATCTTTCATATTGTTTGTATGTTTGTGATGAGATCTGGTCATATGGACTTCTTTTGTTAGCTCTGAGTCTGATATTGACAGAGAAGGTTGTGGCAAAACACAGGATTAGTACAATGGGTTGGATCTAAAGGATGTATATGGATTCGATGAAATAAAATCAGGTGAACATAGGGTGATGGGCTGGCAGGCAAGATGTACATCTTGGTCTAAGCCTAGAGTTTGGGGGTTGACTCAGGGTTGGGGAAGGTCTGTGGAGAGAAGAATCACTGGAATTCACTCTGGTTGAGAAAACATGTTGGACTATGGCACTTGAAGGGCCTAGAGGCTGAGAAGAGGTAAGGCTTGTCCTGACCAGTGCGGAGAGGTTAGGAACTGCATAAGCAGGTGTGGTTAGACTAGACTGGGACAGTGGATATGGGTCTTGAGCTGATCTGGGAGGTTCATGAGGATTAATGAAGGGGAAGATCAGACTCTCCAGGTAGACCCTGATTAAGTATGTGCAGAATCTGGATGGGTGGAAAGATTAGAGTATTGTGTGTGAGAGGCCTGGAGGTTTGGGGGTTGGTTGACTAATTGAACCAAGGTTGGACAGGACCTTTCGGGGTCCACCGTCATTATTACAATCAAGTATCAAGTGGTATTGGATTCCACAGCTAAAGGAAGGAAGGAAGGAGATAGAAAGTCTTAATATAACATAAAAAGATTTTATCACTTAACATTAATTGTTCCATAAAATGGCCATTCTAACTACATAGAAGTTCATTGATATGTACAGACTTTGAATGGGTTAATTTTTATTTGCATTTTTAATAATAAAGTTCATAACTTTTTATTTAAAAAGAAAAATGTAAGCTAAATATGGTAGTTTATGATTTTAATCCCAGCATTTATTAGGCTGAGACTGGAGGATACATTATGAGTTTGAGGCTGTATTACATGAGACCCTGTCTCAACAAAGCAGAGCAATGTGGGGTGCACTAGCATGGACAGGGGGAAATACTGTGTTTAGCTCTCTATAATTCATAATTATTCTTTGTGAAACACCCTACTTCCTAATCTTGGTGCACTTGTGGAGAGCCACGTATCTCATGCCCTGCTCCTGATGTACTTACTCATTTGGGCTGGTTCTGACTGATAAGCCCAACAAGGTCCAAACAGAAGCAGGACCTACTCTTATCTGGTGCTGGATCAGGCTCCTCAAGTCTGACAAGCTCTGGAGTAGTGCTGCAGCTGCCCACTGCTTTCTCATTAGCCATACATGCCCCTCCAGCAGCTGATGACAGGGGCTTAGATTAGGTGAAGTCATAGATTCTTGCAAGGAATAAATGTATACAGCATACTGTGGGATTATAACTTCCCACTCCTAGGACTATCTCAATTTTTTTTTAAAAAAAATCTGTTATACTGTCTTTCATTCCTTCTTTTCATCCATCTGGTGAACTGTCATCAGGCTTTAAAGCTGTTCAAAGACTCACAGCACAACAATAGGCTTTTAACCCCATCTCCCCAAACATACACCCCTGGCTTAGCAAAAATCTTACCATATTTGCTTTTGAGTAACCTGGACAGCTCCTGTCATGCTTCTCCCAAATCTTTTTTTATTTTCCAATAGCTCCTGAATGCTTTCCATCTAGGACAAATTTATTCATTTTGATCTTTAGTAATGATGCTTCTGGGCTTGGATCCTAGGGATTGTCTGTTTTTATTTCACTGATCTTCTTGAACCAGTACATTTTACTTGCTTCACTGAATTAGGGTATTTTTAATCATTTTTTTTTCTTCAAAAATTTTGTACGAGATTATTTCTCTGTCTTCTATTTTGGAGATTCAATTAAAACAGCTGTATAGGTACAAGCTCCTGGTTGTGCCCTTTATTGTCTTTAATTCTGGAAGTTTTATTCCTTTATTCTTTGTTCTCTGTTTTATTTTTAGGAGTTGGCATTACTCAAACACTGTTCCTATCCTAGTAACCTCCCATTTCTGTTGTTGTACAGCTGCCCTTCCCCGTGTTCACAGGCACAAAAGTTTGCTGCTCATCTTCACACCATGTTAATGTTCACTGCGTGTACATTAGGTAATGTACACATTATCTCATTTCATGCCTAATATTTTCATATTTGCTTTTCTTTGCTAATATCTTTCTTGTCTCTTTAGGTGTTACTGATAGTCATACTTACATCAGCTCCTCTTTTTTTGTTTTGTTTTGTTGTTTGTTTGCTTGTGCTCCTGGAATACCAGTCAACAGACTTAGGTTTGGTGATATTGACCACCCCTGGTCTACTAGAGAGATGGAAGAAAGTGCAGTCAGGGCAGCCACCTTCCTGAATGAGCATATTACCTGTAGAGAGATGTTGCACAAATTCTAGTTCATATATGATGAAAACCCAGAGCCAAATATTTGGGAAAAGCTAGACTATCAGAGAAAGGAAACAAACCACAGCCAATAATTCTCACCCAGCCAACTTCTCAGGCTGAATAGTGTAAGTGCTATTTTCACAGGTCCTTAGCCTGTCTGGTCACTTCTACAGAATGCTGAATTTCTGCCTTCTCCTGCTTTATATTTCTTACCCTTCCCAACTGTTTTACTTCCTGGATAATCTCTGTATCATAATCCTAGAGTTAAGATTAAAGATGTGAGCTACTACAGCTTGGCTGTTAAGCCTTGAATTCAGAAATCCAAAAGGATCTATGTTTCCTGAGTGATGAGGTTGAAAGCATGGATCACCACCCTCTGATCTTCATGGCTTGACTGTGGGTGATTCTGTCCTCTGATATTCCAGACTGATTTTAGTAAATATACAATATATCACCACAGAGAGAGGCTTATAAAGGAACCCTTTACTGCAGGGATCTCCTCTATGGGCTATTTGTATAGTATGTGTCTGAGAGGGAGCTAAATGATACCAGCTTCCCCATCTCTGAATCTTGCCTCTATGGGCTGACCCCACCAGTCAGGGATGGTCCTAAAGCCTCTGGAAAGGGGAAGGAATATAACCATTTACAGGCTGTTCACTATCAAATTCCTAGCTTAGGCAATTGCCTCTCACACCCTAAGTCAAGACAACCTTAGGTGCCTGGGATCCCTTGGCCTTTATGGGAATCCAGCATTTCTTGGTATGGTTGAACTGAAGGTGTGTGTTATATTTTTGTGTTTAATGAAACAAAGGAGGTTTCCATGAATGAAGGTAATAAACAGCAGTATGGGAGACTTTCTGGGTGGATGATTGTGTATACTACTGAGTCTACAGCTACTACGGGTCCTCAAACAGGTAGCAAAAGTCCTCTGGTTATATGTAGCTTGCAAACAAAAGAGTCACTGAATCACGTGCTCAGATGAAGGGAATCTCATAAGTTCCCTGAAAGGAACACACCCAGCTTTGGAGGACAGGGCAACTCCTTCAGAACACAGGGCTGCCAGTTTTTAGCTGCCCTCTATCCAGTCTGCTTTGCAGTGCTTTACAGAAACAGCTGTGGGATAACCTTATATGTCAGGAAGCCACAGTCATGTGCTAGGCAGAAGTTCTCTAAGCCATGCTGCTGTGTTTTGTAACTTTTCGAAAAAGCTACCACAGACCCCTCAGACTCCTAGAAGGAGGTTTATAGAATTCAAGTACCTCCAGCTCTCCAGCTCTAGTAAGATGGAGACAAAATATTTGCGACTTGTTCCTCCAAAGAAAGACCAAAAACAAACAAACAAAAAAAACCTTCCCAGTTATTGGAAGCCCCTGGGGCCCCATGTGCTTGACTGACACTGGACTCACATTTTATGTGTGTGACTGTACACTGGTCACTGAGAAGACGACTAAGGATTAGGGATATGGGATAGAGCCAGAAGGGTAAGGGTCCCCTTTCTCCTACCCATTTCTTCTTGGTACTCAGTTAGGAGGCCATGACTAGAAAGAAAATGTATAAAGTCTCAGAGATTCATAACCAACACTCAGGAACTCCAGGGTACAGAACAGGAACACAGTGGGAAATGGAGCATGAGAGCAGGGCAGACCTACCAGGTCTCAAGAAGCCATGCTTGAGTTTGAGGGTCAGGGTCAGAGCCTGTCCCCTAATGGCCTGGCAGATGAGGGTGATGGCTTGTGTTACCTACCTTTGGGACCCACTGGATAGAGAATATCTAGCCTTCTCTGTCCCTGGCTTTTAAAATGGTGAAGAATAAAGTGCATGTCAAGAATCCATAGCACATGTCTGAATGATACCGGGATCTGAAATTTTGGAGCTTCTGGATCCTCTGACACCCCTACTTGATTCTAATACCCTCAATGAACTGGTTGTAGATAGACTATGCTAACTTCATCTCATGGTCCAGAGCTTCTTGCCTCCTTCCAAGCCATTCTGACAGAGAAACTCATTTCACTACTAAGAGTTGTAATTGTTGGGTCTTTTGTCTCCCAACACCTTTGAAGTACTTTTCCTTTCAGAAATTCAGCATATACATAGCATTAAGAATGTGAAGGTAGTGTTTTCACCAAGGAGGAACAAGTTGCCCCTGTGGTTAGCCTGTGGATAGATATGGATGGGAAGGCCACCCCATAGAAACAGATGATCCCAGGGATGCCAACTCCAGAGCAGTTCCCTTCAGCTGGGGCCACGTCTTATCCTGTGTTTTGCAACTTTTGGAAAAGCTATTACAGACCCCTCAGACTCCTGGAAGGAAGTTCATAAAATTCAACTACCTCCAGCACTCCAGCTGTAGTATACTGGAGATGAAATATTTGGGAATTGTTCTTCCAAAGAAAGACTTCAAAAACTCACCTTCCCAGTTGGTATGTCTTCCACATGTCACTGAGGCATTACATTCTGTCATCCAGCAACATCCATGTTGAATAGGATACAAGGCTTTTATTCCTAACCCAGAGAGTGGTTCAGATATTTAGGGCTAGGCTTCACCTCTCTGTTGCTTTTTTTTTTTTTTTTTTTTTTTGATGCTCAGGATTTTATACCATACATCCACAGTGTCCAGCACACTTCCCTTACCATACACAGTCTGAAATGGGCACACTGCCCGCTCAGTTTCTAACTTGCTGTTGGTTAGCTGTAGACTTCACCAGTAGAACAGAACACAGCCAAGTGTTGCCAGTAGAGTTAGTGAAGTGAGTGTGATGTTCCCAGCACTGTCCACACCTGCTATCTCTGCAGCCACGGTTAGCAGAGTCTCTCAGGAACTGCTTAAGTACTCAAACTGCTTCGTGGAAGAAATTCAAGGCTGAGTTTACTATTTGTGGCATCTATAAACAGCCATTTCTTCCCCTCCCCCAGCTGGAACAGTGCTTGCACGCACGCAACTTCCATGCCACAGCCCCTTCGAGTGATCTGGCTCCAGGAAGCCCAGCCAGCTGCCCCAATGCCTGCCCGGTGCTGCTCCTCGCGTGACTAGGAGCCTGTTGCTGTGCAGTAACCATGGCAGCAACTCCCAGGGGGAGCGACTTGCTCCAACTTCCCTTCATGCCAAGGGGGAGAGAAGAGAGGAGCTGTTGAGAAAATTGTTCCCTTTCCCCCTTTTTTTTTCTTTTCCCTCTGCTGAGACCTTGACAAAAATAATCTTTGAAGTACATGCTGGCTATTTTCCTGCCTTGAGACTGGAAGAAATCAAGATAGTCAGGGTTCGCCAAAGGAAGTCCAGCCTCTCAAAGTGCTGGCCTCCCTGTGTGCAGGGGATGGGAGGAATGCCAGGGTAGAGCCGAGGGGCCATCAGGCCACTGACCCTTGCCTGCACTGATACCATTTTCGTGGCAGGTGCTTCATGTTGTACTTAAATAGAGATGTATTTTTTTTTCCTTAAAAAAAAAAAAATGTAGTCTAACCTTAGGGCTAAATCCTTTTTTCCACTTGGAAAAGTGATCTCATTTTCCATCTACCATGGGTTTTTGTTTTGTTTTGTTTCAGAAAAAAAAAACTTTTAGGAATAAAAGGAGAAAGAAACAAAAAAAATCATGATGCATATTTGAAAGATGGTTCCACATGTGTAAAAGAATTTGGCATGACAATTCTGGACCAGAAAGTCAATCTGATATTAAATCCATATGATCCCACAAAAGCATTTTATGGTCTTTAAAAAAAAAATCTGCCTTGTGAGTTAAAATTAAGATTGTTTTTTTGCTTGTGACTAATCTCATAAAATCTTTTTTAAGAAGACATTTTATACACTCAAGTCTTGAAAATTTCTTTGGTCTTTGAACTATTATTAGTAGGACATCATGAGTACGTGGCAAGCACAGAGCTGGGAAAAGCTGCTGCAGGATCTGAAAAGCACAACTGAGCTATGTCTGCCCAGTGAGTTCAATACTAAGGACATACGCTCTGGTTTAGCCTGCTGCACATCTGTCACTTACCTGAAAGAGAAGAGATGCCTGAAACATCACGATTGCTGCTTGGAATGGCCATTATACCAGAGTTGAGGTCATTCTCTTCCATGTTTTACCTACTTACTGCCCTGTTGGTTTTGTTCTTACATAATGGCCTGAGTTCTCATGCAGTGGTGATGCCTTTTTCACTAAGTGCATCCCAGTATTACTCTCTTTTCTGTCTGGATATAGGGAGAGGCATATATATATATATATATATATATATATATATATATATATATATATATGTCCACAGAGGCCTGTGGGGTGGGTGACTGACAAAAGACAACATTGAAAGTTGTAGTGATTTGGGCCTCTCCATTCTGGACAGAACTGACTGATCCTAAGGCATGGACTGGGTGGAGATGATAGCTCTAGGGCCTGAGCATCAGGCTAGGCTGAGGTTTCCAAGTTGCCTTAACTATACTGGCATCAACAGCTTTCCACTCTTCCACAGCCTCAGCTCTGGTCTCACTCACCTGAGCTCTGCTCAGATCCCTCTGGGCAGTAGCTGAAGGAATGCAGAAACTTCCAAACTTGGACATATTCCCCACCGAGATCAAATATAAGCAGAACAAAAAACTCTGGAATTTCCCAGGCAAAACACTTGAAGCCAGCACACAAGAGATGTACATCCAAAGTACTAGTTGCCCCTTCATGAAAAGCCGATCAGCTGTGCAGGTAGTAGTGTGCCATTCAAGCCTCACTGCAACTTTCTGAACCTTCTTTTATCTCACTAGATTGCAGGAAGAGCAGAGTCAGATGGACCCTAACTCACCCTTCCACACCTTCCTTTTCCAACAGGCCTGCATAACTCACACTCACATTCACAGAAGCCCTCTCCACCAAGTCAGAAAGAGGAGCCGCCCAAGTGTTTATCAACAAATGAATGGAAAAACAAAGACATAGGATTGTGTCAATGTAAAATCCCCTGCACAGAT
This sequence comes from Sigmodon hispidus, assembly GCA_004025045.1. NCBI lineage: Eukaryota > Metazoa > Chordata > Mammalia > Rodentia > Cricetidae > Sigmodon > Sigmodon hispidus. The sequence continues at coordinate 50,875 of PVIH01000232.1, forward strand.
AAAGGAAGTCAATAGAGCAGAGAGACAGAACACAGAATAAAAAAATCTGCAAGATCTGCACCCAGTGAGGGATTAGTGTTTAAAATATATGAGATTTAACTATTGAAAAATGATTAAAATATGCAAAGGAAGCTGAGCAGTGGTGAGGGACACTTTTAATCCCAGCACTCAGGAGGCAGAGGTAGGCAGATCTTTGAGTTCAAGGTCAGCCTGGTCTACACTAGCCAGGACTACACAGAGAAACCTTGTCTTAAAAAAACAAGCAAACAAAATAATAATAAATTAAACTATGTAAAGGACCTACATGAACTTTCTGAAGAAGAAGAGGAAGAAGAAGAAGAAGAAGAAGAAGAAGAAGAAGAAAAGTTAATAGATATGAGTGCTTAGTCACTAATCATCAGAGAGCTACAGATCAAACCCACTTATGAGATGTCACTGTGCCCAAGTGATGAAAATGTCAGTTCAGTCACTGCAGAAAAAAGTATGGATGTTCCTTCAAAAATGAAAAATGGAGCCACATTTGACCCAGCAATCCTCCTAAAGGGTGTGCATCCAAAGGAAATGAAATCATTAAGTTCAAAAAATACTGTATGTTGATGTTTGCTGCAGCACTATTCACATTGGCCAAGTAATGGAAACAACCCACATATCTATCAACAGATCAGCAGACTTTAAAACGTGGTACATATATACAATAGGATATTAATTCAGCTATAAAAACAAGGCAGTCTTACCATTTTCAGTAACATGAGTGAAACTGAAAAAATGCTTAGTAAAATAATCCAGACTAAAAAAAAGAATCATTTTATGACCTCATTTTTCTGTGGAATCCAAAAAAGTGGAGTCCATAGAAGAGGAGAGTAGAATAATGGTTGCCAGGGAGCAAGAAAGGAATGTATGACATGTGCTGCAATGTAGATAAATTTTGAGATTGTTATGCTATATGAAACAATCCAGTCACAGAAGAACAGATGCTGTGTAGGCTCACTTTTGTGTCCCTAGAAGAATTAAATCAGTACAGACAGACAGATTAAATGGGGGTACTAAGGCTGGAAGCAGAAAGTACTTGAGATAAATGATGGTAAACACACAACATTTCGAATTGTGCTGAATGCCATTGTGCTGTGCTGTGCTCTTGGCTGGCTGGGTGGTGGTACATATCTTCAGTCCCAGCGCTCTGAAGGCAGAGGCAGACAGATTTCTGAGTTGGAGGTTAGCCTGGGCTACAAAATGAGTTCCAGAACAGCCAAAGCTACACAGAAAAACCCTGTCTCAGAAGAACAAAACAAATACAAAAATAAAAATGGCTAAAATGGTGAGCTTTGTGTATTTTGTCATAACATTAAAAGATATTTTTTGAATTTAAAAATATAGGCCTTATAATACAGCCTATATTTTATTATATTAGTAGTAGACAGTTTACCTAGTCCATATGAGACTCTGGGTTATTTACCAGCATCAAACACACACACACACACACACACACACACACACACACACACACACACACACGCACGCACACGCACAAAGCTAAAATAAACTGTCCTCTTAAAATCGAATCAATTCCTAGGCCAGTGAAATAGCTCTGTAGGTAAAGGCATTTGGCACCAGGCATAAGGCCTGAGTTCAATACCTAGGACCACAGAGTAAAAGGAGAGAATTGACTCTTAAAATTTGTCCTCTGACTCCCACATAAGTACCATGGCGTGGATATAAAATAGATGCATACAAATGGAAACATCCAGAATCTTACTATGGGTTGCAATTTCGCATCGGAATCATGTAACTGAATGTAGAAGTCCTGATAATTTTATGTTAAAAAGTTTCCGAATAACAGGTTTGCTCAGTGACTAAAAATTAATTCAAAACCAGACATGTAATGAATTTGAGCTATTTCTAATAGCACTCTTTTCTCCTGCATCTGGAAATTCCACTGCAGCCTTCATTGTGTATACACATGTGTTCACTTCTCACTGTATATGCTGTCACGCTTCACAGCATCAACAAACACTCCCTCAAACACTTCAGCGCCTATTTAAAATTATTGTCTGTTATGAATGGTAGTGTTTTTTAATTATACATACAGAGCTTTCTGTTCTTACAGAATGTGATGTTTATTTACAGAAAACAAAATCGTTTAGCATTTCCTACTGTCGTTTCTCAGCATATAGGTATCAGATTAGTACTGTGAACAGTATTGTGTTATGTTTGATTTTTAAAATTGCTGTTTGAGTTGCTGACTTAACGTTCACAAAAGTCATTAAATTAGGGTTTTAAGACATGCTTCAGTGGGTAAGAATGCTTGCTGCGGAAGTAAGAGCCCGAGTTCACATCTCTGTCACCTGTCCAAAGCCACTATGCGTGGCCATGTGTGCCTCTAGCCCCAATGTTGACAATGTGGACAGAGTCAGATGCCGGGAGCTTGTTGGCCAATTAGCCTAGTGAAAATGGTGGCTGTCTCAGTTAGGGTTGCTACTGCTGCAATGAGACAACATGACCAAAAAGCATGTAAGGGAGAAAGGAGTTCAGTTGGCTTATACTTCCATATTGCTGTTCATTATTGAAGGAAGTCAGGACAGGAACTCAAACATGGCAGGATCCTGGAGGCAGGGCTGATGCAGAGGCCATGGAGGAAAACTGTTTACTGACTTATTTCCCCCTGCCTTGCTCACCTGCTTTCTTATGGAAACCTAGACCACCAGTCCAGAGACAGCACCACCCACCATGGACTGATGACTAATTGAGAAAATGCCTTACCGCAGGATCTCATGGAAGCATTGCCTCTACTGGGGAACCTCGCTCTCTGATAACTCCAACTTGACACAAAACCTGTCAATAAAGCGAGCTTCAGCTTTAAGTCTCAGTGAGAAACCCTGTCTCAATAAACAAACAAAGAGATAGATAGGTAGATAGGTAGGTATATAGATGGATAGATAGATAGATGGATAGATAGATAGATAGATAGATAGATAGATAGATAGATAGTAAATATGGAGAATTATCAAGGAAAATAACCAACATTCTTCTCTGGCCTCTGCCCATGTTCTTTCTTTCTCTGTGTGTGTATGGGAAAAAAAAGTTAGATGTAGATGCATTTTTGAATTGGAATCAGATCAGAACAGAATTTCTAAAATGACTCTAAACATAAGACTACCATTTCACAATACATGTTTATATAAAGCAGTGTTCTCAATATCTATAATAACATCATAATGTTAATTAACTCTGAAAAGCATTGAATATACTCTTGTATTCTGCAGTTCCAAATCTTCACCTAAGCTTTTTTAATTAATTTATGTATTTTGTATCCCAGTAGCAGTTTCCCCTCCCTCCTCAGCAGCCAATCCCCCCCCACTCTACTCCTTTGTACCCTCCAATCTACTCCTCCTCCCTTTCTGTTTAGGAAAGGGTAGGTTTCCCATGAGTGTCAGCACAACATGGCATATCAACCTAAGTCATTTTTTTTCTCATTGTCTTTTTTTTTATTTAAAAGTTTTTTTTCATTTTACATACCAACCATAGTTCCCCCTCCCTCCCCTCCTCCTGCTCACCCACCACCTTCCCCCCACCCTAACCCCATCCCCTCCTCAGAGAGGGTGAAGACTCCAAGAAGATGTCAACAAAGTCTGGCATATCAAGTGCAGGAAAGTCCAAGCCCTTCCCCGCTGTATCATAGCTGAGCAAGGTATCCTCTAAAGGGAGTGGACTCTAAAGAGCTAGTTGATACACCAAGTATAAATCTTGGTCCCACTGTCAGTGGCCCCACAAACCGCCCAAGCCACACAAGGGTCACCCACATTCAGAGGGCCTAGTTAGGCCCCATGCAGGTTTCCCAGCTGCCAGTCCAGAGTCAGCGAGCTCTCAGGTCAGCTGTCTCTGTGGGTTTCCCCATTATGATCTTGACCCCTGTGCTCATATAATCCCTTTCTCTCTTCTATTGAACTTCAGGAGCTCAGCCCAGTGCTTAGCTTTGGATCTCTGCATCTGCTTCCATCAGTTACTTGATAAAGGTTCTATGATGACAATTAGGGTAGTCACCAATCTAATTATAGGGGAAGGCTAGTTAATATAAAAACAAATACATCCATCTCAATATAAAAATTCCTTTTAGTCTTAATTCAATAGTAAAATTACATGTATACTAAATAATTGTTTTAAAATAAATTTATTTATATTGACAAGTGTTTCTTTACATGTTCATGAGAATTCTAATGTTAAAAAATTATTTATTGTTATTGTATGTATTGATGTGTGAGGTACACATGCCATGGCAATGTGTGTTAAAAGATAACTTGTGGAATCTGCTATTTCTATCTTTACAAGGATTTAGGAAACAAACAGGCTGTCAGGTGTGACAAGTACTATTATCACGTAAGCCAACTGGACAGCTTTAATTGTAACTTTTCAAAGTATACCTTTAAACAGGAGAACAAGACTTTAAATTTGAGATCAAAGTCTGTGTTAGCATGTGTGGTTTTCTCTCCTGATTATGGTGCAAGGTCATTCCATCTCTAGGTAGGACAAAAACTGTGGGTTGAACTGGATTTTGTTGTATTCTAGCGCCAACAGCTATGATTACAAGGGAAACACAGAGCTCTGAATATTTCTTCTGCCATCCAACTGAAGGAGGCAGAAAATCTGCTGCAAAGTTAACTGAAAAGCATAGACAACAACAAAGATAAAACCCAAATAGAAGAAAACTGTGCACTGTGGACCAACTCTTCCTGGTTTTTAGAGACAGAAACAGTCTACAGTGCAGGGCTGGTAGATTAGGGAGACACCAGGAACACTTGTTAGGGTCAGGGTCTCAGATTCCTTTCCCTGTTGGCTCTATGGCTCATCCTTAGGCTTGGTTTCTCCATAAGCATCCTCTTTCTGCATTTCTTGCAGGAAGGTAGAAGAATGCAGAACAGGTTGGCAGAAAGGTTTTCCAGGCTCTACCTCCACCTCTATCTGAGTAGCCAAATACTTCTGTGTGGGAATCTAAGATTGAAATTTTTAAGAATTATGACATTTGATATTGTCTGAATAAAGTGACTATGGCATTGGTAAGGAAGAAAGGGAAGTAGTCCATCTAATTGGGGAATACAGTGTGATTGGCACATATAAACAGTGTGTAGTGATGAAGTTAGAGTACCACCTTTTTTGCTATTTAAATATTTATCATTTCTCTATATTGAGAATCTCCCAAGCCTTCTCTGTTAGTTTCTTATAAAATACCCAGTTGTATCTACTTAGATGCATCCTTACTATATCTCCTTTTCCTTTCTGATTTCTAATGACCCTGGTTTCACTCTACTTGGATAAAGTTAACTTTTAAAGATTTCTGCACTAGCAAAAATACAATGTTCAAGTAAAGTAAGCTTACTTTACTTGACATAACATTCTCTAGTTCCTTCTGAGAACTAGAATATTATTGTATCAACCAGGGTTCCCTAAAGAAATAGAATGGGTAAAATAAATGTACATTAAAAGGGCATTTATTAGATTACACAGTATGATGTAGGTAGCTCAACAATGACCATCTCTACACTCAAGAGGTGAGGATCCCACAGCTATCTGCTCAGCTCACAAGGCTATGAGTGCCAACAATCCCAGTCAATACTGAAAGCCTGAAGGGTTCTTCTAGAGTCACCACTGGTGTTCAGTCCACTTTGAATGTCTGAGAGGGCTGGGTTCTGACATCAACCTAGGATGGCAGCAGTGATGCCAGTATTAGCAGTGATGTAGCAACAGGGTAGATGAACTCACCAGCGAGATATGAAAACAAGCAGGCAAGAAGTAAAAGCCCTTTCCCTTCCAGCATCCTCATATCTGGGCTGCAGATGGAAGGTATAGCCCACATCCAGGAAATGGTTTTTCTACTTTAATTAGTGCAGTCAACCAAATCCCTCACAGACATTCTCAGAGGCTTACTTTGATCTAGATAATCCCTCTCAGGGTATTCCAGACGCTTAAGTCTTAATTGATTCCAGATCTAGTCAAGTTGACACCCAATTACAGACAGTATTTCATTATGTTTCATAATGAGACATAATGTGGTATTGCACCATATCTATGTATCACATTCATCCATTTATTCTGCTCATGGTCAGTGTTTCCATCTTAAAGCTGCTGTGAGTAGCGCTGCAATGAACGTAAGAAGGTAGATGTCTTTTGACAGATTGATTTTGTTTCTTTGAGATTATTGAGCAGTTGCTATAAATGTGATCCATTTTTACCTTTTTTGAAGAAACAACATAATGTTTTCCATAATGGCTACACTAATTTACATTCCTACCAAGAGTCGTTGAAAACCCACTTTTCTCCACTTATTATCAGCACCTATTATCTTCAGCCTTTCTTAATAAACTCTATTCGTGATGCATTATTGATTTATTTTGTTTGCGTACATGCAATGTGTGGGCATATATGTTCACATAGTGCACACATGGAGGTCACAAGGCAACACTGAGGAGTCAATTCTCTTCTCTTGAAGTGGTATTAGTGGATCTTGGGCTGACCTGAGTAATAGGGATGGTTTCCTGTAAGAAGAGTTGCTTCTTTCTACTGAGCCTTTACCCTACCCCCACTCTTGAGGAGCTGCTAATGGTGAGGAAAGAGCCTATCAAGAGACAGGACACCCTGAGCAAGACGTGTGTGTGTGTGTGTGTGTGTGTGTGTGTGTGTGTGTGTGTGTGCGCGTGCGTGTGTGTGTGTGTGTGTGTGTGTGTGTGTGTGTGACTGAGTCTAGAAAACATAAGACTCAGAGTCTCCGGGCTCCTGCCTGTTCTAATAACGTAGTTTTTCTTTTATTTACTCTCTGTAGTTTGTGCTTCTCGGCTCCACCTTAATCTGTGACTGTTGCTTACACTCTGTCAAGCTGCCTTCCCGTATGAAACTGTTAATTTGCATCCATACCCCTGGATCTCTGCTTTCACATCCCTGCTCAAGTCTCTAGTTAACACCCTCCCTTCACTTCATTTTCCTGTCTGAAAATCTTCTTCCCAGGACATACAATTCTTTGTCCATTCCATGGCCAGTACTTGACTGTACTCTTAGATAACTACCCCTCACCTAAGACCCCCAAATACTTCCATTATGTGAGTCCCAGGGGTCAGACTGAGGTTATCAGGCTTGGTAGCAGAGGGCATTAGCTGTGGCACATCTTGCCGGTACTTGTTATCTTTAGTCTTTTTTGAGGCAGAGTCTCACTATGTGGTCTAGAACTCACTATACAAACAAGACTTAACCTTGAACCCTACCTACGTCTCCCTCCCAAGTGATAGAATTCCAGGCATGGGCTACCGTGCATGGAACATTTAATCTTTTTAATAATAGCTATTCCAGCTAAGATGAAATTGTAGGTATTTGTGTAGCTCAGAGCAGCCCAGATGGAAAGAGATCCTGGCAGCCAGAAGCCTAGGCATATTGAGAACTACAGCTCAAATGGAAAGTATTCAGGCATTCAGGAGTCAATGAACACCACAGGCCACAGTAAGCCTAGGTAGCAGCTTACAGCCTTGCTTCAGGGAAAGGCTTCCCCAATGATAATAGCTCTACTCCAGCAAGGGAGGGACTCCTGGGCAAAGTTACTACAGTGACCAGCCAAAGGCTTCCCTTCTCCACTGTTCACTGCTCTCTGCTCAGGGAATGTAACAACTCGGCCCAGCCAGGCAAGGTCCCCTAGGTGGCTAGAGTATTACAGCTTCACTCACTCAGCTGATCTCTGTCCAGGCTCCGATGCTGCTGCTCCAGTGAAGGAAGAAGGTCATCACCCAAACAGGCAAAAAGAAAATTTAACAAATGGTGGAATTTTATCAAACCAAGAAGCTTCTGCACAGCAAACTAAATAATCAACAGAGGCAGAAGTCACAATGGGATAGTCTCTTCAGACTACATTTGACAGAAGATTAGTAGATATAATATACAAAGGACTCACACAAGTCAATAATAGAAAGAAAAGTGTTTCTTTGGTGCTGATTTCAGAGCCAGGGCACCTTTCTTTTTGGTTCTGGGTTCAGGAACAAATGTATTTCACTGGCTCAGTTCTTAGATCTGAGGTGTGTTTCTTTCACTGGCTCTGGTCTCAGAGCCAGGGTGGGTTTCTTTGACTGGCCACTTTTCCCTACAGTAATGAAACCACACTGTTCTTTGATTTATATTCCCTCAATGATCAGTGATGCTGAGCACTTTTTGTATACCTGTTGGTCATTTGTATAGCTTCTTGTCTATTAGATCCTTTGCACATGTTTAAACCAGATTATTTTTCTTTCCATTATTGTCTTGTGTAAGTCCTTTTATTTTCTGTCTGTTCTTTTGGGGTCTGACCAAAAAGTCTACAATGATGTCTGAACCTATTCTGTCATTACAAGAATACTTCCCTGTAGTGGGATTTAAGTGCATCTCTTTGACCTAGGGGCATGGCCTCTTGGCCAACATAGGTTTGGAATTTACCTATGACCTTCTCAGGTCTTTGATGGGGTTAAAGATTAGATAGCTTTAGTTATGATCATTTCCTATCTCAGCTTAGGAACATTTAGTTACTAGATTCATTTTATTCAAGATAGACAGCTTTACAGTAATCTCTGTATCTTGCCATGCATCAATATTCTAGACATTTAATGTATGTTTGTTTTGTGTTCTCGTTGTAGTTTGATTTTGTTTATATCATTGTCCATAATTGTTTCTATTATATATAGTTTTATAGCTAGGTTTACAACTTTCTTATTAAGACAAAGGGGGAGATGTAGTGGGGTTCAAGTGCATCTACTTGGCCTAGGGGTGTGGCCTCTTGGCCAGTGTAACTGGGAACAGGGTCCAAGACCACAGTACTTTCTCTCTTTGCTTTCCCCTGCCTGGAAGGAATACCTGTTCCATCTGGATGAATGGATCATTCCAGCATTTCTGCCATTAATTCTATTGAAAGTTGCTATTGGCCCCCTTTAATAAATATTAACTTATAAATCAATTGCCTGTGATTAATATCTGGCTACACTTCCCCTTCCTAAAGAAAATAAACAGCTGTTTTAGAAAAAAAGATTATTATATATTCCATGTAGTAAGCTGTAGTCACACAATTTTAATTGTTCATTTTAACAAAACCAGAAAAGTATTAAGTGTAAAAAGTACCAGGAGTGGATGTCTAGGCCCTAGGGAGGATGTGTGTTTGAATCCACAGAACTGAATGAGTTTCCTGCAATGCTAGGGTGGCTCTATTCACACCAAATCGTCTTCTACATGTGTCTGTGTTTGTGTGCTCCTTCTCTTTGAAATTGTCCTCACACTGTGAAAAAGCATCTTCATGTGATTCTAGCTTATATTTTTCTCTGATGATTAGTAATTCTAAACATATTTTACTGTGTATTGTGGACCTTATTCCTTCTTTTTATAAAGCATTAGTTTAAATATTTTTCCCATTTAAAACAATTGGGTTTAAGCTCATATTTATTATTATTATTTATTAAATTTATTTATTTATTTTATATTCTGACCACAGTTTCCCCTCCTTTCTCTTCTCCCATTACCTCCTTCATCCCCTATTCCCATCCTACCTCCATTGCACTCCTCCTCTGTGTCTGTTCAGAAAGGGGCAGGCTTCCCATGGGTGTCAACAAAGCATGGCATATCAAGTTGAGGTAGGACTAAGCTACTTTCCTTGTATTAAGACTGGGCAAGACGGCCCTGAGCTCTTATTTTTAAATTAGTTTTTATTTTTTATTGTTGGCTTGGAAAAGCTATTTATATATTCTGGGAAAGTTCTTTGTCAGTGTGCTGTGAATATTATTATTTATTTTTGCTGTGAATATTATTGTGGAAAAATTTTGATTAGGACATTAATTTGCCTAAATGATACTTAGCAGAAATAGAAATAAAACTCTGTAGTGATAACCTGCCTGCCATGCTTTATCCCTAACCCCCAAAGCAAACAAAAGGTGGATCCTGTGATAGCTAGATTTTTTTTAGCTCTTTTATCACTTTTGCTAAGTTATACATTTCAAAAATATTGACTGTTTTATTTAAATTTTAATTTTCTAAATGTCACACTTAATATCTCACTATATAATTTCTTTAAAAATTGTAGTGTTTATAAATTCCTGATATAAGAAATTTGTATTTTACTTGGAGACTCTTGTTCAGGATTTTTTCACTCTACATAAAAATCGTTAAAAATGAGATTTTGATGTTGTAAGGTGGCCTCTGCTACCTGACATAAGCCACTTTCTTTGATTTCACTCATTTTATTTGTTTTTCCTTCTGTTTCCATGAAACACAGGTGTCTTCTCTTCAGTTCCTTAAAGAGTCATTATCCTTCTTTCTTTTGTAATAACCATTTCAGATTTTTGGGATTCATTGCTGATCTTTCTGCAAGTATACATATGCTAACAAGTATAAACACTTATTAAGGCAAGATAATGACCACAGGCAACTGATAAAGTTGATTATTTATTGAAGGGTTCAGAGGGAAGCACTCACTGATACAAGAGGGATTAAGCAGTCATGCCGTTTCTAGAAAGGCTGAGCTGGTTTCACAAAGCTCCACTCAGTGGGTCAGGTCCTCCATCCAAGAGCACTAGAGAGAAGGGGATCTATGTACGTGTGCCCAGATCTTAAACTAGCCCTTCAGTCACGTTCCAAAACTGCTGTCCAAGGCATCAAGCATGCTAAGTATCTTATTCAATCTCTCTGCACCCTGTTAGATCAAAAGAGTCTATTCCACTTAGGCAGTGCAGGATTCAGGCTTCAGTTTCCTAGACAGTGTTATCCATAAATTAGATTTGGAAATCACCTATGGTCTATGCTGGCCAAGAGGCCACAACTCTTGGACAAGATGATAGTAACTGCTCTCCACTACAAATACTCATAGAGAAATTGGTTCATGACATGCATAGGACATTTGTCAAGCAGGAAATACAAATCAATGAGTGCATGAAATGTTTTCAATCTTATTAGTAATCAAAAAATGAAAACTATAAAAGCAAAATAATTTATCACCTAACAAATTGACAATGAATTGAAAAAAGTGGAAGTACCTGTAATACTAAGAATTAAGGGAAATAAGTGTTACAATGAGATGATAACCAAGTATCTATGTTTCAAGATACACACTGAGACATTTATGAATAACACTGTCTAGGAGACTGAGCCCTGGATCCTGCACTGTCTAGGTAGGATAGACTCTTTTGATTTCACAGGGTGCAGTGAGACTGAATAAGATATTTTACTTAGCATGCTTGATGCTCATGAGAACCTCTTCTCTACCATTTTTTTCATGATGACAGAGGTAAATAGGTAGATAAATACAGATAACAAGTTAATAGATATATAATAGACAGATAACAGATGAAAGATGATATATTGAATAGGTGATAGGCATGTGGGTAGATAGATGATGGATGAGCAGATGGATAGATGGTCTGTGGCAGACATACAGAATACTCACTGATTGTGACAGTAAGTAACTCTGAATATGTTACACTCTGAATATGTTTGTTCTTTGAAGCATATGGCTATGTTGTGTTTGATTTGGACTCCTTTTGTTTAAAAGGCAAATCTTCTATGTTCTGCCACAGTACTTCTCAGAATTATCACCAATAAATACAAGAGGGATTAAGCAGTCATGCAGTTTCTAGAAAGTAAACTAGACTTTCAAAGAATACATTGTTCTTGTCATAAATAAGTAGTTTAAGATGATGGGAATGGTCCAGATTATTCTTTTGCTAGACATCAAAATTAGAAGAGAATATGTACACAAATTTTTAGAAAAGCAAAAAAAAATCCAGAATAGTATACAGAAAGCTGAACAATGAAGTGAAAGGTCCTCATTTTGCATCCTCCTGCGATGATGCCTCCTTATGTCAGTCTGAAGCTGCTTTTATTTTATTAAACATGTATATTGTATCCCCTGAAGAGAGAGGCAAGTCTTTAAACTCACAAACCATGACCAGTTTCCTCAGTGTCCTGTTAATAGGGAGAGATTACAATAAGGTGATAGAAAGTTGATGTCTGTGTTCCTAGAAGTCATACAAAACAGGAGAAATGTTGGGAAATTTATATTTTCTTTTGGGTGAGCCAACTCGATTTTATTTATTGTTTTTCTCTCTTAGTCTCTCAATGGCTTTGCTCTGGTGGTGAGTGCAGAAGGGATGATCTTTTATGCATCAGCAACAATTGTGGACTATCTGGGCTTCCATCAGGTAATTGAAGTAAAAATAGTCTTTTATATATTAAATGTTGGGTTCTATGTGTGTTGTCTTTAAAGCTTAAGACTATCTAAGATCAAGATTTTTATATCACATGATCCAGCTTTGTGTAGGGCAGCATGTTAGCTTCAGTGGAGCATTGTGGTTCATGGAGACTCTACATTGAGCTGCTCATATTCAGAGCACTATCTCATTTGATAACTCCATCTATTAAACTCAAGATATTTAGTGTGTTTCAAACATAATTTCTTCCAGAATTCCCTTATAAATTTTTCAGATTCTTCACTGATGCAATGACCTAGCTAGCCTAGGCTATATGATTCTAGTCCATGAGGCAAAGGGCTAATGCCCAGATGCCTCAAATACCAGACCCTGGAAGCTGACTCATCAACAGACAGGTACAAGAGGAGCTTTTACTCAAGGCACAGAAAAAATAAGGAAGCTTTTACTGTTTGACCTCAGGAAGGAAGAAGCCTCAATTGGGAACTAGGTCAAATGAGGATCCATATCTGCATCACTGTGGAGAGAAGGCTGTGTCCTGATCTAAATTTTATTTTATATAAAATTAGTACTCTCCCTAGATGACTCGATTTTATAAGCAATATTTGGCTCCAGTTTGGGTGCAAATGCCAAGTCAGGATATCTGTGCTCCTAACTGTACATGTAGACATCACCACTTAGCCAGCCCTGCACACAGGCATGAACTGGTAAATAACTTAATATTAAATGTAAAAATATATTATCTATAAACATCAAAATAGACTAGGAGCTATGAACATATAAGTATATAGAAGCCATTATCAGAAAACCTAGGCCCAAGAACTTACCAAAGAAGGGTGCAATATCCTCACCTGATGTAGTGGTTTAAATGAGAAATATCTCCTATGGACTCATATATTTGAACACCTGATCCCTGTTTGGCAGTGGTGTTAGAGAATGTTATGGGAGATACAGCCTTGCTAGAAGATATATGTCACTGGAGTCAGTTTTGAAAGTTCCTAAGCCTCACCCCATGTCTTAGGGTTTCTTTTTAAGAGTTGCTGTGAAAAGACACCATGACCACAGCAACTCCTATAAAGAAAAACATTTAATTGTGCTGGCTTACAATTCAGAGCCTCAGGCATTATCGTCATGTCAGGGAGCATGGCAGCATGCAGACAGACATGGTGCTGACTACATCTTAATCAGAAGGCAAAAGGAAGTGAACTGAGTGTCACAGTGAAAGAAGCATGGGCAAAAGAGACTCAAAACCCACCTCCACAGTGAACACTTCCTCCAAGAAGGCCATACTTACTGCAATAGGGCCACACCTCCTAATAGTGGCACTCCCTTTTGGGGTCATTTTCTCTCAGTTTCATCAAGCTTCATCTCTCTCAACTTGGCTGACTCAAATTGGCTATCTGCCCATCCAACTTTCCATTTGTCCATCCACTCTTCTGTCCATATGGACATGGTCTTGCACCTCATCTCTATGTTCTCCAGGATCCTCTGCCTTGCCTACACAATTCAACTCAACGTTCAGGTCCAGATCAATCCTGTCACCCTGCCTGGCTCTACACACCTTCAACAGCTCTCCAATTGGGTTATTAATATTTTATATATAAACTAAAGAAATTTTCTTTCTATCTGTATCAGCTGTTGCCTCTGACTCTGACTCCAGTAAGGCCTTCTTAAACTCCTGAATTTTTCTGTGGCCTCTTTAACACATTTGTATCCACTCTGTAGCCTACATACATAGAGACAGACAGACAGAGAAATAGAAATATGATAGATAGATGGATGATAGATGATAAACAGATTTACTGTGTGATGTATAATGCTAATTTAAAAGTTAGTAATAGGTTACAGATAGACAAATGGACAGACAGATGATAGATGAAAGAAACATTTATCAAGTAATGCATAATGTTTAAGTTGAGAGTTAATATTAGTAATTAAGACAGAAATAAAAGAACCTGTGTTTTCCATTTGCCAATTATCAAGAGAATTTGGAACAACTTGAAAAATTGCAGTGAACAAAAACTGTTTCCTACATAGCACATTTATAACAACTACTACACAGTAGAACTTCAAATCTGGAAACTAACACAGGGCAGACAAATGAACTCAAGGACTCACCAATGAAGCAAAATTGGTGGCATCAGGGTATGGGTGGGAGTACCTCATCTTCATTTAACAGGCCATGCCCCAAAAACATCCCCTCTGAAGATAAGTTCACAACAAAATAAGCACATGGGAAACCAAGCCATGATGGCAAGCATGAGCCAGCAAACAATAAATGAATGTAGTCCCTCCCAGAGAACATAAAAACAGACCTCCCCCTTAAAGAAATTAGGAAATAAACATATTTAAAATGGTAGGGAGCCAAGTGTAATGGAGCATGTTTTTAATCTCAGTGCTCAGGAGGCAGAGCCAGGCAGATCTCTGTGAGTCTGAAGGCAGCCTGCTCTACATAGGGAGTTCCAGCCCTGGCAGCACTGCATGCTAAGATTTTGTCTTGATAAAGGGGGAAGGAGCTGGAGAGATGGCTCAGCACGTAAAGGCACTTTCTGACTAGCTTGACAATATGAGTTTGGGATCCACACAATAGAAGGAGAGAACAGACATCTGATCGCCACATGAACACTTCCCATCTCCATATACGCAATGAATAAATAATCTAATAAAATTGAAATAATGAAAGGTTTGAAAGGCAGTATAAACATGTCATAGCCTGTACTGGAAAGAAGATCAAATAGAACTTTTCAAGTGAAGAAGGTAGTGTATTAGTCAGAACTGATCCCTTGTCCCTGAGATGGCACTGGCTCCTGGAGCATCCGGACACTTGCTTCTCTACCTGCTGCAGACAGAAGCTGTGTGGTCATCTCACTGTAAAATACTAAGGATTTGTGTCATCTGGCATAAGAAAGTGTTGAAATCCAAAAGGAAATAGTGTCTTGAAGTTAGCAGTAACAGTAAAAAGAGTTCTGAGCGCATAGTGACTGCAGTGGAGAGGCAGACGGAGCCAAGGACCCACTAGGGTAATTCCCACCGGGTAAGAATTAGAACCTCATGATGCACTGAAGCATGACTCTGGGAGGTAGCGGAGTTCACAGAGGGGTCAGACCAGAATGACATGGATGAAAAAGTCTCTGAGGTACTTATCTGACACTGAGGTGCTTCAGGCCCATGATACCTGCAGAAGGAGACAGTACTATCCCAGGCTCCCCTGAGCAGAGCAGATGGGTAGCAATGTGGAATGACAAACCAATTCATAGAGTAATCCAAAACCAAAGCTAAACAGATCCAAAGATAGTAGAAGTCAAGATCTGATAGTGTATTCTTAACATGTTGTCAAAATTGAAGTTCACCTGATAGAATTGTCACTTAATATATACACATTTTTAAGAAAAAATAATTTTAACGAAAGAATCAAAATATGGCAATTTCTTATACTCACCTCACAGTTTCATTTACTATCATCTGAACTGAAAAGCCAGCGTCTGTCAGAACTACAGAGATACTGTGACTGTCAGGATTTATCTTGATATGATACTTACCTATCCTCAGTCATGGGAGATGATGGTTAATGGTGTCATGTTTACATCATCATTTTCGCCCCTGGGCCACATCTCCCCCACAGTCTCCATTGCTGGACTTGGGTTGGCTTGGACTCCAGGGGTAGCAGCATGCAATGAGTGATGAAACTGACCTCCTGAGTGGCACAGGATGGGGACGACTGGACTTGGCCACTCAGCAGTTATGTCTTATTTCCTTCATCCATACAGTTGCCAGTAACATTATTTGCCTCTAGGGTTGCTGAGAATATGTAGGAAGAGGCCTAGTCACCTAGAAAAAGTACCCCTGCCATACAAAACATCAACATTTCATCTATTCTCAGTAGCCCATGATACCTAAGGTTGGCCAAATAACAATCTCCATGGCCTGATAATGTGGGACGTTTCATTTTCTGGAGATAAACCTAGTCTTGAGGGGACACCTTGATATGACATCAGCCCCCAAGGGAAGATTGAGGTCTGTTTGAGCTATTTTATTTTCTTAAGTAGAGTCTACCAACTGTGACTTTGCAGCAGGGACATACTGCACATTTTCCAGACTTCATGTTCCTATGTGCAGGGTCTCAGTGCCCTTGAAAGTGCAGAATTTGGGCCTGAAAGCAGATAAGGACATGGCATGGTGGCATAATTCTGATATTAAAATAGTCCCCAATATAGTCTCTTTTGCTTGTGTGGGTAGGATTCAAAGCTGGAAAGAGATATCTGCCACCTTCTATATGTTCAGAATTACATTAATTTAATATTTGTGAGTAGGCTATAAACTCCTTAGCTATACCTAGATCTTTTCCCTTTATCCCAAACTGATGGTCTCACTACAGAGTTGAGTGTTGAGGACAGAGACACTGAAGTATAGAGCGGCTTATATTTAAGGTTAGAATTTGTTTGCTGGAATTTTACTTATCAGAGCTCCACTATTTCTCTTGAACTGTTAGAAGTATAAATCAGCTTTTCCTTCATTATAGAAAATGTTTCTGTTGTCTTTATGCAAAATATTTAACAAAAATATTAAAATAGCCATGTGCTCTCAGTAGCATCTTGTATCAAATGCTTTACAAAAGTCAAGAATCAGTTCCTTCCCAAGGCTTCCTGAGTATACCATTCAGCTTCATCAGATCAACAGAGCTGTAAAATTTAGGACTATGATGTGTATTTATTCAGGAAACTGCTCTTCCCTTGCTGTAACCTGTGGCAGCCATCACCAAGTGAACCAGAACATCACAGTCCAATAGTCTGAGCAAGGACAATTATCTATGTCCAGTTAGCAGTTACATAACTCTTTGCCCAAGAAGGCAAAAATGACAGTTGCTGGACCATAACTTATTAAAGATGGGCTTGCCTTTGTGCTTTGTGTCTGGATAGTGGCTTGAAGCTGAAACAAAGATTACCTCTCTCTGTATCACCAGTGTCTAGTTTTCTGCCATCTTCAGCCCTTCTCACAGTTCTTCCCATTACTTCTCTTGGTTTTCCTTGTGGCATCTGCTCCAGGAAAACTTGAAGGCCAAGGGGCCACCACACCTGTGGCATTAGTTATTAAAACAGGAATTTGTTTCTTAAATCTAAAAATATTTCATGCTTTCTTTTCATTTGTCATAGAAATATATGGCTTTACTTTGTCCTCCTTCTGGCCTTGCTGTCTCTTCCACTGTCCTGTCTGCTCCTTGCTCTGGTTATCCGCAGACCCACAGCTCATCTTAACCTATATAGAGCCTTGCACATAGAGATGATAGATGAGAGTCTCGGGACGCCAGTGAACACTGGAAACCACACTCTCCAATGGATCTACAAATCTCAGGGTCATTAAAAACATATGTTAAAAAGAATCCGTGTCATACAGCACCTGCTTACACCCTCACTCTGAGAATCATGGGAGCCCACAGTGCCCAGGTCAGCAGTTTCTCTAGTTAAAACCACATAGGGAAATAGCACTGCCTGCAACATGATAAAAACAATAAAAACACTAAATACCAAGGATGCCTGCCCTCGGTGACTTACAGAACACCCACAAAGAAAATAAAAAAGTGTTTTAAATTAAACTAAGGCCAGTCTAAATACATAATGAGATATACCATACCCAGAAAACTCATTACCATCATGAAGATGTCAGCTTTCTTGTTGAGATCGTGATGGTCAAACCTGTAATCCTTGCACTGCAGGGGCTGGAGGCAAGATCATGAGTTAGAGGACAGGCTAGGATAACCTCTTTTTGAGAGCCTCTCTTTAAAAAAGCAAGCAAACAAGCTAAAGGGAGACTAGTGTGCTAACCTCTGCCACAGAGAGATTTCGGCATCTCAGTCCCATAACTGCCTCCAGAACTCTACCCTGGACATCACTAAAAGACAGCAGCCATATTTAATCTACTTTCTGCCTGTTCTCTGGGAAGTGTCCAAGCATTCCTTTGTAAAATATTCCCTCTAGAATGATAATACCTGCCACTGAGTCAGTGCATATTTATGGCCACACACTTTTTTCTGCCTCCCAGAGAGTATAAAATTTGATATATGGGGTGACACAAAGCTTATTCACAAAGTTACAGACAATGATAAGGACCTGGGGAATACATAAAGGATTTCATAAACTCTAGATGAGATTACTAGTTACATTCTCAAAATGTAACATTTTAAGGTCTTGGTTACTGAGCAGCTTTTCACCATCTGAGAAGAGTATTTTAGCTATTATAATCATTCATTTGGAAAGGGTAAAACCTACAAATAAGTTTAATTGAAAATCCAGCCCATAGAGGTGCTGTGGGACCTGATGGCATCAGTAGGCTGGGTTCTCATTGCAAAGAATAAGCCAGATTATTCATTATGGGGATGGTAAGAGTCATAGAAGACCTCTCCAAGTTCACGGGTTATCTGTTCATGGCATAGGCAAAACCTTAATGTCAGCCTTTGCTGGCTAAAGTTTCTGTTCTGTCCACTAGACAGCTACCAGAGGACTCTAGTGCCTGGAAACTTTGGCTTCTTCCAAGTCCGATATTCTTTAAGGAGATTAAAGGAAAGAGAACCAGAAAGAGAGGGTCTATGACCTGGTAGGTCCTAGGTGCATCACGGACGTGGGTAGATTGAAGTATATGACACAGTTGGCATGAAGTACCAGAGTTGATTTAGGAAAAAGGACAACTGTGCTTGAGCGCCCATGGCTTTGAGGACATAATGATACCACCATTCAAGCCAGATCCTGCGGGCCACAGAGTTAAGATGCTCTAGGGTGACATGACATGGAGGTAGGTACATCCTTCCAGGGAGGGCTGTTGGAGCCTCAAGATTAAAGGTCTGCCTTTTTCTGAAAGCTTTACACATGTGACTTGCCTTTGAATGACTGATGTGGGGATCATATGGTTCTTAGCCACCAGAACATGTAAATTAAGGATGAAGCTAAAACAACCACTTCTGTATTTTAGACAGACGTAATGCACCAAAACATTTATGACTACATCCATGTGGATGACCGCCAGGACTTCTGCAGGCAGCTACACTGGGCCATGGACCCTCCACAGGTGGTGTTTGGACAGTCCCCACATGCCGACACAGGTAGGCCAATTTCAGTGATATCCACATTTTCCTCTATACCTACATGGAATTTCCTTTGGGATTCCACTTTCTCTTGATCCCTTCTGTCCATACTCCTCCAGACAGCTGTTGGTCCATCCTGGGCTCTGTGTGGCTGCTGAGGGCCTTTGTATCATTGTGTTTGTTCCAGCCTCCACTGCTTTTCACTATGGCAGATACTTGAGATACTCAGCTCATAGACAAAACAAGGTTATTTTATTTCATAATTCAGAAGGCTTCAGTCCATTCACTGTGAATCCTTTGCTTTTAGGCATTTAGTGAGGGGCACCACATTATGAGTCTCTGGTGAGCCCAAATCCTTATCTGGCATTCAACTCAGAGTTAAGTTGATGAAAAATGGGCCCATATTAGTTACTTTAGCTGTTACTGCAACATAATACTTGAAAAAGGGCAGCTTAAGGAAGGAAAGGTTTATCTCTGCACAGTGTTGGAAGATACAGCCTACCATAACAGAGAAGCCATGGCAGCAGGAGCGTGAGCTGGCTGGTCACATTACGGTTAGAAATGTGAGGGTTAGGAAACAGAGATGGATGCTGGTATTCAGCTCTTTTCCCCTTTTCATTCATCCTAGGACCCTAGGTCATGGTATAATGTCCCTGCATTTCAGGTGGATCTTTCTACCACAATTAATCCAGTCTAGAAACTTCCTCACAGATATGCCCAGAGGTTTGTTTCCTGATCTAGTCTATAGCCTATCAAGTTGATAAGATAACTAATGAAAACTCTACCCCTTGCTTTGTTAACATCCAACACATATTACTTTAAATTGTAACAGGGTCCCAGAGTATCTGTCAAGAGCATGCCCCCAAAACCCTAACACCTCTTATTGCTCTTATAAATTTCACCACCATAGGCTGGTGTCCATGGGCCTTTGGAAGTTACCCAAGATCCAAACTCCAGTCTCTGACTTATTTGGTATTTTGAACTCCTCCTGAGAGACTAAGAACTTGTCACTTGTTTCACAGACTCTCAAGCTCTTTATCTGCTAGTCAGCATCTTTGGACCTATTTACATTTAACTGAAAAACAAAAACAAAACCCTCCACAGTAGTAGTTATCCTTTGTGCACTAGAACCCTGTAAATCACCCTCCAACAAATCCACTGTAGCCAATTGGTAAAGATGCACTGTGCATAGAATATTTCCATAAGGAGTAGGTAAATATGGGTTTGGAGGAGATAGGTGCATATGGGTCCTGGACTTCTTTCAGGAGTTCATTTAGATGGCATTTTCCTACAGAAGCTTTAAATAATTCAAAGAAGAATTTCCACCCAACCTCAACATCCAACATAATAATCTACCTTAGACCTAAGTACCTTCATGTCGTATCATTTATACATCTCAAACTATGCAGTGACCTTATTCACACATGCTTCAGTACTAAAATTCAGTGTCATAAAGGGTAGGGCCAAAGAAAGCAAAATCCATCAAAGCACTGTCTCTTGAATACTCATGGAATCATGGAGACATGTACATTCTAAACAGAGAGGCACGTTTGTTTCAAGCTTCATAGCAGTGAGTTACATGTTCTCCCCTGTGCTTATCTCCATAGCTCTAGTCTGTTGTTTCCTGGCCTAATCATCATTTTTTGCATCACTTGAATTATCTTATCAGACAATACCATCCTTGGGAAATTGCTCAGGGCCCAGGAACAGGGCAAGGGCTTGCCCTCGGAGTACTCAGCCTTCTTGACACGCTGCTTCATCTGTCGAGTCCGCTGCTTGCTGGACAGCACCTCTGGCTTTCTGGTGAGTGAGTGCATGCCAAGGACACGTGGGATACATTCTACCTCGGTGAAGAAAAGGTGGGGACAGACTGAACACTATGTGGAGGTGCTAAGGAAGTAAGCTGGCAGAACTGGATCTTGACAGGACTCACTGGTAGGTAGATGGGGAGGAAATGAGATAAGGCCCTGGAGGATTATAAGAAAAGCAGATGAAATATTTAAAAGTTGACAATTTTTAATTAAAGTTTAGTTGTACATTTATTTAAAACTCATTTTTAAAGTCTTTTCTGGGGCTGGAGATGTAGTAAATAGGTAGGGTGCTCCCCTAGTATGTACAAAGTTCTGGATTTGATTCCAAGTACCACATGTACATTGGTGGCTCACACGTAAAATTCCAGCAGTTAGAAAGTGGAAGTAGTGGGATCAGAAGCTCAATTACCCAAATATACATAGCAACGACAAGGCCAGCCTGAGATTCTTGAGATCTTGTCTCTGAATAATAAATAAATAAGATTAAAAGTAGGGCTGATGAGATTGCTCAGTAGGTAAATGTGCTCAGTGCCAAATCTGACCACCTGAGTCTGACCTCTACGACCCCTATAATGGAAGGGGAGAACCGACTCCTGGAAATTGTCTTCTGTCTCTACATGTGCACCACTGCATAGCTGAGTCCACAGTTTTGGTTTCAGC
This sequence comes from Sigmodon hispidus, assembly GCA_004025045.1. NCBI lineage: Eukaryota > Metazoa > Chordata > Mammalia > Rodentia > Cricetidae > Sigmodon > Sigmodon hispidus. Next base: position 72,600 of record PVIH01000232.1, read on the forward strand.
GTCCCCTGCCACAACACTTCGGTTTCCATCATTTTTAAAATGTAATATTTTTTCTTTATATGTATTAGATTTGTATATTTTATTATTGTATATGAGAGTGTTTTGCCTGCATATATGCATGTACCTTGTGCATGCTTGCTTCATGCCCATGAAGATCAGAAGAAAGCATTGAATCCCCTGGAATTGGAGTTACAGATGGTTTTGAAGCCATATGGGTGCTGGTAATTGAACGTGGGTCCTCTGCAAGAGCAATATGTACTCTTAACACTGAGCCATCTCTCCAGCCTTAGGTTTCCACTTGTTACATTTAACCATTTCCTCTCCCACCTCCATGTGGAAGGAAGAGGCAACTCTTCTCTTCACACATGCTTGCAGAGCATAGCTGCCATGAAGGGCCATGATAGCTTCTAAGCCCACAACCCACACCTGAGGCTGTTCTTATCTGGTACTTTCTGCCTAACCTTTTCAAACTGAGTTCTCACTCCCCTCCCTTTAAGTGAGGGCACAGTCAAACTACCAGGCAAGACCACTTCTTGGTTGGAAAGAAAAATTCACTCAAAGAACCAAGTCAGAGAGTCAAAGAAGTCTCTATCTCAGAGCCTCAAGTTTTGAGAGTCAGAAAAAAATAGCGAACAGTAGGGGAGAGCATTGATGGTCTTACAGTGACAAGGAGCCTGGAGGTTTACAGGAGTGAGAAGAGCTTTGTAGGACAGCGGGGTCTGAGAGCTTTGATATGAATCACAGGTATGTGCTAACAGGGACCTGTCTTAGAGTTACTATTGCTATGATGAAACACTATAACCAGGAGCAAGACAGGGAGGAAAGAGTTTATTTGGCTTACACTTCAAATGTACTACATCCCTGAAGGAAGTCAGGACAGGAACTCAAACAGGGCTAAAATTTGGAGGCAGGAGCTGATGCAGAGGCCAGAGATGCCTACTTGCTTGCTCATCCTGTTTTCTGATAGACCCCAGGACTGCCACCCAACAGGTAGCCCTGCCCACAAACAGGCTAAGCCCTCCCACATCAGCTTGGCTGCAACCCATCTTATGTAGGCATTGTTTCATTTGAGGCTCCATCCTTTCTGCTGATTCTAGCTTGTATAAATTTAGCATAGAACTATCAAGGACAGTATTTTGGAGTGGGGGGTTTGATATGTGTTACAGGTATATGCTAGTAGGGAATTAGATGATCTGTTGCTGTGGGGAGGTAGTCTGCTGTGGGGACAGATTAGGGAAGTGATGACTCTTCCTGACAGACTGACATGCTCAGTGTAAGATTCTATTTATTGCTAGCAATCCTTCTGTTTACCTGGTCGGAGTCCAGCTTGAGCTGAGCCCAGGCTGTTATTTTGGGAACTGAGACCTAACACTCACCTTAGATTGACTTTGTCCAGTGATGGTAGCTGAGCATGGTGACAATTCATAGTTTATAGCAATACTTACTCTTTGGCAATTTATCAGTAAAATGGTAGCTGATTCTTGACCCTAGGTTATTACTCTATTGATTATTTCTGCCTTTGATGAATCAAAATCATTATCAGTGGCTACAAAAATGAAAAATTGATCATTTGTAAATATCATTTTGGATCATGGGACCCAAGAGAACAGGAAAGAAAATGCTGGAGGGACAATGGTGAACCAGCCTTCCTGGACCTCAGGCATAGGGATAGCCTTACATGTCTCACCCCAGCATGTTGGCCTGCCCAAAGGGCTTCATGCAAAAGATTGCTGCCCATGATTCTATATCTGTTATCACTATAAACAGGATCATTCACCTTCTATCTGGGCAATCAGGCAATAAAGACTCTTGTTCTAATAACGTTTCATTCTAAAGTCTAAGTGTATTGAGGGAGTTATTATTACGACATTTTATTCTACACATAAGAGAGCATTTTACTGTATAATAGACCAGTGACACAATAAAAGTGAAACAAACACCAAATAGATGAATTAGTTTAATTTAAAGTTGCAATAATGTCTACAGAAATAAGTGTCTTCTTCAGTAGGTTAATTTACCTGAATAAGACCTATAGAGAATTAAACCAGTCAAAATTGAAACATGAATGGAGGAGGGATTTATGAGGCTCCCACCCCTTGGTGAGGAACTATTGGTAAGTTGATGTCTGCTAAGAGAAAGAAAGTCAATTTTCTTTGTGCGTATAGCCATTGGTAGGTGGCCCATGCTCTAGTGGATGAACCTATACACTTGTGCATATCTCGTGCACATGAGGAGCACTAATGGGATTTAGTGGTTTTTTTTTTTTAATGAAAGGGAAGGAGACATATTGGGGAATGGGGGAATTAACGGAGATTCAGGGTGGATATCACCAAAATACATTTTATTTATTTTGTATTATAGTATTTGTATTATATTAATACAAAATATATTATTAAATTCTCAAATAATAAATAAAAATATAGCTAAAAAATAAATAAGTGTGATTTGTTTCTCCATTCCTATCTATTATTCCATACCAGTTCACAAAGAACCACTTGATACTGGGTTAATTTAGACACTTCATAGGTTCTTTTCACTTCATCCCAAAGTCTAGGCAAGGTTGAAGAGGGTGTTGTCTGCCCAGGATCAATTGTTAAAACGTTGAGATCTGATTGACCCTATGTCAATAATTATAAATCAGCCACAGTTGGAATATTTATATCAAAGAAACTGACAAACACTGCAAATCCCGAATTGTTTTCCTAGAGCTGGACATTGCATATTTTCCAGTACACCACTGCCTAAAATTCCCACATCATGTATATGATTGACACTAAGTGGATCTTTGCAATTATTTGTTCATTTCACAACCCATGGATGTACTCAGGTATGAATGAGTGGATGGGCTTGGAAGAAGGGAAGAAGAATGCAGGAAAAGAAGATGGGCACATGAAGGGGTAGAGATATGGGTCCATGCTGCTAGGTCATCTGAAGGCAGGAGAACCCTGAAGGAACTTGGTAAATAAGCAGCCACCCCCATATAAAAATATTTTTATTTTCTTTTATCACAAATGCTTAAGCTCTTGGTTGGCATATAAACTCATACTGTATATTCTAGATTAATAAAATCAAGCTGTCCTCATTAAAAGCATTAAAAGAAATGCTGACTTAGAAATGGAAAATTAAAACTAGATCAGCTCCATGAGAACTTTCCAGTGAACTCCTGCAAAACATGGCTGGTGGCTGGGTATAGGTCTGTGACAATTCAGGAAGATGTGTACTCATGTATTAATGTCTGTCCATATATATACACATGTGTGTGTGTCAGCATGTGAGTGGGTGAGATTATGCTATCCATAGATGGTCCTGAGACTGCCAGTGAAGGGACTGTAGCCTTAGGATGGAGCTAGGTCCCAGGAGGCTAAGCATCACTAAAGTAGGGAGGCAGTTGTTTTCTAAAGTCTGAGGATGAGTGTATGGCTATAAAGTTACCTTAGAAACTCTGTAAACATCTGTCCTTCTGTCTTTAAAACTCTAGACTATGCAGTTCCAAGGAAAACTAAAATTCCTGTTTGGACAGAAGAAGAAGGCACCATCAGGAACAGCCCTTCCCCCTCGACTCTCATTGTTTTGCATTGTGGTGCCAGTCCTGCCTTCTGTGGCTGAGATGAAAATGAAAAGTGCATTCTTGAGGGCGAAGCACAGGGCAGACATTGTGGTAACGGTGGACTCAAGGTGAGCGTGAATTGTCACGTCATGACATTAAATTATGATAGCAAAATGTCCTACATGTTGTAATTTCTATTTAATTTCCTCCAGCAAATAATAGATATGAAGTCTGACATTTTAAAACTCTTCCACAATGTACCTGACTACTATTAAGGAAAAGTATCATTTATACCTGACTACTGTTAGGGAAAAGTATCGTTTTTGAATTGGTGCAAACTCTAGCACTGCACACTTTCATCATAACTACTCTAAAGCTGCCCATAACCTCTAGGCTTAGAGTAAGCCCCCAGAGTGAGGCCAAAGTGGGCCTGTCACCCCTATGGGCCCTGCCCCCTCCTCAGTTTGTTGTGAAAGCTGAGATGGGCTCTCCTTCTATTTAAAATGGAACCAGGAGTTTCAGCTGTAGCTCTGACACTAGCCTAACCTGAGCCATGGTGTTCTTCTCCAGGACCACCATTTCCTCATCAATCTTGTCCCCTCCATAGTACAGCCTTCATGAGGGAGGTGAAACACTTACCTGGCCATTTCAGGAGGCAGTAACCATTCTACTGACCTCCCCATCCTGACCTGAGGGTGTCATGCCCCAAGAATCCTGAGACAATACCACTAATGAAGCCCTCCTGATCCATGGTCTACTCTGTGATTTCCCTTGGTTACTGACTGAAAAGGAAGGGATCCTGTTTGCTCTACTGATCTAGATCCCTTCTGTCATCCTTTATGGCCTCTCAGCTGTAGCCAAGGCTGAGTGACTGACCATTCTGTGGCTTAGTCTTAGCCCATGTCCTTTGCCCCCTGTGATTCCCTTTGGAGAAGTACTTTGTTTGACCTAAATGTCTGTTGCATTCCCATTTTGCAGGATGTTAAACACCAGATGGGAAGCAAATATCAGCAGGTTACTAATTCAGCACATAAATGCATGTCTGTTAACTAGATCTCATGAGAAATTTGTCAAGGCTGCACAAACCCACAGAGACACAGAGCTCACTACCACATACAGTATACATATTTAGAAGATGCAGTTGGCAAATGTTTCTGGCAATGGTGAAAATCTTGCCCCCGTTGTCTCTGCTTTTCTTCCTTAGCTGATTGCTTTAGTCTGTTCATCTTGCTCCTTATCTTAGTTAGGTTTCTGTCACTGTGAAGAAACACCATGACCATGGCAACTCTTATAAAGAAAACATTTAATTGGGTTGGCTCCATTACAGTTGTAGAAGTTCAGTACATTATCATGATGGGGAGCATGTCGGTATGAAGGCAGATGTGGTGCTGGAGCTGAGAGTCCTACATATTTCAGGCAACAGGAAATCAACTGACACATTGTGTGGTATCCTGAGCATAAGAAATCTTAAAGTCCACCCACACAGCGACATACTTTCCCCAACAAGGCCATATCCATTCCACAAAACCATATCTCCTGATATTCCACTTCCTATAAGATTATGGGACGCAATTACATCCAAACTAACACACTCCTGGATCATAATTTCTATACTAACCAAAACAACTTTCCTATGGATTCACAGCAGACTCTGAAATACAGGTGGAATGCAAGTGGTCACACACCTCAGGTGACACATCTACCTTTAGGAATACTATCACCAGCAGCAAGCTTGTCCTGCTATTTTCAATGGCAGTCTGTTGCTTGCTTATATAGGTCTGTGATGGACTCTGCTTTCTAGTTTGTCTTATGGCCCTACCTGCGTTTCTTCTTTCCTCAGCATTAAAACTTGTTCTTGAGATTTGAACCTGGATTGGCCCCAAGTACCCAGCCTGGAGGGCTCAAGAACCCTACATTGCATATTGCCATTTGCACCTTCTCTGGCAGCTTGTTTGACCTACTTGCCTCATCCCTGTGGCAGCTTCTTAGTCACCAGGCTCTTTCAGCTTAGCCTCCAGTTACCACCTACATCCCAGATGGTGGGAGGCTCTTTCCTAGGCATCCCCTGAGGTTCCCCTACCAAGTGTTCATACTCTTGTAAGAGCCAGTTGTGGAGAGCCTGGCTTGTTAACCAATCAAGGCAGGCAGCCATTTAAGGCCAGCATCTGAGGCCTGCCTTTCTCCTATTCGGTCTGGCTTCACCCTGCTACCGCATTTGTGACTCACCTCCACCTTTGATTTCCTAGATTTGTTGTTCTTCTATCCAATGTCTACCTGGCACTGAAGCCAGAGTTGCTCCTGGAAGCAGGGCATATGGAATTATCCTCCAGGGATGAAACATGGACTGAAGATAGCCTAGGAGGCTCCCAGCATGAGACAGCAAACTGAGAACAGCGGATTTGTAGAACATTCTAAAAATAAATTTGTGTACTTCCTTCTTTTTTAAATTAAAGAAACAGCATATAAAATATAAGCGAGGAAAAGCAAGGCCAATGGGGAAAATACTTAAATGCTATGACCTAGCCAGAGCCCACTGGTCTGCAGAGCCTAGTATTATAGGGGTAGACCCCACCTGTGCAGGTTCAGAGTGAAAGATCGGTGTATATAACTGATCTCAAGGAATAAGCTGCCTTTATTCAGTATTTGAGTTTCCTGTTTTTAAAGGGTAATTTGGCTTGTTTTCATCAAAGATTCCCACAAACTTTCTCTTTTCTGAATGCTTTTCTACTCCCAAAACAAAGCTCTGGGAACACAAATGCTGTGCTCAAAGCTGAGCCTGGAGAGAGACTACTAGTACATACTGAATCCCCAGCAGGAAAATGCAATTTCTAGAACCATTCACTCTGTCTTCTAGACATGATGGTCACAAGACTGGATGACATAGATCATCCCTTTTCAAGGAGACACCTAGATGGATTTGTAGAATTTCTGAAGACAGCAGCCCTGTAAGTAGGTGCCATCCTATGTAGTATTGAGACTATTATGGAGAGCATGGTGTTCAGGACTCTTGCCCCCTCTGCTTTGACCTAAATTCAGAACTGCTGTCGGCAAGCACATCATAATTCATTCTCTGTGGGCCCAGAGAGCTGGCCCTGAGAGCAGCTGTATAGTTAGTTATTGTAGGAACAGCTGCTGTCTTTCAGAGCTTTCTTAACAAGAGTTTCTGTTGGCTGCTCTGTTTTATTTCTTCAGCCTGCTGTGTTCTTTTACCTATACATTAAAATGTATTTTGAATTCCCAAATCAACACTTGCCACGGTTTTGTCTTTGTTCCTAGATCCACAGTGGGAAAAATAGGATTCTCAGAGAGTGCACATTTCCAGCAGTGCCCCAGCAAACCAGGCTTTCCTCTCTCTCAGTCTCAGCTCCTTACAGACCCCAGGTGCAAAGAGCACATAGCACTCTGGGGTGAGTTCGGTAGATAGAGTTTGAAGTCTAGCACTGGCATCCAGTACAGAGGCAGCATCAGGCAAGCTACCTAAACTACTCCTTCAAAAAGCAAAATGGCTCTTTATCAGAATGACTCAAAATTATTCTAAATAGAATTTAAGGGCAAAATCTATAACTTTAGGAGCCCTATAAGGCCAGGCCTGGCCACTCATCTAAATATGTTCACTAAAGAGATCACTCATGATAAAAGTAGAGAAGAGAGACAGAGATGTTAGTACTTTGGAGACAGAAACATATGAAAGGATCCCTGTAGTCAGAAGTTTCTCTGTCCCACCCAGCCAGTCCCACAGCCACTTAGTCCCCCCAAATCATACAAAGGCTTATATTAATTATACATTATTTGGCCTGTGGCTCAGGCATATTATTGACTACCTCTTTCATTTAGATTAACCCATAATTTTTATCTATGTTTAGCCACCTGGCTTGGTATCTTTTTTCAGAGCAGCATTCTCATTTTCTTTCCAATGTGTCTGCTGGCATCTCTGCTCTTCCTGTTTCCAATATTCTTCTCTTCTGGTTGCTTCACCTCTACTTCCTGTCAGCCTAGCTTTGGGCCAGTCAGTGTTTTATTAAAACTAATATTCACAATGACAAATATCTACAGTGTACAAGAGCATAGTTTCACAGCAGACACCATCTTTGGAGCATTCACATGAGCTTTTGGCTAAAATGGTGGCAGAATGGGGGTAAAGGTGAGAGGTGTGCTTAACTAAGCAATTCTGGTCAAGGTATGGGAATCTCGTTAATCATAGTTTCAGTTCTGGTTCTGAAAAGGAGTCTAAAGACTTCATTGCTTGAGGAAATAAACTGGGGTCTCAGGAGATGGTTAGTATTTCTTCAAGCTGCACCCTCATCATTATGGAAAGTCTGTCTTCTAAGGCCCCATGTTTCTGGAATCTAAGGTGTCTTTAAGTTTGGGGAAACAACCAAAGTCATCCTTAAGTCATCCTTTGATAATATGAAACAGAATGCAGTAAGAAGCTGACAATAAGATGTCTCCATTGTTTTTATCTTTGTGCCTTAAGCCTTGAAGATGAATGAGATAGTGTGCTGGATAGTTTTATGTCAACCATAATTTAGAGTTATCTGAAAATGAAGTAACCTCAACTGAGAAAATGCCTCCATAGGATCCAATTATAGGGCCTTTTCTTAATTAGTAATTGATGGGGGAGGGCCCAGCCCATCGTGGGTGGTGTCATCCCTGGACTGGTAGTCAATCCTTCGATTCTATAAGAAAACAGGATGAGCAAGCCATATGAGCAAGCCAATGAACAGCATCTCTCCATGGCCTCTGCATCAGCTCCTGCCTCCAAGTTCCTACCCTGCTTGAGTTCTTGCCCTCAGTGCTTTTGATGATGAACTGTTATATGGAACTGTGAGTGAAATAAACCCTTTCTGTCCCAAGTTAATTTTAGTCATGATACTTCATCACAGCAATAGTAACCTGAACTAAGACAGATAGGATAGGTAGCCCTAGTTTCCAGATAGATTATCCATGTACAGTTAGTGTATCTATATACATTGATAAGCAGGTCACCTAAAGCAAAGGACACAGATACAAAGCAAAAGTAAAGATGCCAGACTTTCATTCTGTTTTTAGATAATTTGTGATCTCAAGTGAGGAATTTTGTTTTTAATAAAGACAACTTTCAAGTGCCTGTTATAACCGACCTCCACCCCAACACCCCCATATTTACCCTGGGGGTAGTGGATTTATGCTCACCAATTCATTGCTATAATTGTTGTATAGAACATAATTTCCTTAAATCACAGGAGTCAAGTGTATTTTCATTCTGACCTTCTGGAGGAGAGGAAGGCACAATCTCTAAAAACCACCCATGTGCCATCTACCTCCTAAAGTAATTAATTATCTTTGTATTGAACCCCAAATGCAGCATGCTTCAGAATCTTCAGGTATCTGTAACTAAGAAAAATCTCTGCAATATAAAGATTATGAGCTGTAAGTTATTTCTATCTTCTCTTCAGAAAGCAGTAATACTTGTGTTGCTAGTCCCTTTCATTGTTGTATTATTAGTATATATTAATGTTATCTGGTCTTCACAGGGCAAAAGCTGTTACAAGTCTGTGTGAATCAGAATTGCATCCCAAACCCAATTACCTAGCAGGTAATTCTAAAATTTTATTTTCTCATCTTTTCTCTATGGCAAGATGCTTTTGTGTCTGGGAGAGTTCCTCATGCCTATATTCCCTGGAGATGCCAGGACCAGCAGGGACAATTGCCAGCTGCTGTCACTCTGGTCCTGGTTACTTATAAACAAACAAACAAGCAAACAAAACACCCTTCTCATCAAAAAGATTGTGACATCTTTTCCCTCTCTAAATTCTAACAGGAAGGATCAATGGAGAAAATGGCATTTCACTGTTCAGGGGACAAACAGATAGGAGCCACTGGGCCCGGGCCCTAGCCAGGCCTTCATGCCTGTGCCTCAGAAGTGGTTCTGACCTCCTCCTGGACCCCAGAGGGGCTTCAGGGTAAGTGGTACCAGGCTGCACAGTCGCAGCCCCTGATTAAGTCACTGTGGTTATTAAAGTGTAAGAGATGGAATATGAATGGAGAAGAAATAGTTGTAGCTCTGACACCTGTGTGCCTTATAGACATCTTCTCAGCCTGGGCAGCAACCAGTCAGGGAGGAGTATGTTTGGCTTAGAAATTCTTTAAGGTCATAGCCCTTCTCTTACCTGACACCTCCAACCTGCTCACCCTCTCACTCAATCCTGACCAGAGGTCTCTACCAAATGAACTTCTAGGTAGAGCTCTCCTTATCTCTAATCACACAGGTGCTAGTTCTGAAGCCACAAAGTGCCCTGTGGTCAACCATAGGAATATTCTTTTAATTTGATAGTCCCTACAGTATTGTTAGTCATGATGGTACAGTTAATGGAGGACACTCTCTCATGCTCAGTGATGCCTCCCTGGACCTAGGAGAGTAGCATGCTACCTGGAAACCGAGGGGCCAAGGAAGGCAAGGTAGAGAAAGGAGGTCTCTTCACTGTTCCCTTGGATTGACAACTGGTGATTGAAAATGTCAGTGGGATTTGGGAAGACTTGAAACTGCTCTTGGCATTTAATTGGTGTCATACTAAGTTGTTACCCTCTCATAGAAAGGCTGAAGTCTCTAAAGAGGTAAGAGTATCACTTCTGTTGCTATGTCCATTTTTTATCTTTTCTATGAAGGGACAGAAAAGAAGATGACCAGAAGCATGCCTTGAGAAGACCTACTGGTGCCCAGGGGCAGAAGGAGATACACAAGTACAGTCATGGCTTGGAGACATCAGTACACTCAAGGCATCTGAACTGGAGCACAGAACGGAGAAGTCAGGAGGTTACTACCAAGCTGATTCAGCAGCCTAGTAAGAGTGAGCCATCCACATGTCTGATGTCCCATGGTTCTTGTATGCCCTACTCTGGAAGTCAGGGCATGTTCAGTGCCAGCAATATGACTTCTTTCAAAGATTCACCAGACCATACCACTGGTGTTTACTGCAGCCAAATGAACAGACCCCTGCAAGATATCCACCAGGGCCAGGTACATTCTTCCACCTGTCATATTCCCCAGGGCAGCTTGGAATCTAGGATCCCACTGCCTGGAATGCAGCGCTTCACAGCCAGGGGCTTCTCTACAGAGGAAGCAAAACTTCACAGCCTGCCAGTGACCATAGACACTCCATGTAATCCAGTATTGTCACTGGAAGTACCAATCAAGATGGAAAATGAATCTAGGTCCCAGGATATAGTTGATGTCAGCACAACTGGCCGGTTGTGGCTGGGAGCCAGTGACATGGCCGGGAGACATCTGGTCAGTTTTCCTGCCAGGATGCACCTGAAAACAGAGCCAGACTACAGGCAGCAGGTCTGTAACCCACACCTTGGGCACGGTATTCTGGAAACTAATCTTCACAGCAGAGATACTGTTGGATCCTGCAGGGAGCAGGCTCATCTCCGTCCTGCATATTGCACCTGCCTGGACCCAGAGCCTCCTCATCACCTCTTGATGCGGGGGCACAATGAAAGTCAGCACCACTCTTTGGGCCAAGACTGCAGAGATCCTATTGTTAAGAGTGAGCCCTTGGACTCACAAACATGGGCTGCTCCTGGACAGATGGCTGTGCCCAGGATGTTCCCTAAGAGTGCCTCTATAAATGTGATCCCACCCAAATGCTCCAATGGGATTTTCCTACCCTAGAGCTGCTGCTGCTCTGCTGGAAATTTCAGTCCTTGGATGATGAGATATGATCAGATATTCTTCTAGTGACACTCTTTATAGAACGCAATGAGTGAGACTGAAATTCCCTGTGTATAGATGAGCCGTTAAAGCATCTGGAATCATACAGAACATGAGAAGATTCTCATACATAAGTCTACATCTGTTCAAGTGGACAGTATTTCTCTTTAAGAAATTAAAGTGTTTAAGAAAGTACTAAAAATTGTACTTGATTGAATTGTAAAGGCAATGCACTCTGATGTGGTTAGTAATGTGGTTATAAAATATGAAACAGAAAGGAAGGTTACCATGAACCATTGGCAAAAATGACTTCACTGGTGATGCTGTTGAGAGTATTCCAGGGAAGGGCTCAGACCAGAAATCCTGTTCCATTAGCACAGGGTCCACTGAACAGGAAAAAGCCTGCTGTGCTCTGCTTGCCTGTATAGTACAGACAGGTTTCCTCATGGGTGAGCATCCACCTAGGATGCTACTTCCCCTGAGATCTTAGGAGCTTAGGAGTCTAAGAAGCTTGCTGGAGCTCATGGATAATTTTACCAAGTAGTATCTTCAGTACAGACTTTCTCTCCTTTACCTATGGCTCCAGCATATCATGGTTCAGTCACTGGCTTAGTAAAGAAGCTGTCTATAAAATGCCTATTACTTTGTTAGAAATGAGTTAGATGAGCAGGATCAGGTCTGCATCTCAAGAGGACTCACTGTGGGACAGGGATACGACCGACCAAAGATCTAAAACTAAGGATGCCCACTATGAGAGCTTAGGGACTTGTGTTTGTTCTGTCCCTCAGTCCACAGAGGCTTTTCAAAGGGCAAGACAGGGGCTGTGCTGTCATAGATGTGAGGCGTACTCATATCTTCACTCCAGCTTCTTCATTACCTAAAGCCTGAGATAAGATGGTGTCTCAGCTCTGCACCTTGTGCCCAGCCATCTATGTCTCTTTTTCCCTCAAACTGACGCAGTCCCACTTTACACATTTCTGCCAAACATAGCTTACCCTATGGGTATTAATGAATAACAACAGGCAGAATTTTAGTTCCTATTCTAACCACATTCCCAGCTCCCAAAGACAGGACATGCTGAAACCACTCAAGTGTCTGACATTCTGGTATCATTCTCTGAAAGTGATTATCTATGTTCCTATATTCATCCAGACTCTTACACAAGGAACAGAGAACACAGTAGACTGTTATGTTCCCATATATACAACATTTACCAAGCATCCTGATGCTAGTAGAAGAAACCTGGGAAAAGAGGCCAAAAGAGGGAATTCATAGACATATTTAGATACAGTGGTGAGTATTCCAGCACACAAGAGACTTAAAGCAGAAGAATCAGCAGTTCATGCCCACATGAGACCCTTCTCAAATAAAATACATTATTACATATTTACCAATTTTAGCCAGATCCTTATCCACTTGCTATGTAACCAAATAAAAGCTGTGCCCAGATGCCCTCTGCTTGGGTACTCTGAACTTTTAAGATGTACCTCATCTGCATTACTGCTGGGATGAGTTACCAAACATGAAGTGTGGGCAGCTCAACTAAGACCTGGGCTTCTCTGCAAGTCAGGCCTTGTGGACACTGGGTTCTGCACTTGGATGTCAGTTCTGCAAGCTTGGATACCTGGTGCCAATACTGTCCAAGGAAGCTCAGATCTCCCGTACCTGTACTTTTGTTGCTCATTCATCACAAATCTCCAGTCAACTTGCAAAGGAGGTGCACAGAGGTTACTCTTGCTTTAGGGTTTTACCATCTACACTAACCACAGGGTCACACTTTTGTAATATCTAGCTTTTGCCCATATGGCTAAAAATATCATAATCAAATATAATGAGGGATAAGCTAAGAAGAAATAAACACAAAGTGTCCTTTATATCTGCAGTTTTTACTAGAAAAAGTCTTCAAGATCTAGACTGGCCCAAGGAACGTTTAAAAGATACACTACAATGCAGCTTTCTGTGCTGTGTTTTAACAGAGAATCCAAATGTACTTCTCATACCTTTGGTTTGTACTAAATTTGCAAAATTTGTGTAAAATAAACCATATTTCCATGTATTTAGTGTAAAATTGTGTTCCTTTTCCTTCAGAGAGTGTTCTGGATTTATATTTCAGGATAGCAAAGGGAATAATAAATGTAAAAGTAGAAAAACTGGAGTTAAGGACTGAGGTTAGGTCCTCCTCTGATCTTATTGAGGGCTGAGACCTTCACATGTCCTCAGGACACTCCAGACTCATGCTGCCTGTGAAGAGTGAGGAAGGTAAGGCATAGGGATCTTCTCATGAAAGGATATTTTTTTAAACCAACAATAGTTACCACATGATATTGCACAAATTCTATTTAGAATATAATAAAAAACCTGGAGCCAGATATTGGGGGAAAGCTGAAATACCAGAGCAACAGGGAACAAAGCCAATTCTCACCCAGTCAAGTCCTCAGGCTACACAAGGTAGCACCTATCTCCATGAGTCCTCAGACTGATTGACTCAAGTGTAAAAGGGACTGAACTGTTCCTCCACCTGCCTTATATTTCTTTCCCCTACCCAGCTATTTTACTTCCTGGTTCAACATTCCTAGAGCTAGGATTAAAGGTGGGTGCCATCACTACCTGGATCTGTTTGGCCTTGAACTAACAGAGGTCCAGAGGATCTCTGCCTCCCAAATGCTGGGATTAAAGGTTTGAGTCACCACTCCCTGACCTTCATGGCTTGTCTCTGTCCACTTATATTTCAAGTTGTATTTATTAAATATGTATCACCACAACATTTTAATCCTTTTTCTTTATGCCTTACACATTTTGTATCTTCACGACAGTCTCCGTCTGTGGCTTTTAACAAAACCTAAGCAGTTTGATACCACTGTCACCACCCACAAATTTTCTCAAGATTAATTGGTCATTAATTATGAGAAACTTCCTCCACTATCAACACTTTTGTTTTCTTATGTTTTAAATATCCTCTTTTAATAGTTTCACCATGTTTAATCCATTTATTTGTGCTCATTTGATCACATTTCTACCTCCCATTATGTTTTTAATTATGGATGATCAATTCTCCTTTTCCTACTTTCTCTGCTCACTAGAATACTTCGTGTTCTCTCTTCCTTTTCTCCTTTCTACTTGTTTGAAAGCTATAATTATATATTCTTGTGCATATTTGATAATATCTAATCTGTAACTAAGCAAGAACTCTGTCATCTGAGAACTAGGGCAGATCTTCGCCCTGTCAGAACTCTTTTCTGTTGAGACTGAGGGAGCCTGAAGAGCGCTTCTGGATTTTCTTTGCCAATGGCTGAGCCTCGGTACTACTCTTTAGGCTGAGAAGGAGGAATTTGTTTCAAGCGAATTGTCTTTAACAGCCTACCCTACTTTAGGGCCCAGCATAGCTATGCAGCCTTCTAGACATTCCCTAGGATAGATTGTTTCTGGGCCCACGTTTTCGCCAAGGAAGCTCTGATCATCTGGGTTTCCAGAAGAAATCTCCATCTGCTCTCTACCTTCTTAGAACCTGTGCCTCCTCCCTTGCTCTGGGTGAGTGGAAAATGGGTTTGAGGGCACTTACCTTCCTGCTTCAGGTAAACAGAATCTTTAATCGCTCCTCTATTATTTCTTTCCCTACTTTGGCCCTGGTTATGCCTATGCCTGCCTATGAATTCACCTGTACATTCAAAAGTATGCTTAGTATATTCATCCATTGACCCCTAAATGTTTCCTGAGCTTTGTCACCACGTGGCTGGCCAAAAACAGAAATCAAGATTCTTATTCATTTTTAGTTGTAAGGAAACAGAAGTTGAGTCTTTTACTGAAGCAGTTAACTTCTAACTATGCCAGTTAACGGAATCTGTTAGAAAGCACCATGATTAAACTCTCCACCACACAGCAGACGGTAGAAGAATAAGAGTTAGATATAAGGTAACCAAGAAAAACTACAGTTTTGTCTTGTTACCTATGCCTACTGACTTTGCAGTTAAGCATTCATGAAACTGAAGTTCTTCCTGCTAAATCATTAACTAAGGGGCCAGAGCACTTTCCCAACTGCAACTCACTCACTAAAGGGGAAATTGCATCTTCAAAACGACTGACTTCATCATATCATTTGTATTGTAGTTATGACAGGTTACTTTGTTCCTTCTTTTACTGAAAATCTGCCTTATCATCCATTGGTTTGGAAGGTCCAGACTTTGTAGTGCTATTATGAGTAGGTGTGCTACTCAACAAGAGTGTATGCAGAAAAGGTGAAAAAATAAGACCTGTTAGGGCATAGTTGTCAGTCCTGATGGGTTAGTGGAGGAATTTAAACTGTCAATATTTACTAAGAGTTCATACCAGTGTGGGAAAGTCTGTGTCTATAGAGGTAGGAAAACTTGTAAAAAGTTTCTGGCTGTTCTTACTTGCTAAAGCAACCTGCTACTTCCTTGCTTCCTTCAGCTGGGAGAATTCCACCAGCTGTTTTGTTTTTGGTTTTTGGTTTCTTTGTAACTTCTATGGTTATCAGCTATCAGTAGCGCCCCATTTCTCTGCCCCTCCATTGTCTTGACATCTGAATCTACCAGCTGTCAGAAACCTCTGAAGGACAGGTGAGGGCAAGATCAGCAAGAAAAAACAAATGCATTTAAAAAAAAGTAGTGCAACTTTGAACACCTGACATAGTAAAGAGATGGGAAGGTGTGGAGAAACCGAGGTGGCTAAGGGAAGGAACTGAGCAAGAGCAAACGTCGACTGCTGAAAAAAGGGGTGTGTACAGCAAGAACTACATCAGAAGAAAGGGGCGGGAAGGGGCCAAACGGCAGAAGCCTGAGCCAGCCCAAGACCCGTACTCCCCAATCATTCTGAGTCAGTGTTACAAGGGAAAGGACATGCTCCCAAAGAGACTACCTCAGAATTGACTGCACAAGAGCACTCAAGGCTATCTTGATCCTGTTTCCACCCCCCACCCCACCCCCGCCCCAACACCGGAAACGGAAGTGACCACGCTGCACACTTCCGGTCCGGCTCCGGGAGGTGGAAGCAATTTCGCAGACGGTGAGGAGCTCAATTCTGACGGCCTCGGGTCTTGAGCTGTGGGCGGGGCGCCGGGATCTGGCACAGTGTGCCCCTTAGCGGGTTTGTACTTTGGCGAGGGACCCCATTGGCTGACGTTTCTGGCGGCCTTTGGTACGGGGCCCCTGGGCGGGTTTGGGCTTGTCATTGACGAGCGTCCCTTGGGCCGGCTGGTTCCACCTTTTACCCCCTGTGGCCCGAAATTTGACAGTCCACAGGCTGCTATTTGGAACCGGGCTGTATGGAGAACCCGTGTCACTTCTTACCTTCTGATTCTCTGTGTTCAGGTTTATGGTTGGATTTTTTCTTGCAAAGGTTTTGTCAGTTTTCCTTTAGCATCTGACTTGTACCACTGCCGCTGAACTGCCTTTCATCTGTCAGCTGGAGTGGGTGACACTATGCCAGCGGGAGTGGTTGGATGTTGAGTTTAATACCTAGCCCTGTAAATAGAATTATGCTGGTTTTAATGTCCCTGAGGAATGCTGAGGATAACATGTCAAATCAAAGCAAGAAAGCAAAAATTTGCAATTTTGTATGCAATAGAATCTCAACTTATAAAGAAATAGAGACAAAATAAATAAAACCAGTCCTGTTAGAAATGATTGCCTCTAGAATCCTAATTTTATTGCCTGCTCAGATTTTCTATTTGGGTATATAATCAGAAGATGAAGAAAGATAGTATTTGCATGCTGTTCCACTTGAATGAAAAATGCAGAGAGAGATACAGAGGGAGAAGTTACATGACTGAAAATCACGGACTTAAATGTTTTTCTTCGACTACATGGGAATGGAGAGTGAGAAGCTCCAGGAAGTGTTTTTTGTTTGTTTGTTTTGTTTTTAATCACATCTGTGAATGCTAACTGAAATCAAAGGAAACCAAGTTATTAATTTCCCTCATTTGCTAGATATTTAGCAAATAGCTTGTGTTGGTCCATGACTATGATAGTTTTTGATCTTAGATTGAAGGCTATTGACCTAGTATCTAAACATCTGTGTTTAGGGGAACAAACTACTTGAGTAAGGAGAGTATGTGCCTTTTTATTGTCTTAACTTTATTTTAAAGGTGTTAAAAAGTAAGACATAGAATCTTGGGTACCCAGAGCAGTGTAATCATGGGACTCATGTTTAGTCATTGTCTTCTAGTGATTACCCAATGGGCTTGCTCAGCAATGGGGTGACAGCTTCAGAAATGAAAAGTTGGTCTTTTATAGGACTAATAATTGTCTTTGACATAGTGGTAAGTTCCTGAATAAATATCCTCTTGTGTGCCTCTCTCCTGCCTGTGAGATATCCCTGCTTCTCTCTGTTAAGGTAAAATCTTACCAGCACTTGAATTCCTAAGATTTGTGGCTTTGTTAAGGAGGTTATGACCCAAGTTCAGCCTTTATTTCTTGTGTAACTGATTTAAATATCATAGAAACTCTCCTTTAGTTGCACTGTGATCACGTCACCTTTGCATGGTAAGTTTGATGGCATCACTTCAAACCTTCTTAACATTCTGTCTTTGTGTACATAGTGCACCTGTGGTATGATATATGCAGAGATTCTACCTGCTTTTTAACCATGAAGGAGACAGACCTGGAGGCTGTTGCAACAGCAGTCCAAAGGGTTGCTGGGATGCTTCAACGCCCAGACCAGCTGGACAAAGTGGAGCAGTATCGCAGAAGGGAGGCTCGGAAGAAGGCTTCTGTGGAGGCCAGGCTGAAGGTAGGGGCACATAGAAATTATGATGCAGAGACATTTGTCTTGAGTTTCTGCCCCGCCCTTCCCTGCCTGCCTACGGAGCTATTTTATGGAGACATTTTTCTCAATTCAGATTCCCTCCTCTTCAACCTGTGTCAGTTAACACAAAAGTTAGTCAACACAATATAATATATATTTAAATCTAGAGTATGTATATGAGAGGAAACATGATATTTTGGTCTTTCTTCTCTCTCATTGTTTTCTCTAGTTCCTTTCATTTAGACCAATAGTTCTTAATCTGGGGGTCACAACCCCCTTGTGGGTCAAATGACCCTTTCATAAGGGTTACCTAAGACCATTGGAAAACATAGATATTTATAATTCGTAACAGTAGCAGCATTGCAGTTATGAAGTAGCAACAAAAAATAATTTTATGGTTGGGGGCCAACCCAACACGAGGAACTGTATTAAAGGGTTGCAGCATTAGGAAATTTGAAAACCACTACTTTAGAGTCTTTGTTCACACACACATTTCATAATCTCCTTTAAATTTCATGGTGTGTTTGTCTTTGTGTGTGTACTTACATCTAGTTTCTGCATTTCTGAAAGAAAAGATACAATATTTGTCTTCCTGAGTCTGACTTATTTAATGTAAAATGATCTCTAGTTTTTATCAGCTGCTTCCTGCAAATGACATAGTTTCATCCTTCTTTACAGTTGAGTAAAATTCTATTGTATACTTTATCCATTTATCTGTTGATGGACATCTAAGCCAGTTCCACAACTTGGCTCTTGTGAATAGTACAGCAATAAACACTGATGTAATCATGGTTATCTCTTTAGAATGTAACTTAGACTCTTTAGGATATATACCTATGTGTGATACAGCTAGATTGTATGGTGATGCATTGATCTAACTGTAAAATGATAAGTCATTAGGAATCAATTTAATACTGTGTCCTTTGACCAGAATAATAGTAGGCTCTCTTCTAAGGCCTATGAACTGTTTGGCCATAGGTTCTTGGCCCAGTGATGATGCCAGGTATGGGTTTCATCTTGTGCAGCTGGTTTAAAAAAAAAAAAAAAAAAGAGTCAGAGATAGTCTCTGCTCCCAGTATTAGGAGTCCCACAAGAATGTTGTGCATTCATTTTCATTAAATTCTAGGAAGTCTTTATTTTTGCCTTGACCCAGTAATCATTCAGTAGAGAGTTGTCCAGTTTCTATGAGTTTGTAGGCTTGCTGCTGTTTCTGTTGTTGTTGGGATCCAGCTTTAGTCCATGCTGGTCTGATAGATACAGGGGGTTATTTCAGTTTTTTTTTTCTATCTGTTGAGACTTGCTTTGTGACAGAGTATGTGTGGTCTATTTTGGAGAAAGTTCTGTGAGGTGCTGAGAAGAAGGTATATTCTATTGTGTTTGGGTGAAATGCTCTGTAGATGTCTCTTAGGTTCATTTGAGTAGTAGTTCCCTTATTTCTCTGCTTAATTTTTGTTTGGATAACCTGTCCATTGGTGAAAGCCCATACTGAAGTCTCCACTATTAATGTGTGAGGTTTGATTTAAGCTTTAGTAACGTTTCTTTTACATTTGGGGCATACATGTTAAGAACTGAAACATGATCTTGGTGGATTTTTCCTTTGATGAGTATGAAGTGTCATTTCTCATTTCTTTTTATTTGTTTTGATTTGATATCCATTTCTTAGATATAAGAATAGCTACACCAGCTTGTTTTTTTTGGATCCATTTGCTTGGAAAATGTTTTCCCAATCTTTTACTCTGAGGTAATAACTATTTTTGATGTTGAGGTGTGTTTTTTTGTATGCTGCTAAAAGATGAATCCTGTTTTCATATCCATTCTGTTAGCTTGTGTTACCTTGTGTCTATTTTTGGAAGGAGTTGACTCCATTGATATTGAGAGATTTTCTTTGACCAATGATTGTTAATTCCTGTTATTTTGTTGGTAATGTTGATGGGAGTGTATCTTTCTTTTGGTTTTGCTGGTGTGAGATTATTTATTTACCATGTTTTCATAGATGTAGTTAACTTTGGTTTGGAGTTTTCTTTCTAGTACCTTCTGTAGGACTGGATTTGTGGGTAGATATTGCTTAAATTTGCCATGCAATATCTTTTTTTCTCAATCTATGGCGGTTGAAAGTTTTATTGGGTATAGTAATATAGGCTGGCATTTTTGATAGAGTCTCCATGACATCTCTCCACGCTTTTCTGGTTTTTTGATTCTCCATTGAGAAGTCAGGTGTAATGCTATGGTCTACCTTTACATGTTACTTGGCCTTTTTTTCCTTGCAGCTTTTAATATTCGTTTTTTGTTCTTTATGTTTAATGTTTTGATTATTACGTGGCAAAGGAGCTTTCTTTTCTGGTACAATCTATTTGGTGCTCTTTAAGCCTCTTGTACCTTTATAGGCATGTTCTTTAAGTTAGGAAAATTTTCTTCTATGATTTTGTTGAAGATATTTTCTGGGCCGTGAGCTGGGATTGTTGTTCTTCTGTTTTCATTATTCTTCGGTTTGGTCTTTTCATAGTGTTCCTGATTTCCTGGATGTTCTGTGTCAGAAATATTTTAGATTTAACATTTTCTTTGACCAATGTATCTATCTTTTTTATTGAATTGTCAGTGCTTGAGATTCTTCCATCTCTTGTATTCTGTTGATGATGCTTATGTCTATAGTTCCTGTTTGATTATCTAGATTTTCCATTTCCAGAATTCCTCATTTTGTGTTTTCTTTATTGCTTCTATTTCTATTTGCAGGTCTTAAACAGTTTTATTCATTTCCTTCATCTATTTTTTTGGCTTTAAAAGATGTATTTATTTTTTCCATTGTTTGTGTTTTTCTGGATTTCTTTTCTTTTTTAAATATTTACTTATTATGTATACAGTGTTCTGCCTACATGTATGCCTACAAGCCAGAAGAGAGCACCAGATCTCATTATAGATCGTTGTGCGCCACCATGTGGTTGCTGGGAATTGAACTCAGGAAGAGCAGCCAATGCTCTAAACCTCTGAGCCATCTATCCAGTCCTTTCTGGATTTCGTTAAGGGATTTGTTCATTTCCTCTTTGTTATTGTTATTATTGTTGTTTTGTTTGTTTTTTAGGCTTTTTTTTGAGACAGTGTTTCTCTGTATAACAACCCTAAGTGTGCTGGAACTCTCTTTGTAGACCAAACTGGCCTTGAACTCACAGAGATCCACCTGCCTCTGCCTCCCAAGTGCTGGGATTAAAGATATTCATTTCCTCTATCATCTTCATAAAGTTGATTTTAATGTAGTTTTTGTGTCCTTCAATGGTGTTAGAATATTCCAGCATTGCTGTAATAGGATAGCTGGGCTCTGATGGTGGCAAACTGCCCTGGCTATTGTTGATTGTGTTCTTACACTGTTGTCTAGATATCTGGATTTGGGGTGATTATAGACCTAGGTGCTGGTTTCTGAGTTTTTCTTTGTTGGATTAATGTTTTGTTCCTTAGTTTCTGTTTCTTCTTTGGTCTTCTAGTCTTTATGGCCTGGATTTCTGGTAGCTGCATGGTTTCTGGTCTATTAGGGACTTTCCATCCAAGCTGGGGGCTGTAATTCTGGCAGCTATCTTGGCCTGTAGTCCAGCATGAAGTCTCTGCTTGAGTTAGGGCATGGGATATGATAATAAGAAGGTGATTAGGGGGTAGTGGGGACACTGAAAGAGTGAAGGAGGTCAGCAGATGGGCTCTTCTATCTGGGGTTCTGGCAGCCCAGCCCACTACTGGTCTCTGGTCCAGTAGTGAATCTCTGCCTGAGTTAGCTTATCTGTTTCTCTGACTGGTTTGGCCTGTACCTGTTTTTCTGACTGACATAGTCTGGAGCTGTTCTTCTGAGTGGTATAGCCTGCTCCTAAACAACTAATGTCTGCCTATGTGGGGTGGGAGTATAGCAGTGGGGGCAGGTGGTAGGGTGGGAAGGGGTGTTAGTGGGGTGCATCTTTGAGATACCGAACCAAGGTTGTGCAGGGTTCCTGAGGGCAAGGGGGCCTCTTATCCTTTCTCAGACTGGCCTTGTTACTACTTCTTGATGAATTGTCTCCTTAATTAATATGCTTTGGCCTTTATATCTTCTGACTAATTTTGCTTTTAAGACTATGTTATCAGATCTCAGAATAGTGATCTAACTTTTTTGAAGTCTACTTTATTCTGTTTCAGAAAAAGCTATAGCACCTTCATTTCAGAGGTCAACTTCTATCTTTCCACTCTCAGTCTGTGAATATTGTTGCCAGTAATGTGGGATTCTTGGAGATAATAGATACTTGGGTCTTGTTTAGGTTTTTGTGTTGTTGGTTTTTTTTTTTATTTTTCCAATCCAGTCAACTAGCTTGCATGTTTTAATTGGAGAATTAAGTCCATTTTATATTTTGTTATTGAGAGCAGTTTGCTGGCTACTGTAACTTTGTTGGTTATTTTTCTAGTCAGTTAGATTAATGTTTGGTCTTTGCTTCCTCCCTATCCAGATAGGATTTTGCTGGTTTACTGAGTTGGATATGATAGGATATTTATTCTCCTTTGTTAATATTTTCTTTTTTAAATTTATTCTTTCCCGTACTCTTTTGAGTGAAACTCCACCCCCACTTATGATTCTTTTAAGTATCACTGAAGCTTTAAAGTGTAACATTGTTGTTTCTAGGCAGTATTTAAAACAAAACAAAACAAAAAATTACTGTGAGTCGATTAATTTTTTTTTTCTGGAATTGGGTGATTTTTGTCCCCTTGAATGATTCTTTCTGAACTTGATTCTCCCTGAACAAATTTATTCTTTAGGAAATCATATATGGCTGTCATTGGCTCTGCTTACCTGCATGGTGTCTCCCTTAGGCTGCAATCCAGTCACAGCTAGACGGGGTCCGCACAGGCCTAAGCCAGCTCCACAATGCACTGAATGATGTCAAGGATATCCAGCAGTCACTGGCTGATGTCAGCAAGGACTGGAGGCAGAGCATCAACACCATTGAAAGTCTCAAAGATGTAAAAGATGCAGTAGTCCAGCACAGCCAGTTGGCCGCAGCTGTGGAAAACCTCAAGAATATATTCTCTGGTGAGTGTTGTGGGAAGATTTGGGTGGCTGCTAAAACACTCATGATGGTACCTTCCCCCACACATACCTGCATTTTCTTCACACATTGGGAGCTCTGTGAGATGTGTAGAGGCAGGCCAGTATTTCTTTGCAGTGTGCTTTTTAGGCCTATCCTTGAATACACAGTAAGCTTCATCTGCCTGCTCAGATAACTTCTCTGAACATGATTGGAAAGGATCAGTTGAGCAAATGTAAATAAGGGCTAGTGGAGAGCATACTGTTCTGTGTCAGGGTGGTGCACAGACATACATGGCAGTACTGTTGGCTGTGGATGAGTGACTAGGAGTCTACTATGCAAGAGTAGAGGAAAGCACTACATGTTCATCAGAGGGACTGCTGACTGGGTGGGATGAGAGGCAGGCCCCAAGAGAGAGGATCTGTGGAACAGTAGTTCTTAAGCTGGAACAAGTCAGTGCACAGGCCAGAAGAGAGCAGGGTAAGAGCCCCAGTGTGCAGCCAGAACTGGGAGAATGAAGGGAAAGAGGCAGAGGGACCGACCGACTGACTAACTGCCTGGAGTCATCTCTTCCCACCTGTGTTGGGGACTGCAGAATGCTCCACAGTTCATCCGTGGCAGCAGTCTCCAGTCATGAGCTCTTTTTCAGTGTCTAGTAAATCTCAAGAAACACTGGCCAATTCACTAGTGATAAGACTGGGTCAGGGCTTTTCTTTGTAGAGAGATCGGTTCAGATTTTCCACTGCTTTGTAAAAACAGTCTGGTAGGTTTTTGTTGCCAGGAGTTTGTTTGCTCTGGGTTATCCAGTTCCTTGGTTTTCAGTTTGTCATTGTTCTCTCTTACAGTTATTTTTAAAAAATTAATTTCTGGAAAATTAGTAATAATATTTCTACTTTCTTATCTTAATTAGAATCTTTTTTCTTAGACCATTTGAGCTAAGGGTTTTTTAGTTTCTTTGATCTTTTCAAAGGGCCAAGTTATCTCTATTGATTTTTATTTTCTGTTTTTGTGTTCTCTGTTTTGTTTATCTTTATCTCTATTATTTTCTTCCTTTTAGCTTAGGATTTGGTTCTTTTGTTAGGTTTGTATACGAGTGTTTGCCTGCATATGTTTGTGTACCACATGCATGCTTGGAGCCTACTGAAGTCAGAACAAGGCATTAGATTCCCTGTTCCTAGAGTTGTAGGTGGTTGTAAGTTCTGTGGATGCTGGGAACTGAATCAGGGTCTCTTCCAGAACATCAAGTACTCATAACCACTGAGCCATCTCTCTAACTCATCTTTTCAGCTCCTTAAGTTGTAAGTTAGGTTGTTGATTTGAGATCTTTCTTCTTAATGGAAGCTGCTTTAGAAATATGTATTCTATATTTTAATGTTTTGTTCTTAGTGAAAGAACAGATTATGTAAGAACCAGTAAACTCCTCCTCTGTGGGGGAAAAAAATAAAAAAGAAAGCAAGATGAAAAAAAAAAAAAAAAGAAATGTATTCCATTGTATCCACTGTGTGCTGTATCCTTCAAGTTTTGTTATAATGTATTTTCATTTTCATTGTTTTTATATACTTTTAGTTTCCCATAAGGTTTTTTCTCTACTTTGTTAATTAAATCATTGTTTAATTTGACAAAATTTGTAGATCTTTCAGTTTTTCTTCTGTTACTGATTTCTAACTTTCTCTGTTTTATTTGAGGAAGATACTTTGTACAACTATATTTTTAAAAATCTACCGAGATTCAGTTTGTTACCTAAATGCAGTCAGTCTATCTGGAGACTATCTCTGTGAAGTTAAGAAGAATGTGCATGCTGTTCCATCTTCAGATTTTAAATTCACTAACATGTAAAAACTATTTCTACATAACTTCATCTCACCCCTCTTCAGTTTCTTTTCTTTTAAATTTATTTATTTACTGTGTATACAGTATACAGAAGAGGTTACCAGATGTCATCATAGATGGTTGTGAGCCACCATGTGGTTGCTGGGAATTGAACTCAGGACCTCTGGAAGAACAGTCAGTGCTCTTAACCTCTCAGCCATCTCTTCAACCTCCCTCTTCAGTTTCTTTATACCTTGTATATGTCCAAAAACAAACTGATACTGGATTTTTCAGATCATATAGAACACAAAAAAATTGGGTTAAATACTTGTTCTTATTTTTACTTTTTTATTAAGTTTTTTTCTACTTTGTGTGGATTTTTTATTTTAATGTATTTGTGTTGGGATTTTTAGATGGTCTCATGTGACTCAGGCTGGTGCTGAACTTGCTATGTAGCTAAATATGCCTTGAATTCTTGCTCCTCCTTCCTCAATTCCCCAAGTGCTAGAATTACAAGTGTGTGTCACCATTCCTAGCTGAAATTTCTTCATGATTCCCAGTTATTGTCTTTTTACAAGTTACTGTCTAATGTCTTTTTATTTCTCCCATAGGATTCCCTCTAGCATATCCTACAGACAGGTCTAATTATAAAAGTTTTTCAGATTCGTCTTATTTGGGAATCCTGATTTCTCACTTTTGAATGATAGCTCTCAATAAAAGAAGTTTCTTGGTAAGAGCTGGGCTTGGAGGCTTGCCACTGTAGTCCTGGTACTTGAAGGCTGAGGCAAGAAGATTGTTGCGAGTTTGAGATCAGGGTGGGCTACAGATTGAGACCCTGTTTCAAAAATAAGAAAGAAAGAAAAGAAAAGAGAAAAAAGGAAAGCCATTGCTAGGTTTCTCTCTTATTGCTTTCAGTCTATAATCCCCAAATGCATCTGATAAGAAAACTGCTAGTGATATTTTCTAGGAGTCCTTTTATGTGATAAGTTTCTTGTCACTGCTTTCATGGTTCCCTAATTGTTTGATTAATTGTATTGTGTCTTAGGGTGCATCTCTTGGTTTGCCTTTCTTACAGGTCATTGATTTTCTAAGGTATTTACACTAATAAATACCTTTTTTAAAAAAATCAAACTTTGGAAGCTTCTAACCATTATTTTTCTAAAGGCTGTCTCCTCTCTTTCTTCTTTTGAGGTTACTACAGAATATATGATGGTCTGCCTTACAGGTCCATGAGTTTATCTGTGCTCTGTCTACTTTCGTTAGCCTTTTTCTTTCCATGCCTGATAATTGCTGTTATCTTCTCTTAACATTTTCTGGCTCCATCTCCTCCCTGCTCAAATTCACCTTGCACCCACTTGAATAAAACAGTTGTTTTAATTTTTATGTCTAGTTGGCCTTCTCCTCTGCATAAGCATGCATAGTGATTTTTTTCTAACATGTTCTGTATGTATATGCATGTACACACACACACACACACACATACACACACACACACACACACACACACACACACACACACACACGCACGCTTTTGGCTTTTGAATGCCTTTCTCTGATGCATTTCTAAAGAGATAGAAAGAAAATTTGAGAAAGGAACTTTCCTTTTTATTTCCTGCAATTCACATCAGTAATAGTAGCTATAAAATAAAAGCAGCTATCAATAATCAGAACATGGATCACGGTACCGGAAGCATGGGATTTTTTTTCTGAAGCTCACCTTAGTTTGGGAAAGATGGCATTCACTGGCTCAGAAAAAAACACATGTAGCTGAACTTGACCATAGTTACTTAATTTCCATCTAGGCCTTCTCCTGGGAGTTACTAGCCTTTTATAGACTCTAGAATTCAAAATCATAAAGGTCTGTCAGAGACATGGGTGCCAGGTGCCTCCTGCTTTGCCTGCTGTCATCTCCATGTATACACACAGACTTTATGTGTTTTAACTGAGTCCACTCGTACTTTTCTCTAGTGCCTGAGATTGTGAGGGAGACCCAAGATCTCATCGAGCAAGGGGCTCTCCTGCAGGCCCACCGGAAGCTAATGGACTTGGAGTGTTCTCGGGATGGGCTGATGTGTGAGCAGTACCGCATGGACAGTGGGAATAAACGGGACATGACTCTCATTCATGGCTACTTTGGTAGCACACAGGGGCTCTCTGATGAGCTGGCCAAGCAGCTGTGGATGGTGCTGCAAAGATCACTGGTCACTGTTCGCCGTGATCCCACTTTGCTGGTCTCCGTGGTCAGGATCATTGAAAGGGAAGAAAAAATTGACAGGCGGATACTTGATCGAAAAAAGCAAACTGGATTTGTTCCTCCTGGGAGGCCCAAAAACTGGAAGGAAAAAATGTTTGCTATCTTGGACAGAACTGTGACTACTAGAATCGAAGGTACACAGGCAGACACCAGAGAGTCTGACAAGATGTGGCTTGTACGCCACCTGGAGATCATCAGGAAATATGTCCTGGATGATCTCATCATTGCCAAGAACCTGATGGTCCAGTGCTTCCCTCCCCACTATGAGATCTTTAAGAACCTCCTGAGCATGTACCACCAGGCTTTGAGCACTCGGATGCAAGACCTTGCGTCAGAGGACCTTGAGGCCAATGAGATTGTGAGCCTCTTGACATGGGTCCTAAATACCTATACCAGGTAGAGCTGATTTGTCTTATGTGTTCTTTTATCCAGACACTTGTAAAAGTATACTGACCAACAGTTTGCCAACAGTCTCATGCATTTTGAACCCCTCTCTTTTTCTGGTTTGTGGAAGTCTTTCTGTGTTGCTTGTTGAGGACTTATCCTTGAGGCTAAACCACCTGTTATGTGGGTACAGTTGTTTCTACATGGTTTCTGCTGTCTGCCTTGAACACTCTGTTGTGTGCCATTGTATTATTTTCTGTGCTCAATGTGTGCATTCTTGCTTCACAGTGATTCCCTGAGGCAGGTATAGTATTAGAACATTTTATAGGTTGGGAGTATGTGGCCCTAAGAAATCCAGTGACTTGTTCAGAGTCACCAGACTGATGAAGAGATCACCAGGTTTTGTTTTCCTTACCAATACACTGCAATTGTTAATCATCCAAATATAAACAGTTGTACACTAACTTAGTAGTTTATACCTGTTGTTCCTGAATTCAAAAGACTTGAGTGGAAAGATGATTTGAGCACAGCCTGGGCAGAATAAAGACTTATCTGAAAAATAAAGAAATAGCAACAAGATATATAGAAAAAAATATGTAGACTATCTAGAAAAATCAGGGTTTTTTTGTTTTTTTTTTTTTTGTTTTTTGTTTTTTGCATTGAAGCTTGAGACTATTACTTTATGTGAAGAAACATACATTTTGCTTGAAGTAGTAGAAGGAGGACTTTGAAAAAAAAAAGTCACTGGAAAGCTGTAATCAGAAGTTTCTCAGTTCTGCCTACCCCCGAGGTCTGGACCCACAGCTGCTTAGTCCCAAATAATCACACAAGCACTTATGTTAATTATAAGCTGTTTGACCTGTGGTTCAGGCATATTATTATCTAACTCTTATCTTTAAGTTAGCCCATATTTTTATTTATGTTTAGCACATAGCTTGACTCCTTTTTGCTCAGTGCAGCGTTTTCATCCCACTTCCTCTGCATCTTGCTGGCCTCTGCCACTCAGCTCTTTCATTTCCCAGAATTCTCCTAGTCTGATTGCCCTGCCTCTACTTTCTGTCTAGCCAGTGTTTTAGTAAATCAGTATTTACAGTGACAAATATTTGCAGTGTACAAGAGCATAATCCTGTAGCAGGAAGCTGTTGTGAGATGTTTAAGATTAGGTAATTAAAGTGATTATTAATTTTAACTTTGCTTGGTTTTATGGGTAAGAAACAGTACTAAGTAATGTACTGAAATTTCTTAGTTTTTGCCCATTTTGTTACTGTGAAGAAAGAAAGCATGCTTTTAACAGTGGCATTTATTTTGTGTGTGGTTTTAACTATTTATAGTAGAGTTTATATATACCTCAATATAGAAAAATATGAACAAAATGAAATTGTCAGGCATGGAAGATGATCATTATACCTTTTAAAAAGGATTTATTTTTGTTACTTTTAATTATATGAAGTTATATGTGTATGTATATCGTTATGTATAGGTGAGTGCAGGTGCCTTCAGATCCCAGAGGTGTTGGATTCTCTGGAACTGAACTTAAGACGGTTGTAAGTTGCCTGACATGGGTGCAGAGAATTGAACTTAGGTTCTCTGAACGAAGAGCAAGTGCTCTTAACCACTGAGCCATCTCTCTGGCTCTATTATTTTTATAACTTTTACATGTACAGGCCTGGACCTTAGTTTTTAATCACTGTTGGAAGGTCCAGATAGTCTCCACTATTTCATTCTGTAGTCTTTCACCTTGCATAGCCTAGATGATAGTGTGTCATGTGTCCTAGATTTTTGAATCTAGTTGCATGAACACATACATTTTCTTTGAAGTTTAGCATTTTTTCCCTGCCTTCTGCACAGTAAAATGTATGTTACCTTTCTTCCCTTGCAGACATGCTTCCTTCAGTAACATTTATTTCTTGCCTTGGTCTCACCCTCCTATAGGGATTAGTGACTTTTACGGCAATGCTTGGTGTTCCAAATAACAGTACTTTTCCATTATCTTCTTAATGAGTGTGGCAATTTGACAACTCCTGTTTGCCTGGTCCTGGTCTCAGCTCTGGAGACACAGTGAATTAAGACAGACTTGTGGACTCTTCCCTGCATTTGAGTGTGAACTCTGTGTGCACCTGTCACAGTATGTTGAGGCCATATTGAGATTACATGAGTGGCTGTATAGTCTTCATGGTGACATCATGGAGGGACCTCCAAGTTGTTGACCCTTTACTCTGTGCTCTCCATAAGACCTCTGCTCTTCCTTATTTGTGGAGTTGTAGAAATGTTAGCATTGAGATCTCTAGGTTAGTGCATTTACATGTCAAGCCAAATATGTAGACTGACTTGTGAGTGTTCTGTTGTGGTTTGTCATTTACATTTGGTTTTCATTGCAGTGCAGAAATGATGGGGAATGTGGAACTGGCCCCAGAAGTGGAAGTTAGTGCCCTGGAGCCTCTACTCTCTCCAAATGTGGTCTCTGAGTTGCTTGACACATATATGTCAACACTCACAGTGAGTAGAACTGGCTTGCAGTCCTAGAAGTGCTTAGTGGTTGTCTGTCTGAAATGTGGTGAGACATCTGACCTAACTCTCCTCAATAGACTTGCTGTTTCTCTGGGTTTTGCCATGTCTGTTTTCTGGTGAAGGAGGGACACCTGAATCTGCTTCTGGAGCTCATTTGAATGCATTTCACAGATATGTGGGTCTCTTCTGCTAGAGGAGCCAACTTTTGTCACCCATTTGGCTGGCAAGGCCTTATGTCTAATGTAGCATAAGCCACTTTAGCACTGTGTTCCAATGTGGGGTGGCAATTTTAGGAACCAAGGAGCCAAACTGACATCAGTTTTACAACCAGATACAACAAGGTAGCACCTAAGCCACTTCTGAGGGTCCCTATGGTCTGGAGACCTGTGGGGTTTTTTTGTGGCCTGAGATGAGTGGGCTGCCAAGTCTGTTATCTAATGGCCTGGGCCTATTAGATTCTGAACATCTGGTTTTGTCCTCCAGCATAATACTCACCCATGGCCTTCTTGATCCATTCCCCTCTTCATCTATAGTTAGGGTTTTGGTTGTCCAAATATGCAGAAACCAGTATGAGCAATGCACACTACTGAATTGCATGTGAGGTGCCTGCTCTGACAGGCTCTGTGCTTGAGAACAAGTGTTGCTCTGAAAAGCTGCAGCTGGTCTGTACAGCTACAAGTGCTGCAGGCAAAGTGTTAGATATAACTTAGTGCCTGTTCTTTCCTTTTCCATGATACCAACCTCCTAGTCCAACATCATTGCCTGGCTTCGAAAGGCACTGGAAACAGACAAGAAAGACTGGAGCAAAGACACAGAGCCAGAAGCAGACCAGGATGGCTACTATCAGACTACACTTCCAGCCATTGTGTTCCAGGTACAAGCCCTGGATTTAAAGGTCCCATTTCCCATGTGGTTAATAGGATGTGTTGGTTTCATAGACAGAGGACACCTCAGTCTTCACAATGTAGTAAAGATGTTAAGAACACCTTCTCCCTGACATCTCTATCTCTACTCTCTGAAGCTAAAGAAACTGAGGTTCACTTGAGATTTTTCAGAAGATCTTTTTGGGTCTGAACTGGAAGCTAATTATATGTTGGCTGTACATGGTGCTCCCTTTCTGTGCTTATTTACATTCCTTGTTGATAAGTGGTCAAGGCTTGTCTTCAGTTGAGTTTGGTATGCTGAAATCCAGGGAAGTTGTACAGCATTTTAACAAAAAGATACTTTCTTATCATTAGACAGTACTGGATATTAGGTCCAGGTATGCATTGAAGGGACCTGTATTGGCTAAAGATGCCCTAAGACCAAGTTCTTGGCACATAGAAGATTTATTTGCCCCAGAGAGACAAGGAGCAGGGAATAAGAGACGAAGGCCAAAGATAAAGGACTAGGGACAAGAGAATAAGAACAAGCAAGAGGGGAGGGGTCTTTGTCTCTGCGGGACAAAGGACTGCCTCTGCAGAGAGAGGAGACAGCCATGGCCCTTGGTCAAATAGCAATTTATAAAGGTAAAAGGGAAAACCCCTGTGTTAGGATGAGGTGTTTAATGATTGGACAGGTTAATTTGGGCAGCCGCTAGGGGGCTTTTGGTTGCTGGATTTCAATACTTGGATATCTGGAACTTGGTAGTTAGCCTCAGCAGGAGGAAATGACCATGTAAGGAAATAGACTTTAGGGAATAAGAGAATATTCCTAGCTTTAGGAATATAATCTAACAGTTTTTTAGCAAGGAAGAGGGAATGGGGGAGAAAGGCAAGACCTGCCAGAGCTATGTTTACCATGTTCAGGCTGGCTAGAGTCCCTTCACATGTAACTAGACATAACCATCTTCATAGGCCTCACCTCCTTGTCAGCCCTCTTGTCAAACTGTAGAGATCTTCCTTTTCATTGTTAGGTCTATTTCGAGATACTTTATTTTTTTCAGAGGCTGTTTGAATGGGAATATATCCATGAGCTCTTTGTATATTTGTTGTTGATGTGTAGAAAAACCCTCTATCTGTTCAAGTTGATTCTGTATCTTACCACATGTTGAATTTATCTTTTCTGCAGATAAATTTCTATTACATTTTCTAGTAGAATTTTGGATCTCTAATATGTAATACCATGTCATCTACATGGGATAGTTTAATTTCTTTTTCTCTTTGTATATGTTTAATTTTTTTCTTTTGCCTTATTACTCTAGCTACTACTTCAAGTGCAGTATTGAAAAAAAGTGGGAAATATAGATAGCCCTATCTCATTTCCAACTTCAGTGGAATTGTTTCAGCTTTTTTCAGTATTTAGGATGACGGTGGGTGTGGGTTTCTCATATATAGCTTTTATTATGTTGAGTTATGTTTCCTGTAGCCCCCATTCTTGAGGACTTTCATTATGAAGGCATGTTGGATTTTGTCAAAGGCATTTTTTATATCTGTTGAGATGATCATATATTTGTCCTTACGTACATTTATGTGGTTTCTTAAGCAAGAATTTTATTGAGCATTCTGAATCTCTGTTCATCAGATGTATTGCTCTTTAGTTTTCCTTTTCTGCTGCCATTTCCTGGTTTGGGGCTTACAGTGATGCTGGCTTGATAGAAGGCTCTCTTTCTCTTCTGTTTCTCAAACCGTTTAAGGACCATTGATTAGCTTTAGAGCTTCATTGAAAGTGCATAGAATTCTTCTGTGACTTCATCTGGTCCTAGCCTTCTTGTTTTAAAAGGTGGAAGACTTTTTATTACTATTTCAATATCTTCAGTTGTTATGAGTCTATTTGGTTCATTGACTTCTTGGTTTAATTTTGGTGGTTTACTAAATCTAGAAATTTATCCATTTCTTTTAGGCTTTCCAACTTAATAAAAATTAAAATTATTTAAGATTTTTAAAGTGTTCTCTTAAAATGTTCTGACTTTCTTTGGTGCCTGCTGTATGTTTCCCTGTTCATTTTTGGTTCTGTTAATTTGGATCTTCTCTTTTATTTTTATTGAATTCTGTTTTCCAGAATTATCTTCTGAAATACTGAATTCCATCAGCCTTATATTTGTATTTTCCTAGACATTATTCAGGTGTAAATTTTTTTCTTTAAGTTTACTCAGCTGCTTCTTTGTATCTTCTTTAAATTCCTTGAATTCTTTGGTGACTTTTATATATTCTTTTGAATTCTGTTTCCTGAGGCTCATCTAGGTAATTCTTATTGGTGGACATTTTTATAAGGTTTTGTAGGTTTTAGAGGAGAGAGAAAGGCTTGATCTTTTATATTGTTGGTATTTTTGTGAGGAGTTCTGGGCATACTGACGTCTTTGTTAGTTTTGGGTCTGGTGTGACAGGTCAGATTGGGAAGAATAAGAAGACAAAATACATAGGCAGGTTAGGCTTAGTGGTAGGAAATTGTTTGGGATAAATAAAAGCAGGTGGACAAAGGAGACTGGGCTGGTGTGCAGGATGTTTGTCTTGGTCCAAGTCTAGAGTATGGGAGTAGATTTGGCTGAGTGGAGAGATTGGATGTGGTATGGTAGGGGCCTGTGAGTCAGGAACAGGCAGGGTGGGTCATAGGAGAAGTGTAGAGGTCACTTGTGGTGACATAGGGGTGGTTAGACTAGGTCAGGGCACTGGATGAGGGATTCATGCTAGATCTTACAGGTTATGGGGATGTGTTAAGCAAGAAGAGTCAGCGAGATTCTCCAGGGTAGACCTTAGAGAAGGATGTCCTAGGTAGAATTTTCTTAATGTGGAACATTTTCCTATACTCTTGTAAGACTATTTCAGATTCTTAAGTTTTTCAATTTTTAGATGTTTGAACAGAATCTTCAAGTTGCTGCTCAAATAAGTGAAGATTTGAAAACAAAGGTACTGGTTTTGTGTCTTCAGCAAATGAATTCTTTCCTAAGTAGGTATGTATTTTTTGCCATTGATCTAACTTGTAAATTATGTGTTTTAAAATTTAGAGAAAATTTTGTTGATTAGAGTATTATGCTATTAATAAAAGATTAGCCCCCTTTTGTTCAAGAATGCAAAAATATTTTTTTAAAAAAAGAAGAAGAAAAAGAAAAGAATGCTAAAATGAAAGCATCTTAAGCAGATGGGACATGTGACCTACTGTACCCCAGCAGGCCTTTCCCTGTGAATTGTTCACATAAAGATTTTCAAACCCAGAATATCTTGAAATCTGTCCTCCCATCATACTGGCCCAAGTTCTTCCAAGCCATCGTCACATGACTTGTTCTCTTATCCTGTTGTCTCCTTTTTGTAACTCCCTCCTACCACTGCAGTTCCAAGATGTTGTTATCCCTGTCCCAAATTCTGTGCTGTGACCACACAGCATCAATCAAGTAGTGGTTATCTGACATCTTATATTAGAGTTCATAGTCTCAGCTGTTAGGCTGGCAGGCCTGTGTCACTGTGGTCTAGGGGCATGAAGGCTGCCCCCTCCCTTTTCACTATTAGACACTGCAGAGGCTAACATAGATATCTTTCTACTTACCAACACATGACTTCAACATTAAGTTGAAGCTTAAGTGGTCATATGTCTGTCTACTTCTGAGAGGTCAGTTGCTAACTAGATCCCTTCCTTAGAATCCCATCTGCTACCCACCGATGAGATCATGATTTGATTCCTCTTAGTCTACTCACAGAGTCACACCTGACCTCCACATTCCACCCATGGAGTTATAGCTAAACTCCTCAGCCCATCTGTGGGGTCATGTCCAAGTATTCCGAGGCTGTCACTTCTCAGGGTCACTTTCAAATTAGTCACTTCATTTTTGAGATGGGATCTTCTATGAAGAGAATTTTTCCTTGGTTGACCTGGAACTACAGACAAAATATCAGAATAAATATATAGATCCTTCCCTTTAATTAACAGCTTTAGGTTAATAAATCAAAAATGTATACTGAGCTTCTTTGTTCTAGTGTGTATTTAAAAAATGAAAGAGTGGCACCCAAGGTGTTTGTTTTCCAAATATCTCGGGAATCTAGGGGTTTTTTTCATTTCTTTATACAATTTTGAGAAGAGCTATTTTATCAAATGTGATGAATTTTGTGGAGGAGTGGAGTGGGCATTGTGCCACGTTATACATGTAAATGTCAGAGGACAACTTTGTGGAGTGAGTTGTCTCCTCAACCTTTCTGTGAGTTCCAGGATCTGTCACAGGTGGACAGGCTTTTGTGGCAAGGACCTTTATCTACTGAGTTGTCCTCTAGTCCTGTTATGTGAATTGTGAAGTGAATTTTTCATGAGATAAAATAAAGTGATACTTTCCTAGCTACAGTTATATATATATGTTTCAGATATCTTCATGTCAGAATAGCAAACCATATTTCAAAGTCTGCTACAAAATTATTTTAAAAATTCATTTAACATGATTGACTATCTACTCTACTATTAATATGGACCACCTAAAAGTATGTTGATGTTTAAAGATCCCTCTGGTCCAAAAGTGATGATATGAGTTCCCGACAAGCGTGATGTCTACCAGTCCCTGGAGACAGCTTGAGGTTTCCCCAATGTGATTTCAGATACAAAGACGAAGCCCAGCTCTACAAAGAAGAGCACCTGAGAAACCGGCAACACCCACACTGTTACGTGCAGTACATGATTGCCATCATCAACAACTGCCAGACCTTCAAGTAAGTGGTGCATGGCATAAAGTGGGACAGAGAGCAAACAAACATGTAGCTTTTTTCCTCAGCCCTTGATATTTTCTTTCAGAGAATCCATTGTCAGTCTGAAAAGGAAGTACCTAAAAACTGAAGCAGAGGAGGGTCCATGTCTGAGTCAGCCAAGCATGGATGGCATTCTAGATGCCATTGCTAAGGAAGGCTGCAGCAGTCTGCTAGAAGAAGTCTTCCTGGATCTAGAGGTGGGCTTGACTCCTCCACTCCTCCAGCTAGAGTATGGAGTGGTCTCATGTTCTTTTTTGGGCCACACTGTCACCTGCCTCATATAGAAGCTATATGTGAACTGAGGCATTCCCTTGTATCTGTACTAAGCCACAGTCAGAGGGCCACTGACTGCCTTGTATGATGTAGGACCAGCAAGTTACATAAGTATGTGGAAACTTACAACAAAACCCAACTGAGAACATACAAGTTACAATAATCAGTCTCACTTTAGAATAAAATTCCAGCATACAACACACCCAAAAATCATTAGCAGAACAATTTTCAATCAGGTCAAAAGCATAATGCACCATAAACAAATAGGGCTACTTTGGAGCACAGATACCAGCATGCTTAAATGCCATGGCAAAAATCAGCATATATTAAAAAAATAAAACTCTGGCCATGTGTGCTGCAAAGGAGTCAATTTTTTTAAATCATCCTTTATTGAATTCACATCCCTAGCACCCATGAGTATGGCCATGAATGCCTGTAACTCCAGAGCTGTTAGGAGCAGGGAAAGCAGGGCTTGCTAGCCAGCCAGTGTAGCCAAAGTGGTGAGCTCAGGTTCAGTTGAGATACCATGTCTCAAGGAAATAAGGTAGACAGAGAACAGGACACCCAACATCCTCCTCTGGTCTCTTTGTAGGGCAGGCACACACTAGTTGATAAAAGAACAAATGTCTTTGGGGTTATTTTTTTTTTTTTACATACAAAATACAAAAATAGACAAAGGGTCCAAATGACCTCTGCACAGAAAAAAAAATTAGCAATATCTGAACATGAGCCAGACATCTGTCTACTGCCACGAAAGAAACATAGATTGAGACTTAGTGTGAGCTGTTGCTTAGTTTGATGCCAGGGATTGAAAACATACACTGCTCAGTAGAGCTGACTCTGCAGTTTTTCAAGGGCAATTTGGATATACTTATCAGAGTTTTAATTTATACTTTTTGACTCAGGGATTTCACCTAAAGGAATTTCACCTGCAAAATATGAATTTACTACATTATTTGTAATTACAAAATGTGAAAAATATATAAATATGTATCAGAAAATTGGGTAAATAAATTATAACATATCCATATAATCTATTGCTATCAAAAGTAAAAACTCCTATTTATATATCTAACCTGTTATTTGTAATGCTTTTTATATAATACAAATCTTATAAATTTAAAGTACAAATTTACAGATTATATAAAAGTAGAATTTTTTTTTTAACCTAAGTATATCACTGCCTCTTTAGAAAATCTCTGTGACACCAGGGAGTGCCCACTCTCAGGTAGCAGTAATCCTGGGCATTGTGCCCAATGAAGATTTATATGATCATTTTGTGTCTTTCAGCAACATCTGAATGAGCTGATGACAAAGAAGTGGCTATTAGGGTCAAATGCTGTGGACATCATCTGTGTCACTGTAGAAGACTATTTCAATGACTTTGCCAAAATTAAAAAGCCATATAAAAAGGTAAACAAATGGCCTATAGTACACTGGAACCTACCTTCTCTCTGGTTTACAATTCAATATCAAAATAGCTCTCTGCTTATAATAACATGTCAGTGTTCTTGTGATCTAAAGAAGGTGAGATGATGAATGTTCTTTTGAGAAACATTGATGTCTGACAGCCTTGGTCTGAAGTCTTGGGGCATGTTGGTTTCTATCAGTGTTAGAGCTTCTTGTCTTTGCCAGCCATCTTTACTGCCTGGTATGTTTTTTATCTCTGACTTTGATTTATGTGTAGGTGATGGGTCTTAAGAAATGAGGCTACTATCTGGGGAAATTATATGTACTTCCCAGGCATGTCTTAGCTCCAGTTTCAGCCTCCTTACAGCTTGCTTTAGTTAATGGTATATGTTCCTTTGTCTTCCCTGAGAACTTGTGGGGCTCTTCCCCAGTGTGATAGCATGCCTGCGGGCCAAATGGTTATATGTGATTCTTCATTTTGGATGAGGGACAGCAGCCCACCCCACTCACAGCGGGCAGATTCCAATACGGAAACTATAGCCACCAAACACCACCTCAGTGTTTGTACAGTTAAGGGATCTGACTGACTTAAGTATCTCCCTCAGTATGGCTCCATCACCTTCGTGTAGTCAGAAGTTTCTGTCTCCTCAGAAACTCTCAAATGCCTGGCACCACTTCCCAAATAATTGACCCAAGTAGTTAGTATTACTTTAAATGCTTAGTCCGTCGTAGCTCAAGCTTATTACTAACCAGCTCTTACACTTAAATTAACCCATAATTCTTATCTATGTTTAGCCATGTAGCTTGGTACCTTTTGTCAGTCCAGATTCTCATCTTGCTTTCTCTGCATTTGGCTGGTGACTGCTTATCTGCCTTTTCTCTTTCCAGAATTCTCCTGGTCTGTGTAGGGAGTCTGATCTTTTCAACAAAGCAGCTTTCCTGTACTTCTACCCATGTTGATTTTAGACTTCTCCTTGCTTTGTAATGCTCCAGAGGTTTCTTTTCTCATTTGAGTCTTTTGGCCTGTTGTTGTTTTGTTTTTATTTTAGTGAAGGTTGTTGGTGTTGGATTTTCCCACTGATCTGAGGCTGCCTGTGAGTGAAGTACTGCTGTCTGGGCTCCATCTGAGCGAAGCCCCTCCTGCTAGGCCACCTGTCAGTCCATGAGACCAAAGTCTGTTGGCTCAGGCAGTTAGTTCCCCCAATTCCAGCTCGACTCTGTATTGGGTTGAGAGCCTCAGGGACAGACAGAGGTGGAGCCTTCATAGGAGTTAGCCCTGAGACTAGGCCAGGGCACACATCAAGCAAATGCTGGCCTGGTGTCTGTTAAGAGGGTTACTGAAGCCCATTTATACATAATCTGATGTCTCTAAAACAATGATGCTGGAACAAGTTCTCCAAGGGACTTAAATCTGTCTGATTTTAAGATGGAATGCACAGGCTATGTGTGAGTCCTTTCTTGCTCCTATGTGTAACAAGTCTCACCACCCAGCTCTCAAATAATGACATAGAAACTTCTTATTAATAACGAAAACTTAGCCTATAGTTTAGACTTGTTCGTAACTACCTTTTTTAACTTAAATTAACTCATATTTTTATTAATCTACATTTTACCATGTGCCTTTTACCTCTATCTCATTCTGTGTGTCTGACTCATTCTGCATCTGGCTAGCTTCTCTGCCTCTCCTTCCCAGAGTCCTCTGTGTCCCAGGAGGTCCTGTTTAATCTCTTCCTGCCTAGCCATTGCCTGGTCAGCTCTTTATTAAGTCAATCACAGCAGTATATCTTCACACAGTGTACAAATACCCCACAATAACTGTGCACATGCTATGCTGACAACTAGCGTATCATAACTCTTCTCATCATGTGCAGCAAGGAGAGTCGAAAACTTTATGGTGAAATTCAAGTATGCTTAATTGGCTTAACATACTTCTTTAAAATCCCACAAAATATATGGCCAGGTGTGGTACTCTGGAGGATTGTTGAGTTTAAGCTAGCCTGGACTATATAGCTAAACCATGTCTCAACAGGAAAACCAAACAAACAAACAAAACAAGTAAGTTGTTGGATAGGAAGGATGTACACCAGCCTGTTTGCAGGTCATCTTAGATTTGATGAGAACATCTTTGTGTGTTATTACTGTGGAATCTGCAACTGACTACATGTTTTTCTACAGAGGATGACAGCTGAGGCACATAGGCGTGTGGTGGTAGAATACCTGCGGGCTGTCATGCAGAAGCGTATCTCCTTTCGAAGTGCTGAAGAACGCAAGGAAGGTGCTGAGAAGATGGTCAGAGAGGCTGAACAGCTCCGCTTCCTGTTCCGGAAGTTAGCATCTGTGAGTATTGAAGAGATGGGCTAAGCTCCAGGATGGTGGATTTGGGTTACAGAGTTGTGCAATAGCTTGCTTTTGGTTTCTGTTCCTGGAGTGTTTAGGCTAGTGTATGGGATCCAGCAATCAAGAACCAGCAGCCAGTTAGTTGTGTCTATCAAGAGGAGGGCCTTGTCCAAAGCCTACCCAGTTTCCCAATTGATAAAGAAATTTCCACAGAGGCTGACACTTTAAGGCAACTCTCAGGACTTCTGGTGCCAGCCCATGTATGTGTACTTCATAGGATTATTCATCTCTTCCTGTTCCTCTGCCCTTGCCTGATTGTTCTCTGAAATTCTGGTTACCTATCTCCTAACTCAATAACCTAATAACCTAATTCCTTGGCTCAAGTGGCCATGACGATATACTACTCCACCAGGCTTTTTCCTGGCTAGAGACCAAGTAGTGACTAACCAAATCACCTCTTGAGATTGGCTCCTGATCCTTGGTCAGACTGAATCTTAGGGTGAACCTGGAGAGGAGTTTGGTGTTGTCAAGATCATGTTGGGACCACTGCAGAACACTGAGTTAAGGACTCCCCCTCATACTGCTTCTATTTTCCAGGGATTTGGTGAAGATGCAGATGGACACTGTGATACAATTGTTGCAGTGGCAGAGGTTATTAAGCTCACAGACCCTTCTCTGCTTTACCTAGAAGTCTCAACTCTGGTCAGCAAATATCCAGACATCAGGTAAAGGCTGAGCATCTGACTGTCCTTAGGAAGATAAGCTGTGAGCATCAGGAGTTAGACAGTACATGCGTACCAACTAGACGTAAATAGAATCTGGCTGAGATTTGTACACCTGCCTTCCAACCAAGCTTTAGT
The DNA here is from genome assembly GCA_004025045.1 of Sigmodon hispidus. NCBI lineage: Eukaryota > Metazoa > Chordata > Mammalia > Rodentia > Cricetidae > Sigmodon > Sigmodon hispidus. The sequence goes on from PVIH01000232.1 coordinate 113,103, forward strand.
GCCTGAGTGAGTGGTGGGTGGAAGGCAAGCCTAACTGTATGAGGCAGGTGGTGTTAGGAAGTATCTTAGTTAGGGTTTTATTGCTGTGAAGAAACACTGTGACCACAACTCTTATTAAAAGGAAAACATTTAATTGGAGCTGTTTTACAGTTTAGTCCATTGTTATGTTTAGTTCATTATTATGGTGGGACATGGTGTCATGCAGGCAGACATGGTACTGGAGAAGGAGAAGAGAGTTTTGCATCTTGATCCACATACAACAGAAGCAACTTTGTCACTAGGTGATGTAGTTTGAGTCCACCTCCATAATGACAGACTTCCTCCAACAAGGCCACTCCTCCTAATAGTGCTACTCTCTGTGGTGGTCATTTTCTTTCCAGCCACACAGGAAGGATTGAGTTTGCATCTTTGATGAGTGGAATGGGGAAGGTTGTGATCTCTGACGTGGTCTCAAAGGTGATCTTAAACCCGATGAAAAAAGCTGACATGTCATAGCCAGGACTTCCTCGAATATATGTGTACTCAGTATCAGGCTGAGGGAAGGGGTATCTGCTCTGTGTCCCTCTCCATATTGTGCTGGCTTCAGGCCCCAGGTCCTGCCTTGGTTCCTTCATTCCAGGAACCAGCCATTTCCTCCAAGAATAAGCATGGCTAAGTTGTCTCATTGCTACTATTAAAAGAGCAAGAGTCCTAAGCCCTCCAGAATCACCCTTCCTTCCCTGGTTAAGCAGTCTTGACACCAGTCGGTAGAAGGGCAGAATTTAAAAAGTTCTTTGCATTTTTTAGAGAGAAAGTAAGATGAAATTTTGGGTATCTCTCTTTTGTAAAAGGAGAGATGCCCCTTGTGGCTGTCAGTATTCCACCCACAGGTGGTTGTCACCTGTGGAGACTGAGGGAACAGAGAAGATGGAAGCTCATGCTTATTTCTCCCTCACAGAGATGACCACATTGGTGCATTGTTAGCAGTGCGAGGAGATGCCAGCCGGGACATGAAACAGACCATCATGGAGACGTTGGAGCAGGGCCCCATGCAAGCAAGTCCCAACTATGTGCCCATCTTCAAGGAGATTGTTGTGCCGAGTCTGAATGTGGCAAAACTCCTTAAGTAGCCCTGTCCTTCGCTGCCTCGTGTGTCCTCACTGTGTGTCTTCCTGTTACCATCCTAAGAAGCAAATGTATTAAAACAAAAGGTCTTCTCTAGGTGCTTCATATAATGTCATTTTCATGTGCCTGTCTTCCATGGCATCATACTGTTCTCTACTATGAAGCTCTCTTGGTTACTTTTCAAGTGAAGTAGACATCACTTATTCTTCCCTGCTGAGGTCTTGCTCAGCTTTGTTAACGTACTTTGAAGCCAGAGAGCTTCTCTTTCTTCGTTTAAGTTGTTCTGACTGGTTGTGATGCTGCCATGTCCAGAAGCTCTATGTCATTGGGTCTCAACTGACCTGTGATTAGTCCTGAGCAGTCTCTGGGGCCAAGATCTACCCTGGCCTTTCTACCTTTCTGGCAGACCCTAGACCAGCTGTTCAGTGCTCTTGGCAGAGGAATAAAACAAAGCAAAACAAAAACCTCACCTGGTGAACCAGTGAGTCCCAACCAGATGAATACAACCTCATGTGGGTTGAATGCCACCTGGGTCAGTTATACCAGGAGGATGAGAATTATAAGTAAAAATTTTGGTCAAAGTATATATGAAAGTGAGTATTTAAAATACGTGTTAAGGTCTATATGCTATCATGTTTATTTGTGATCAAGGTACTTATAATTCTTCCCTTTATTTAGCCAGTCAGTGTTGGCCTTCAGTGGTGGCATTAGTTTGCATATTAACCTTAAGCTAATTAATAGGATTATATTCAGAATAAGTAGTGGGCTTCATGTCTTACGAACATGGTCTGCTTACCTGTTTCCTGAGGGAGAGGTAATGTCTGGGTTCCCTTGTCCACGGCTCTCCATGTACATACAGGGTTGTTCTTTCCTTGTTTCAGAGCTCTAGGAACTACCTAAATTCAACAGTGGTGGAAGGCCTGGTAGGGCTTGTCTGTCTTCTGGGCCTTGTACCACGTGGCTACCATTGAATGTGTAGACTAACAATATATTTTCTTTCTGCTCTTGATAGCAGTGTTAATATTCTGCTCTTATTTCATTCTTACAAGATATGAAAAATTCACAAATAACCCTTTTCCTAAGTGCAACTAAGTAAAAATTCCTCTGGGACTCAGAAGAGACAAGAATTTCCTAGAGGGTCTGGCTGTTACTGTGTTGATTCAGGGCCTACCCAACAATCTGCTCAATGTGAATGACAGCTGGACAGTGTTCATTAAATGTGCACTGAGAAGTATTGGCCAGTAGCAATGACCCTTGTAGTGACAGATGTCTCACTGCAGGCTGCTGCTGCTGGGTGTCTGGAGTAGACATTAAGATGACCACTGAATGCCCACGTGATTAAGCCCATTTGTCTGCCTGGCCCTGAAGGTCAACAGAGGACAGGAAATCATGTTCCTAAACAGTGGGTAGTAGGATCATGGAAACAGGATAGGAATTGCTAAAAGTCAAGGGGTGGTACCAGGCTATGTACCAGTGGGTAGACAGTGTCCACATCATGATACCAGGTGAAGGAGGAGATCAAGAACCTTTTTAGAGGACATCTGTATACAGGATTGGAGAGGCTATTCTAGTGAGTGGGTTGTAGCTACATATTCCAAAGTTTATAATTCTGCTTCCTGAACAGGGATGTAGGTTTTCCATCTGCCAAGCAGGGAAGTGTTTTGAGGGAGAACACTCACAAGGTATTGGTTTTATCCCTTATGAAATGAACTGTTACCCCATGAAAGGAGGTCTTCCAGATTAGCAAAGTCCCTTGGTTGTTGACTGTCTTAGTTACTAATTCTTTTGCTGTGAAGAGACACCATGATTAAGGCAACTATTATAAAATATTATAAAGCATTTAAATGGGGGCTTTCTTACAGTTTCAGAGGTTTGGCCTGTTATCATAGTGGGAGGCATAGCAGTGTGCAGTCAGGTGTTCTCAGTTACTGAAAGCTATATCTTGCTCTGTAGGCAGAAAGAAAGACTCTAGGCTTGACATGGATGGGTTTTTGAAACTCAGAGTCCACCTCTACCTCATGATACACTTCCTTCAACAAGGCCACACCTTTATTCTTTCCAAATAATTTCAGTCTCTGGTGACTAAGCATCCAAATACATGAGCCTGTGAAGGGCATTCTTATTCACACCACCACAGTTATTCTATTTGGTGGGTTCCAGAATGTGGATGTCCCTGGACATGCTGGGTAGCCAGTGAGGTGGTGTTTCATCCTCTTTTCCTCATATCTGTTGATGCACAATTCAGGTTTGTGGGTGAGGTCCCTCAAAGAAGGAAAGGATGGGCACTTGGGGGCAACTTACCAGAACTAGGCCACCTCAGCAGGTCTGTAATCTAGAGTGCAGGGAAAGCTGAACAAGCAGAGTCACCTTGGCTCACTTCCTTTCTTATTTCAATGGAATGAATTGTGACCCCAGAAAAGAAAAATGGAGGTCTTAGCCTTAAAGTCTTGACTCAGACTTGCAGTGATTCTACTTTCAACCCAAGAGCCCAGGACACCCATCTTTTCCTTCTTTCGAGGGGCCTCACCCACCAACCTGAACTATGAGAATAGTGTAAATACTTGAATGGAGGTACCAGCAGCCCTTAACACCAAGATGTGTCCTTTCCCGACTGCTGGACTTCAGATTTCTGCCTCTACGTCATGAAACAGACTGAGTTACCCAGTCTGTTCTTTGCTAGTTTACCCATTATATCCACTTGAGGTGACTGTAAACTTAACTGTTGAGACAGTTATCTGGGAATTCTGCTTTGATATGCAACTTTTTAAAATAATATTTTTAAATTAAAATTGAAAAGTGTTGCAGGTCTTCTAGACTTTATGTTTCACAGGCTCTACCACAGATCTCTGCCTTGTACTGTCTTGTCTCACCCTACAGAGACCTTCCTTTGCACCAGGCTAATGCCTGTCTCCCCATTCCTTCCCACTCACCCACTTTGATTCTCTAGCACTTGAGCCACCTCCTTAGCCATGGTGGCTGCTGTTTCAACCATCCACAGCCTATTTGGCCACAGGAAGTTCTGTTGGAAACTCTGCTTCAGCCCGGCTCCTCTCTCTGCAAATCCTGCCCTCAAGTGGTGGCTCCTTCCTATGGCTACACATGATGGCCACTGCAGGCTATTTAAACTCTGGTCCTCCTCCCTCCCCACCTCACTTCTAGGGCCTCGAGAATCACCCAACAGTGCCTTGCTTATTAAATCTGGACTTTTAATTCGCCTTAATCTGGATTATTGCATTGGCGAAGAAACCTAGTGCCAGAGTTTCAAAATACTTATCAGAAGTCTCTGATCTATTTTATATTGAGAGATGCTAAATTGAGGGCTTTCTGTAGATGTGTCCAACAGCTTTCCACCCCTAATAGGGTGGATTCAGAAACACCATCTATTGATCTTTAATGCATAACAAACTTCCTAAATTATCCTGGATATGATTTTGTATTTTAAACAAAGTTTGTACCCAGAATCCCTGGAAATGTTTTTAATAGACTTAGACAGTCACTGCAGTTTTGCTGGTGGACTCCCTGTACAGATGCTTCCTAGTGCATAAGAGGGGCATCTTAAGGCACAGTATTTTGTGATCAGAATGAAACGAAGTTCAACCATGATCATGTTCACAACATTACTACACAATTTTAACCACTCAAAATATATTTCTAGTTTTGATGAAATTCTTTAAATTTCTTTTCACAAAAAGATCAGTAATACATAGTATATTGAACACTGTAATAAAATTATTTTCATGAAAAGATGTGGAAATACAAATTTCCTAAATTTGTATACTTTGCAGTACCACAAAGTAGGTCAAAGTTAATAATAAATAGATACTCTCTCCTAATTAAAAAAAAAAAAAGCTTACAACAATTTCCTAAGGAAATACATTCATGGGATTTTACATTCTATTGTACAACAATGACAAGAAAGGGGAGGGTGACCCTCAACTCTGAAATGTAGCCACTATGTATCATCTAAGCACAGGAAATGGGTTTTTGCAAATGAGGCTTTCTTGTCAAAACTCTAGGTCCATGTGGCTATGCCCCACGTGTGATTCCCAAACTCAAAGGACAAGGCCTGTGCACAGCTAAAACACAGGCACAAAGTGTCAAAAAAAAAATTCGTCAACTGGCTGCTAGCTTTGGTATCTGTGGGTATCTGTTGCAAGGTGACAGTCGCTGAGGCATTGTCTGGTCGGACTTAGCTTCTAATTCTGCAGTAGGAATTAGACCCCATGTCCAACAGATCAGCTGGTGTGTTAAGGCAGTGTCCTGGCATAGGCAGGTATGAGAAACTTGTCTTCAAAGCAGGGGCTGGCAGGTGCCTCTCAGAACACCCCTGGTACAGTAGCCAGGTATAGCTCCTTCAGGAGGAGCACACCGGAGGAAGTCCAGCGGCTGCTCCACAGCACTCTGCTGGAATTACTGGCCACAGCATTCATTATACAGTGGCTGGACTTCATTTCAGAAGTTTTCAAAATGCTGCAAGGGGAAAGGGCTGTGGAAACCACATGCTGACCATCTGCTAGCTGAATGTGAGCTAGCCAGTGAGCAGTGTACTGACAGGGTCAGATGGGAGATGACACTGAAGCAGACTGCAGTTACGTTGAGAGAACTTGCCTGATTTTCATTCATTTCTCTCAACTTGTGAATAGGAAATTGTCACTCTTCCTATCCACAATTCAACTGCAGCATTAATACAAATTGACGGACCTTCCTGTGACTCCCGTAAATGTAACTGTCAGCCTTGTTCCTGAGACACAGTATTTAGTTTCCTGAGCAGAGAGCTGAGCAGTTTGTTTCAGAAATCTCCAGGAGGTCCCTAAATCCACTTTTAACCTCATCTCGGTCTCCCTCAAGTGACATTCTGTGCTGCAGGGCAAGTTTCCAGTGAGCTGAAGCAAAACTCAGGTGACTCTTCAAGAAAGGTGAGGGTCAGCCCTCTTACCACTCTAGAGGGACAGTGCTTTAAGACGGAGGTCCCGAAATCCCGGAGGCAGGGGAAAATGCCCCCATCCTGCCCCGGGTCTCCCCTGCGGTCAGTAGATGAAGCTAGAGAGCTATAGTTCTGACCAAGGTTTCTTGTGGACTCCCTTTAGTCCCCTAGCCCAGCCAACCTGGCCATCTGCGGTGTTCCCAACTCGGGAACAGCTCGGGAGAGACACCTTGTTTGTGTGGGCAAGGCCCAGGCTAGGAGGGGCTGAGCAGAGAAAGTCTTAAGAGGAGCCAAAATTGGAACAAATATTTCTGCAGTTGCTCCTACAAGCCACAAGGTGGTAGAGCAGTCTAGGGAACTAACTTGAAAGGGGGTCAGATAGGGCCTCAGGGGCATCTGTCCCTGGGGATGCACAAGAATCTGCGGCCCTTTTAGGAGGAGGCAGATCTGGGCGATGCAACGTTCACAAATCTTAATTTTTAAGACCTTCCTACCAGCAGTGGTAGGTAAACACTAACAAGTGCTCGCCTCTGTGTGTGTGCGTGTGTGTGTTTTGCGGCACTGGGGGTGGGGGTGCAGCACCTCAAGGGGACTCCGGGTCTTCCTGGCTGTGTGTGTTGTTGGCGCGGAGGTGGGGGTGGGGGCGCAGCACCTCGAGGGGACTCCCGGTGCTCTTCCTAGGGTCAGACTAGGCATAAGACTCCTAGAGAGCAGTGGACCCTAAGAAACCCTAGCTGACTGGGTAGGAGCCACTGAAGGAGCTGGCCACCGGCCAGGCAGCGATCATAACGGCGTCTCTTCTTGCTCCAGAGCGTGTGGCGGCAGTTCTGTAGAGCCCGGAAGAGAAGCGAGCTTAAGCAGAGCTGGGCGGTGGCGTGGGCGAGGCTTCTGGAAGGAGCGCCGACTGTGTACCCGGCGCGCAGCCGCAGAGCGTGCATGCGCACTAGGAGGGGCCCGATGGTCTGTCCCTGTCCTGTGTTCACCAGAGACAAAATTGGCTGGCAAGACGTGCTCAGGTGGGGCGGGGCTCGGGGCACGAGGGCTGGCAAGCCGCGAGGGGATCAAAGGCTGCTGGGCAGCAGCGGATGGCCAACGCGGAGACAAGCTGCCGGTAAGAGGTGTGTCAGAGCCTGTGTCACCTGCAGAAAGACAGGGTGTGAGTGCCTCCCAGTCCAGAGGAACACTGTCAAAAACCTGTACTCAACCTAGGATTCCCTTCACCCCGATTTTGCCATTCCTCAAAACTAGGTGCCAGCCCAAGTAGAAGGAGGGACCCACACACACACACACAACCTTCCATACCAAATGTCGGGGCATTTTCTGCTGTACACTACTGCAGAGTTGCAGAGAGTTCCAGCCAGTGTCAATGAACCTTTCTAGGCAGCTGTGCACCTCTATACCATGACCACTCCCAATGTTCTAACACTTGTAAACCGTGCCCTTGATAGCAGAACTCTGTACAGGGGCATCAGTGCCATTTCCACCCCTGGGTACTACTGCTGCACCCCAGAAACCTATCACAAGCTTCTAGGCAAACAAGGCACTTCAAAACAGTAGGGTTTAAGAATGAGGGGGAAAGCCAGGCCTTTAATCCCAGCATGGAAGAGGCAGAGATGGACAGGTTTCTGAGTTTCAGGTCTGCCTGGTCTACTGGTCTACAAAACTAGTTACAGGACAGCCGGCTACACAGAGAAACCCTGTCAAAAAAAAAAAAAAAAAAAAAAAAAGAGGAGGGGGGGCAGGCAAGGCCAGAGACAGAAGCAAGGAGCAGGTGGAAGAGCATTGGGGCCATGCAGGTTTCCTGTTCCTGCTAAGTCATTTCAAAACTGGATCCTCCTTAGAAAGAGCTACTATATATATATAGTATATATATAGTGCTACCAAGCAGTGCTGGCCAGAATCTCCAGTTGTAAAGGGGTGTGCTTCATTTCATTTTCCCACTACACTAATAAGAGGCCTCTGAAAATGTCCACCAGACCAAAAACAAAAAAACAACCTTTCATTTTCATCTGAAAGAATGTGATCTGACCACAGGATACTTCTGTGTTGCCCAGGCTAGCCTCAAACTCACACCCCTCCTACCTATCTCTTGTAAATGCTGGGGTTATAGGCTATACCACCATGCTAGGCCTCAAATGTATCTAGCTACTACACATTAGCTAGAGAAGCAGACTCAAATGGGAGTCCTTCATCGGTCTCCTAAAAAATATACAGCTGTACAGATGACCAAGGCAGGGTCTACAGAGTGAAGAAAGCTGCTGGAAAGTCTGAAACAGTGAAGGTCCAGGAGAGAGACCTGAAGGCAATAGCTGGGAAGAAAGCAGAGGTTAGAGGAAGAAGCCAGTTACATGTGTGTGGACTCAGGGAAAGCGGGTTGGAGCTGTTCCTCAGGGCCATCGGCCAGCAGGAAGGAATCCACTGATTTGTTGCTGAGGCGAAATGGTGTCAGACGGCGGAAGTTGCTGGGAGAGTTGGGAATCTGGACACGGGCCCTCTGGGAGGGTACCACAGTCTCCCCAGGGGACAGCCAGGGTGGCACCCTGGATAGGATGCTTGGGTCGAGGTCCTCGTCAGGGGAGAACACAGGATTATCAATTCCTAAGAGAAAGGGCATCTGGTCAACCTCTAAGAAGTACCCCCAGGGGCAGTAGAAAGCTGGGTGGATAGGCTTTGTACTGGGAGACTCTGTGAACTCTTCTTGTAGCTACCACCTTCAGGGTAACCTGGATGGTCAGACTTAGACACTTAAACCTCACCCCATACCTTTCCCCTACATTTGAGACCCATACAATCTAGACAAGTTGAGCAACATCTCTCTCCTCTCAGACCTGGCCTGTTCTTACAGATATACTTGCCATCTGCTCTGGACAGACATCTAGGTGGAGGAGGTAATACCTCCAAAACTTATACTGACCCTCCCCAGGTCTTTGGTTTCTCCTTCAGTGACTCACTTGGGGCAACAGGGACATCTCTCCCACTGATCTCTCCTATCTCACCTGCTCTGGATTCAGAAGTTACATCCTGGGTGACACTGGCCAGAAACTCAATGCCCCCACTGGTATCTTCATAGTTGGCCTCCTCAGGCTCTGAAAGTTCCAAATCTGGATAGCAGAGGGAAAAAAATACTCTGGCTAAGGATGACTCAAATTCTTTATGGCTGGGGGTACCCACACACACACACATATACCATACACATAGGCCGTTTTTCACAGCACCTGGCCAGCCCAATGTCCAAGCGGCTAGAATCAGTCAGCTGTGCAAAGGCCTAAGCCACTCCTATGGTGCTTCCTTTTATTACCCCAACCATACTTGGTCTTCGGGAAGGTCTATTGGATAGAAGGGGCTAGAACCTCAAGTCCTACAATAAAAGTCCACTTATCTTTTAAAAGAAGAGTCTCTGTCTCTGTCTCTCTGTCTCTCTCTCTCTCTCTCTCTCTCTCTCTCTCTCTCTCTGGGCTCGTGTGTGTCCATGAAGGCCAGAAAGGGTGTTAGACTCCCAGGGTTGGAGTCACAGGTGGCTTAAGTGCCTTATGTGGGTGCTAAGAACTGAACTTGGGTCCCCTGGAAGAACAGCAACCACTCTTAGCCACTGATCTGTCTCTCCATCCATACAGGGAGTGCTTCTAAATGGTACAGCAACAGGAGAGTCAGAGAAGAGCGCTAAGAGTACCTGGCCTAGTGGTACCACCCCCCAACAAGGGATACATGGAGGCCCAGGGTCAGAGTCCTTGGGTGTAGCCACTGGAAGAGGTGGGAGTTCTTCCTGAATCAAACACATGCAGAGAAGCAGGTCTTACCTTTCTCCTTGATGACGAAATTGTGTGCCAGGTTGTCCATAGGCAGCTTCCCATTAGGAATGCTGCTATTCCTCTGTGAACAAATATGAGCTCTTATAGATATACTGACACCCAGACCTCTAACTTTCTAGAGCATTCTGTCCTAGACCCCAAGGGTCTCTGCTCTGGTGAAAGGCTGTTCACCTGGCAGCTTGCCTGACCAGCAAGACTACAGAAGACTCCCCAACCCTTCTCAGTATTTGAAGCCCACCCAACAACCACTGACCACACCTTCCCTCACCCGTTTCTGTGCACGCTCCCTCTTGTACAGCTTGGCTGCCTTCTTGTTCTGGTTGATGCCTAGCTTGGCTGACTTAAAAGACTCCAGGCGCTTCCTCATGGTCCTGTGAAATATTTCCTTGTCCTGCTTTTCATCCTCATTGGGTGTTAGCTCATGCCGACTATAGAGATGCTTGTACTGTGGGAGCAATTGGCAGTCAGTTGGGCCTGTATGGCCCAGGTGGGTCACAAAGCCTCCAGCTCAGCCCTGTAGAGCCCTTGTCTGAGAAGGAGGCACACTGCTGTAGGTGTGGAGCTATGTTCCACCAGCCACAGCACATGAAAGAATGACAAAACCTTACCCTGTGAAATAGGAGGGCTCTGGGTGGCTCATCCCCTGGTACCCACCTCCTGCCGAGGCTTGTACAGGTACTGCTGCAGTGTGTGGTGGGTAACCATGTCCTCGGTGTCACGGATGCTCTTCCGTCTCTGCTCCAAGGACTGCATATCCAGGCATACAGTACTGACATTCTCCCTCCTGCAGGGACCAATATCGAGTCCAGGGGAATAGCTACACAAAGGTCTGCTCTGCCTAGATACCTGATAGTCCCTTCCCACACTGCTCAGATGGTCTCCCAGGATGCCTTTTAGACTTTTGTATACGTTATACCAGTTCTCCCTCCACAGCCTACCTATGAGTCCTGATGTCACAGCTCTCCTAAGCATTAGAAATCTACAACAGCCACCATCATAAGAACTGGCCATCAGCTGCCCAGAGGCAGAGGGCATGAAATGCCGAACCAGGTCAGGCATCTGATGATATCCCTTCCTGCCCTCTTCCTCTCTAATATCAGTGCACCACAAACACAGTCCTGATGACTTCTCAGTAAAGGTGACCTCCTACAGATGGGAATGCAGGCATCTTTCTGTACTCTTCTCCTACCCTGGTCCTTCAGACTCTCTTGACTCAGTTGCCTTAGGACTTGCAGAAGGAGCTAGTTGGCTTAAGAGTTGTGAGAGAGATGCTTTTAAGGAGTACCCTTTTCAAGAGAAGTTTATGAACTGGTCACATACAAAAGATAGGAGACAGATGCCTCCACAGTAGATGGGCGGGGTGTGCTGAAGTCCACATTGACCATATTGTCCGTACTTGGGGAGCGGATGAAGGCCAGAGACCCACGACGTTCTCCCTACAAGGAGACATAGACTCATTAGTACTCAGGGGTGACCCATAGGTGGCACCTGCCACATAGAAGTCAAAGATCCTGGACCCAAACTCAAGGGCCTGTGGGCTCAGGGAGGCAGAAATGGAGCCCAGAGATGTACCCTGTCCAATATCAAGGGACATCTCACAGCACAGCAAGGGCCAAGATACAGAGCAGGAGCTGGGAATAGGTTCACTTGAGAGCAGCAGAGCTGAAGTAGTAGGTAGAAACAGCATCTCGTAAAGGGCACTGACAAGTCTGGGGTATACCTCCTAACTTAAAGGTCGGGGAGAGAATTTTGTCTCCATCAGAGCCACCAACCCACAGGCCTTAGTTTAGATGAAAGTCAAAACCACACAGAACAGAGCTGGACAGGAAGCAGAATTAATGGGGAATAGAGAAGCTGTTTCCTGAATCAGCAAAGTGAGAGGCTTCTGAGGATCACAGACAACAATAAACTATGGCTTCAGGTTGAGTCCCTAGTGGCCAGCTTGTGCCAGGGTTAGAAGGGTGACGGCCTATCAGATGTGTTCCTTATTTAACCATGCCACATTGCACTTTGCAGTTTGTGAGGTGCTCCCTTGGGAGCACTTCAAAGATGGTGAGATTAAGTGGATATTCTGGTGACAGGAAACACTTGGGACTTGGCTTAGACTGCCTACTTCAGGCTCTTTGGCTTATCACTGGTATAGGTGGGATTTTTTGGTCTTTTTCTTCTAAATCCACTGTTTTTTTTATTCTTTTTTTTGCCACTAGTCTTCAGGTGTGGGCAGTCATCTCTCCCATATCACTGATGATGCCAGGCACTCCCCACCCCAAGGGGATATCAGGAAAGAAGTCAGGTGACTTCTTATGGCAGAGATGTAGAGCTGAAATGGTGATGAGGGTTCCTGGACAAATGGTCAAGGGTGGGAGACAAGAATCTCAGGGTGGGAACAGACTGATACAGAAAAACCACCCAAGTTCGACATGGAGCCATCTCTCCCAACAGAGATGGCACAAAACTCAAGACATTCTGACTGGTGGAGTGGGAAATAGGAGTAAGGATCAATGCCCTGACCAATGTGAAGTCAGAGCTAAACAGCCTCTCAGAAACTGAGAGAAAGTGACAATTGAATGCTGCCAGAGACCTTAGCCCATGCTTTCATTCTTATCCTCCACCCATGTCATCATGTCAAGATCACCTAGGACCATAAAAGGTTGAAATTCTTTGTAAGTTATGACTAAGAGATAAAGCATCTTAGGTTGAACACTACAATATATCTTGGGTTGCTATGGCCATGGGGTCATGTGGTGCCTAGCTGGACCTATCTATAAAGGATGCCATGAGGCCTAGATAGGGGTGGGTAGGGTCATGATGCACTAGCCACAGACGGTCACAATGGAATCAATATAAATGTGTACATGTATGCCTGTATTGCGTCTATGTATACATGCACTAGCCACAGATGGTCACAATGGAATCAATATAAATGTATACATGTATGCCTGTATTGCATCTATGTATACACGTGTTCATAAGTACACATGTATGTATGTAAATGTGTTTGTAGGGATGGATGTACGTGTACCAGGGTGTGTGTGTTCTTATATATTTATGTGAGCATTCCTACAGATTAGGGTGTGCATGAATCAGCCAAGTGTATGAATTTGTGTATGCACATGTAAGGCTTCTCCTTAAGGTTGCCAGCCTGTAGGAAGTATCTACCAACTTGTTCCTGAGTACAACATGTATGTGTGAATAGATAGAGGACCTGGGCCCATTACTCTCTATGTCCCAACCTTTTCCATTATTTTTAGGGAACATACAGACATTCCGACTGTTCTAGATCCTGGTCACTATGCTTGGTACCAAAACCACAGTATCTAGATAGTCATCATGCCTATGCCCCTGATTCTTTAGTAACAGGGAACTCTGGCATGCCCTATTCCTAGAGTATTACTCTAAGACTCACATAAACTTTTGCAGTGAGCCATCCAGACATAGAGCACAAGGGTCACTCACTACCCCTCTGCCCATGCCTTAGACCAAATGTATTTAGCCCTCAACTGTAGAAAAGGGACAAATGGGATATTTTAGTACCTCAGCCACATAGCTAATAGCATCCTTCAAATTCAGCTCATGGAAAACATTCAGAATCCGATCTCGAGATTTTTGAGCTGATCTTCTCATGAGGACTTTGCTGAGGAACTTCCTATCAAAATTGGACCACCTAGGAGACAAAAGATCACATCAGCACTGGGAGTCTGGGGCTGCCTGCCCCACATGCATGAGAACAAGGTCAGAACAGACAAATGTCGCCAGAGACAAGCCTAATATAGGCCCACCTTTTTTTTCTCTTAGGTGTTATTTATTCTCACAACCTGAAAGTGAGTTTTAAAGTTAAAGGTTGTCAGGCCACCTCAGGTGTCACCCTTTGCTTTCTCCTACTTGACAGTGGCTGGCAGTGGAACTATGTGCCATTTTCAAGTGATCCAATGATCTAGTTTCTAAGTGGCCACCTGACCTCCAGGTAAGGACAGGACCAAGATAAAGACAACAGCAGCCATGGTTCCAGCTCCCAACATTGTTGTCTAGGGCACATGACTCCAGTTAGCCCTGCAACCTCACATGGACTCCAAATAATTATCTCAAAACAGGTCATCACAAGTTTATACAAAAAGTTTTAAGTACCGCTTTATGTTGTAGTAAAATATAGATGAGTGATTTCTGTTTCATGAGCATGATAAATTTAAATATTGATGAACACACCTTTCTTCTGTTAATGAAATAGGGAAATGATTTGTTTTCATGATTTTTGATAACTATATTACATAAGTTTAGCATTAATTCATCAATAAAAGAGTGTCTGTATGCCAGGAAAGATCATCAGGACTAAGATTCGTGTCCCTGGATTGGTGGCTGCTTTGACCTCTCAGATACTATTAACTTCGTTTTTCACCTACTTGAACCAGGCAGTCCAGCGCACACTTAAGCCCCTAACCTGGGAATAGGGGACACCTGAGAAGATGTCCATACAAGCGTCCTCAGTTTATTCTCCTAAACAATATACTTCAGAACCAGCCTTTGACCCAGTTTGTCTCTGACTCCTCTAAATGGAGAGGTTCTCCAGAATTGTGCTTTGTGATTCTTGAATTATGGTAGCACAACTGGTGTAGCTTCCAGTGTTTTTAGTGGCTCTGTATGCACATGTAGGACTCACAGCTCTATGTCTGAGGGGTTCACTGGTAGAAGAAGAAATGCTACAGCTTAGGCTACTTACTTATCTCTGAGATAATTGTGTCCAATTTGTCCTGAGATGTCCTCAATGGCTGACAGGATGTGGTCGAAAGCCTTTCAGAGGAAAGAAACTTAATTGGTCATCCATCCCAAGCCTCAGCCTACTCCCCGGACTATGCCTCCCCAGGCTGTCCCTCTTCTTACCCGGCCATGTAGCTTCTCGTTGAGCTTCGGCTCACGCTGCTCACTCCTCTTCACTTTCAGCCACTGCACCAGGGGCTTAATAGTCAGGCCCTGAAAGACAGCCTCACTAATTCTGATGCCAGGCAGGATCCCCATACCCCCCCCAGGGCCCTCTAAGCCCAAATCAGACAGACATTAGATCTCTTCTCTCACTGTAGACAGTACAGGGACCCTGTGCTGTGGATGTCCATATGGATATCAGAAGGTCCAGCTGTCACTTTGACCAGACAGATGCAAAAGCCTGTTAGGGCCTGACCAATAAGCCACCAGAAAGTAACTAGGTCTGTTCTCATAAATCCTGGCCAGGAAGTAACACTTTTAGGAGAAATTATGCTATGTCCCCTGTGGGGCCACATGAAAACCTACAAAATACTCCTAATTACTAAAATTACAAAAACCAATTAAAGTGTGGAATCTGGAAATAATCTACAGGGTTGAGGTAGGGCCAGTAGCTCTTAGGTAGGATCAAAGTTTGGACACCCTGAGGCAGTGCCCTGGGCAAGCTGAGCCACACCTGAAAGATGACTGTGAAGAAGACCACAATGAGGGTGGTGCTAACAAACAGATTTTTCTCCTTGACTTTTTTCTCATCCAGTAGTACCACCAAGGCATAGGCCACTGCCCCACGCAGGCCACCATAGGACATGACCACCTGGTCAATGGTCTCTAGCTGCACCATGCGGTAACGATTCAGGATCCAGGTCTGAAGAACAACACCTGTAGCGAGAAGTCACTCAGCTCCATGGCTGCTTTCTCCAAGGCCACATCTCAGGGTTCCCTAAAGCCTCTGTCCCTTGGCTGGCTGTGAAGACTGGGCAGTGGGTTTATCCCCAAGGGCACTACTGGCCAGGCCCTTTGTAGGATGAGGCAACAGTACTGCTCTCACTCCATTTCCATCTCCCATTTCTTGATTGTCCCTTCGTACCTCATTGGTCCCCATGCTGCACCTTGAGAAATCTTGGACTTTATAGAGATCAGTGGTTGCACTTGTTACTGAGCTGCCCTGGGGCCCTCAAATCTGTGATCTAAACTAAGGGAGCCTAGACACTACCATGAATGTTCCTAACCCTCACCAATGGCTCGGTATACAGAAATGAAGATCAGCGTCAGCAACACAAAAGCCGTGTTCCATGTCCAAATGAGAGGGTCCACAGCTGATATGCCCAGGAACATGAAGATAATGGTCTCTGCTCCACTGGCCAGCATCTTCATGGTGTATCGTACAGTGGTGGCCGACTGCTCTGAGATATTGGCTTTCACGTACTTCTGACAGCAGATGCCGCAAAAGGTGATGCTGGGGGAGGGGCAGTGTCAGATTTCCCTGCCTCTATTCAGGCAGGCTGATGCCTCAGACAAGATGTTTCCAGGCTCACATCCTGCCATCCCTACTTACTTTGGTGGCATTACAGGCCTCTGCATCCCAGCAGATGTAATCTACAATGGACAGTCCTGTGTTGTGTGAACTCTGCTCTTTCTAAGGATCAGGGTCCTAAGCTGGGTCTGCCCAGCTACTCTCATACTCTAAGACTAGATGTAGAGTTTCAATGAAGAAACAGCTTTCAAGCCTTGTGGGCCTGTTGGTAGCTGATTGGTAACCAGGTCATATTAGCCTTTCTTTGGTATCAGAGGACTCTTGCTCAAATATGAGGCTCAGTCAGCAGAGGCTCTTATAGGATTTCTGGTCAGATCATTCTTGAATCACAAGCCACACTACACACTTACCCTGTAGTCTCAGTTGGCACATGTCTAGCTATAGACAATTCTGAGGACTTGTCAACTTCTTATTTTTTTAAAAATATAGAGCCAGGAGGTGGTGGCACATGCCTTTAATCCTAGTACTTGGTAGGCAGAGGCAGGCAGATCTCTGTAAGTTTAAGGCCAGCCTGGTCTACAGACCTAGGACAGCCAAGGCTACACAAAGGAATCCTGTCTCAAAAATCAAAAATTAGATTGACTTCTTTGCCCCTGCCAGTGAATTTCTACCCAACTATGAAAGTCATGGAAGTGGAAGCTACACAATGGGCTTGAAATTCATGCTCCAAGGAGGAGACAGTAGGCAAGAATCAGGCTCACTCCCACAATCCCTTCAACCAGGATGATGGCAAGGAGCCCAATATACCCTTTGCTCACAGTGGTACCTTCTGCCAGGGTTTGTGTGCATGGGACCTCTGGCACATCACCAGCTAGAAAGCCACCTACCCAGCCAGCCCAGCCAACAGCAGGAGGTTATTCCTTCAGGGAGACTTACGCCAGGATGGCTGACAGGGACAGCATCTCGGAGGTCAGATAGGACAGGTAGGAAATGACAAAGACGAAGCCAGGTTCGATGATACGCACATGCTTGGTGAAGCGAGTCACCAAGGACAGCAGGAAGGCGAAGATAACACCCACTAGAGTCCCCCCTAGGCTCACCACGAAGAAGGACACTGCGAGAGAAAGGAATGAATGGTCCTTTGTAGCTGGTGATGTGAGCGAAGCTGACCAGGTTGGCCAATCATTCCTCATGGAGTGCTCCTGGTAACTGCTCACGGCAATGCTCAAAGTTTAGGAAATGAGGCAACTTTGCTGTCTGTGGAGAAAGTGTCTGTTCTCCAAATCTAGTGCAGGAAGCAGAGGACACAGGCATGGTACACAGGTGATAGTACCCCGTGGTACACAGGAGACAGTACCCCATGGTAGGAACATTGCCTTGATATTTCTGCAGGCTTGGGTCAATAACAAAGTCTGAACCCTGTGTCCTTATACACTGTCCATCTGTCCTTGCCTGGGGAGACCTGGGTTGACTGCCCATATCCCTTTTCAGGAGAACACACAGCATCCCCCAGGATCTTCATCCAGTAGAAATTATATGGTGTTCTGGGAACATAGGTTGGAGACCCCAGAATAGCAAAAGCCCCGGTAATTCTATTCTAAGGAGGAGACAAGCTTCTGTCCTCTCTGACCACTAGCTCTGATACAGGCCTGGCAGGAACCCTCCAAATACATACCTATGCCTTTCACACAGTCCACACCAGTCACCTTGTCACCGCCCAGTGTCACAAAAGACTCAAAGACATTGTACAAGACCTAAGGACATAGAAGACAGGAATAAATCTTGTCAATCCTGCATTCATACTGACCCCTCCCTTTCCAGTACCCTCTCCTTTTTGGATTTGGGCCTCAGAGCTGACATCTTAAACAGCTAAAAAAAACATTTGTAAAGGCAGCACAAAATGACAATGGTCAACAGAAAAGGATCAGAGGAACGAGCAAACGGAATGTAAAGACAAGTGACTGTCCCAAACCCTGGAAGCAGGCCCAGTCTCTGATGCTTGTTCTATTCTCTCGCAGATACGTGCAGGACTATTGAGGCAGTTGTGCGGACTGTCTAGGCTCAGCCATGATGGGCACTGAGCCCTCAGGGGGCCCTCTGTGGGGCTGTTCTTCATTATGAGGATGAATGTGGGAAAGGAAGACCCATGAGGGCAGGAGGTAACCGTTGGTCCACAGGAGGCCTCGGGGCCATTGTAGCTCAGGAGAACTGAGAGCTATTTCACATTAGGTCTCAAATGGGCCTTCAGAACCTCCTGCACACACAGAAATCTGATACAATGCACCCTACACTTTTCCTACACTCAAAGGTATCATAAGACATGGGGAATTTCTTAGGAAACACAGGCAATTTCAGAGGGCAGAAGAAACCAAGCATACTTCCTCAGTGTCAGCCAAATGCTTGTGCCCATTCTTACTGGTTAATCCCTCATCCCCTCCCACAGACCTGAGTCCATCTGGGGACAGGGTTTGAAATTTCCATAGGGCTGCACTGAAGCAGCAGCAATGCTCATGTTTCATGTACCCGCTTCTTGGTGCCAGGATAAACACAACCTCATCTTTGTGGAGACCTCATGCTTACTCCACTGCATGGGTCTGAGAAGCCCCAGATGCCATCAGGGGAATCTTGATTCACTGCAAGAGCTGAATGTCCTGACCACAAGACCTCAGAATGCAGCTGTTTGATAGGAAGTCTTCAAAGGTTAAATGAGACCAAGAGAGTAGATGTTGGTGTATAAGAAGAGTACAGGACACACATATAGAAAAATGACCATGGGAGGACACCAAGAAGATAATATTTGGAGGCCAAGAAAAAAGGCTTCAAGAGCCAGCTGCTATGCTTGGGTCTCATCATCCAGCCTTCAGCACTGAGACAATAAGTTCTCACTGTTTAAGCCCCAGGCTTCTGTGGTATTTTGTTACGGTGGGCCCAGCAGATTAATGTTTGTCCTGTAAGATTCTGGTTTTTGTTTGTCTGTTTCTTAGTAAATAGTGTGTAGTAGCAAGTGTGGGTCCAAAGTTATGGACCTGAGCTCTGGGTGAGGTAGATATGGGAATTTCACAGGGCAGCATTATGTTCAAAGACATGAAATGGGTGGGCCCAAGACTGTAAAAGAGAGAAACTGGATGAAGCTGAGCAAGGGAGCCAGAAAAAGGTCAGAACCTGTCTCACACCCTAACTCATACCTCCAAGGCTGTTGCACCAGCGAGAATGGACAGATGAAGGACATACCTACAGGGGGGTGAACATCCTAAATTCCAAACATGGGAGACCATGTATAGATAGCAATTCTCTTTCTAGCTTATCTATCTGAGGCATATTAGTAATGCCCACTTGCCAGGGTATCCTAGAACCTCTAAGCAAGTGAAATGTTCTGTACCTTCTCCCAAGAACCCCACCATCACTCACCACAGTCACTGCATCATTTAGTAGTGACTCTCCAAAAACAATGATAAAAAGAACTTCATTGACATGAACTTCCTCAAACACAGCCAGAACAGCCACTGGGTCCACAGCAGCAATTAGACTACCAAAAAGCAGGAAATCCAGTAATCCAATCTTCAGGTCACCTGCAGGAGATGCAGACCATGGGACATGGGCTAATCAGCTGGCTTCCTCTGTCCAAATCCCACATCTACCAGGTCCCCAGAAGACAAAGGCAAGGCACAACTATTCCCAAGGCTACCCAGTGACAGAATCTCAGACTGGAGCTCCATGACCAGCTACCCCAGAATGTGTAAGGCTACACAGTTCCCCCATGTAGTGCTTTATTCTCATTTTTGAGCTGGGAAAGAACCTATCATCCCTTGGGGCCAAGGAATGATGCTTGGGAAGTGCCCCAGGAAAGAGTAGAGGGCACAGGACAAAGTGATCTCTGTAGTGAATTAAGCCCCACATGTCTGTGATTACTAAACTCTGCTGCCTCCAGCTAGGACCAGAGCCTTCAGTAGTATCCATTTAGAAATGGACCACACACTTGAATGCCACTCTATATATGCCCTGGCCAGCTTTCCAGAGCAAACTAGCTTCTGAGCCAGCCTTGAAATGCCTTAAAAGGCAAGCTTCTTGGTCTAGAATCTTGTCAGGACCAGAATACATTCCAAAACCAAGCTTGATCCTAGCAGATGGACAGTCCACTGAATCAGGACTAGCCTCCCTGCTTGGACAGTGCACCCACATTTGCCTTGTGCCTGGAAATGATGACCTACAAGGTAGCCTAAGCTGACTCTCCCAGTAAGGGTGAGTGAGCCCCAGCCTTGAGCTGCTGAATACAGAGACTGGCCACTGCCTAGGCAAATCTGGGTATACCATTAGCCAAAGTCACAGAGGAAAGAAATCTCATGGGATTAGTACCAGCTAGGTCCCAAATGTGTAACACAGGCCAACATCCTGTGTCTATCATGGGAGCATGCAGGCAGTGATGTACAACAATACTGGTTGTTAAAAGAACAGTTCCTCATGGCTATGGCATGGTAAGAAGATGGGCCTATATATCCCTGGAAATTAAAAATGCTCTAGATTTTGGTGACCATGTAACTTCTGGTGTAAAGACATTTGCCAAAGCTCATCCAACTATTTAAAGGCCTGTACTTATACCATCAATCAGTCTGCTAGAGGCTTCTCCATGCACCCTAAAAAGCTCCAGGAACATCACATGCTGGGATATTATGGGTGACAGTACTGGGCCATACTCTTGAAGTGTTATGGGTATTAGATTTCAGAAATCCCCCGTTCCATATCCCAAGACATCTCACCAGAGCCAGAGGCAGCCAGCCATCTTATATGTGTCCCATGGACTTATGGCATCACCAAAGTGACCAGTAGGACCTACTCCAGAGCAGGATGCTCTGATTTTAGAAGCTAGACAGGTCCTCACCCTTGGGGTCTTAGTGATGCTGAACAGCAGGGACTCAAGAGAGTACCCTAAAATGATAAGATTCCAAGCAATTGATAGTTCCTAGGTTTACTGCTCTCTGTTTCTTCTTGGCCTCTAGGATTTCAAGGGCCTCATTCACTCAGTGAATGTGCTAAAAGGAAAGTACTGACCCTGAGTCCTCCTGTGAACACCTATTCACATCTGCTCAGACATTACCTGCAGTCTCCCAGCTGGAGAAAGATTCAGCACAGAGGGTGGGGTGCTCCCAGGAGGAAACCAAGGCTAAGTAAAGTACTCACTAGCAGATTTGAGAAGAAATAGCACCAACCCACTCAAGACTTGGGAGTGTTCAATTCTATAGTTTACTCACGAGTCTAGGAGCAGTACACTTTCATCTCCTCCTCCCATGGGGGTTGAACAGCTGGTTCACACCACTCTGCCAACTATGACAGGGGTAAGCACAGCTGCCCATGCACATCTTCCCACCCTGCTGGTCTGTGTGGTCGCCTATGCACATCTTCCCACCCTGCTGGTCTGTGTGGTCGCAGATCTGTTCTGAACATAACACAAAAGCCTTATCTTGTAGATGTCCTAAGGAAGCTAATTATAAACTGAACCTTCTCACAAATAACAGGCTATTTACTTAAGTAGTTTCCAGAGACACTGCCCATCATCCTTAGCCCCAGCCCTTCTATATTTGTGATCTACACCCTTACAGTGGCTTAACAGACTGACTTGAACTCACCCAGAGGGCAATATGTAGACTTACCCATTACGCCACTGAGAAAAACACCATAGAGGGACAATCCGGTGGTGGCTGCATTCCATATAGTGCCAATGACAGCATATAGCAGAATGGTGCCCAGGTTACCAAAGAAGAGTCGATTGGGCATGAAGTATCCAGCATCCAACACAATAGGGGGCAGCAGGTAGAAGAAGAAGAGTGTGGGTGTGAGTGTGAAGGAGGCAATGTGGTCAGCTGCCCAGACGATGCCACCTAGCACCAGGCCCAGAACGATGAGTAGAGCACTCTCAGGCACGACACTGGTGACCTTGTGGGACAGGTGAAAGACTGTGGGAAGGAAAAGAGGGTCAGGGAGGTCAGAGCCTGTAAAGGACCACAATGGCAAAAAGAAGATCTGGAGGAACGACTCCTTCGGTTTAAGGAATGGGAGACGTGAGGAGGAGCACAGACATATCCCAGCAAGACACCCATGAGATCAGGGTGGTCACTGGTGAATATCAGGAAGCCAACGTGTTACCACCTGTGGTTTTGAAAACCATAGGAAGAGCTGCTAACAATGATTCTCAATCTGTAAGTTACCCCCCAAAACCATTGGAAAACAAAAATATTTACATTAAAATTTATATCAGTAGCAAAATTATATTTATGAAGTAGCAACAACAATAATTTTATGACTGGGGGTCAGCACATGAGGAATTGTATTCAAGTGTCATGGTATTAGGAGGGCTGAGAACCACTGCACTAGATGGACCTCTTCCTAGGTACCTGGGATAGTATAAATCTCTCTATCTCCCCAGCCACCCACAGCTGACGGTAGATGAGAGCAATGGTGATGATGAGCAGGTCCTTCTGGAGATGAGTTGTTCCCATCTACAGGCAGAGCCAAGATCAAGAGCTGGATAGAGTTCAGCCACACCAAGCCAGGGTCTCTACTTTATGGAATTTCCATGTTCACACAAGGATGACAAAGCACACGCACTGGATGACAGAACGAACCTCTCACTCCATGACAGACTCCACAGGTGGAGGCTACATAGTAATTGAGAGGCAGTGACCCAATTTGGACAGATGGACATCCCTTGCCCCTTAGGTAGGTGTCCCCCCAACCACCACCAATTTGACCTGGCTCTTCCTAAGGTAAAATCTGTTCCATTACAGTCACCTTTAGGAAACCAATGCTCCTCATGTTCCCCATGACCATTTGGAGTCATAGCCATTTAAGAGTAGCAGTTCCTATAGCAAGTGTCTCCAGAACCCCAGGCAGAAACTAGTTGGCTTCCTGATAATTCAGTCTTGCAGGAAACCTGTGACTACATCCCCTATAGCCCCTTAGATCCGTCAGTCTTCTCAGCCATGATCAACCCTGCTAGGGCTTCACGGGTGCACTGCTCTGCCCTGTAAAGAAGCATAGCCATTTCCATGGATCGTGTGTCTGTTTTGGACTTGAAGGTGATCATAATTCCTATGCTAAGCTACAATTGGAATGCTGACAGACTTCTTCGGTTTAAGCAATGTTTTATACAATTAAATTCATTCACCAAGGCTGTTATGTTAATGATATCTCTGAAATCTAAAAAAAAAAAAATGTGTGTGTGCTCCCCCAGACCTCACCCACAGATATCCAAAATCCCTCCCTCCCAGGCCAGGGTGGTATGGTAATCAACCAGGGTCTGATCTCAGAAAAAGTGTTTCCTGGTGGTGCTGATGATGATGGTGGGGCCTGCAGAATATTTTTGGACCCACCCTCCTGAACTGGATTGCCTGGACAGGGCTCCCTGGCTGGTTTCTCCAAGGGTAATTTCAGGGATTAACTGGGCCCCTCCACCCATGGGGTGGAGGTTACTACTGTCCTTAACCATGACAGTCCTGAACTACATACAAACAGTGCCTAAGCCCTTTCCAAGCCTGGAGAGAAGCAAGTACTGTCAGATCGGGTTGGTATCCTAATGTCAACCTTCTAGCCTATCACAGAAATCACCAACATCACAGAGACTCTGACACATCATTGGCTACCACCTGTCATCACCAGTCCAGACTCTAAGTTTCAGGGAAGATCAGGTTTTAGCAGACAGATGGGTTGAAAAGACTGCCTGCCCATGCCCCACAGATGCTTCCCCATCCCAGGTGCACATCTTACCAATAGGAATCAAGTTTCTCTTCTCTGAGAGTTTCCATTAATATCAGGTGGAATTAGCTATGGGGCCTATCCTGTAATACCACAAACATGATATAATTTCCAGACCATGTTGGGTCTGGAATATGAGTTATAAGTATTTAAGAGAAAGTACCAGCTCAGAATGAGGGAAAGTACTGAAGGGAAGTTGCCAAGGGAAATTTCTTGATTCCTTAGACCCTGACCAGGGTTATCCAGTCTTTTGAGGTACTAGGGCCACTAGCGGGAAAATATCTGCTGGGGTTTACAGGCTTACATTCTCTCATAGAATGTTGTCTCTACTCCAGGGAGAGGCCATGATATGGATGAGAAGATATTTAAATATGTGTTGATCACAGGGAGCTGGGAACAAATATGTATGGCACCACCAGCTGCATCTCAGACTTAAGGATCCTGAAACATCATAGGGTTCTGCATTCTTAGACCCAAAGGAGTTGTGCTGAGGAGCTCTTGTGGGCCCTGGGATGAGACTGTGATGCCAGAGGAATTCTAAGAACCTATGCATTGGCATTCCACCTCCTTGAGTCAAGATAAGATTCCCACTTTCTATTCTTCCTACTATGAAAATTGGGCTCTGGGTCCAAAGGCTGTGTTTAGAAATGTCTGGAGCCCCTGTTTCCTCAAAGATGGGTAGCAGCTATTGCATGACCATAGCTTCCCATGTGTTCTGGTTATGATTCAGCATCTTTTTCAAGGGTGGAAGCCACACCTTACCTTGGTTATGTCCTCCACTCATGTGCCAAGATTACAGGAAGCTGTGTAGAAGTCACAGAAGCCATGTGACTTTCTTCACAGCCTGGACTGACTCCAGTTCAGGGGTCACATTCTGCCATTCCCTACTCAGAGTCTCAGTCTGAAAGCTGGTGCCCAGTGCTCTTTGAGTTACTAAAGTGTGAGTCTTTGATGAAGAGCCATGAAACAGGACCAGAAAACCTCTGAGCTCTGACCACACCTGAGCTCTGCCCACACCTAAGCTGCGAGGCTGCCTTTTGCTCAGGACTTTGGTCTTTTCCTGCACCCTCTCTCCGTAGTATAGACCACAATTATCTCACCTCTGCGGAGTTCCCTTTGACAGCTGAGACTGGGGAAGGTACCAGAGCCATTCTTATCTCTAGAACAACAAGGCAAGTCTGCCCTTTAGACATTATCACCTAATCCCTTCTGTGTGCTTGCTGGTGACTGTAAGATCTCAACAACTGGAGTATAGGTGCATGGAAAACAGGCTGGTTCCAGACCAGCAGCTCTTTGTCAGATGTAGGCCCTAAAAAGCCCAGGAAAATGACAACCTGTTCATTTCTCTGAACATCCCTCTATGTGTAGTATAGATGGAATGAAGACTACCCCTATCCTTTGCCATCTCTGTGATAGAAGGATCAACTTTAAATATTTCCACACATGAAATAAGCCAGAAGAGTGACAGGCTATATATTCTTAGGTCCAAAGTGTCTTCTGAACAAGTGCTGCTGCCCCTGCCTACCTCATAGTATTGAGGACTGAAACCACTTTCTTTTACTATTTGTGGGTGATGGCTATCCTTTTATTTTTAAGATACTTTTGTTCTTATTTGTAAGCTGTTATTTACAGAATTTGATAGTTTCTTCATTGGGGTGCTAATCCTTTTCATAAACTGAGCTGTAAAATCCTGTTCCCTTTATTGACTGCCCACAGCCATCCTTTCGAGCATGCCAATGTAGGCCTGATGTGTCCTGACCCTATCAGGGTTTACCTTGATGTGTTCTGGGTAATCTGTTCCTGGAACCTCAAGTGGACATTGCTCCTGGTGCTTCAGGAAAGGTTCAGAACAGCTTGTTCTGCTTATTTTATTTTAATTCCACGTGTTTTCTGTAAAAGTCACATTTCATCCTTAAGTATGACCTGAGGACAGATCTTAGCATGAAGGCCCTTACTTTTAGACTGTGTTTTTTTTTTCCTCCTATTTTCCAGGAGCTTCCTGAGGCAGGTGGCTGGCTCCATGTGCTTGGGTAGTTCCCATGGTTTGGCGGAGTGGAGAAAAGGCAGTTCCTGCAATGGTTTGAAACGGAACAGCAAGCATCCACTCCTGGACTCTTCCAGGTTTCCTCCTCTGTGTGCTCTCCCCCGATCATCTTATTTTTACTGACAGTCTCAAGGCTTTCACCTTGCAGCTGTGTGAGCTAAACCATCTCTCCCTGCTTCGTGCTATTGCTATTCATTTCTCAGGCCTGAGATTGGTGGGCTCACACACCATTCTCAAGGCTCTGAAATCATGTCCAGGTTATCATGTCGAGCAATGAACTCTAGGTTCTGGAATCTACACTCTGACCCTGTATCTCTGGGAAATCTGGGGCTTTATTCATCTTCCCTGGGTCTGGACGCTTTCGTGGTTCATGGTGTCACTAGTTGCCCTGAGCAATCTCTGTGCATTGTGTTCCTGCCTGACTTGAAAAGATTTCCCACTGACCTCAGCCACCTTTCCTGGGGCCTGGGTGTTCTTCTGGGCTGGATACCTCCCTTACTCCTCATTCTGCCATGACCATAGGGAAAAATCTAAGAGACTTGGCTCTGGGCCTTAGTGGCCCTGAGTTGTCAACTGGTCATCTTTTCTAGACTTGGATCATTCTCACTCAGTGGTGGGATACTTGGACTGGGGCCCATAGGGCCACTTGTCACAACCTAGAGCAGCCAAGACTGTGCTGGCTCTGTATCCCCATGACTACCTCCTGAGCAGCAGTCTGCATTGTAATTAGCTACTTAAATCAGAGGTTCAATTGACTTTAAGTAGCAATTTGCTAGTAGCTCAGCAATTACAGACATAATGGGCAGTCTAGAAATCAGTAAGCCAGCTGCTGCAGAAAAATCCTATAGTAAGTAGTACCTACTTCCTATTGAAGTAAGGGTGAAGATCTGTAGTTGGCCTCACAGGACTGATGTGCAGCAGTATTCACATACAGGAATGGCCCAAGCATGCATTATAATGGGTCTGGACCAGCTTCTTCCGGGGGGCACTGGGTGCATTTCTTCTGTGGTCTGTTGCTTTAGAGATGGCAATATAGGTTGCAGTTTCTGTAGTAAAATGTATACTATATACCAGGCCTTTCTTCCTTCCTGTACACTCTGCCCATATCACAAACATGGTCATCATCTGATGCACCCCTACCATCTGGGAAGTAGGTGCCGTTGCCCCTGCATAGGGACTTTTGAGGAAGCAAGTCAGGAGGAAGATGTAGTGGAGCCTAAGGAGGAGGTTTCAGTGGCTCCTCACAATGCTCTTCATCTGTGTTTGACTGGTCCTTAAGTTGACTGAAAGCCCAACTTTGTGGGGCATAGCGATGCTGTGCAGCCTGGAAGAAGAATTTCTTCCCCAAAGAGGAAAGTCAGACTCCCTAGCCCATCCACTTGCACAGGACATGAGCTGGGTGGCTGAGACATGAGAATTAAGCATGTAGTGTATGTAGCCTTCCATACAGAAATTCTCAAGTCCACTAGGCTGTTAGGGAAAGTGGCCTATAGGCTACAAGAGCTGTGCTGCGTTTTACATCCTAAACATACCCAAAGCCTATGAGATAAAAGCTTGTCTCCAAGGATGGTGCTATTGTAGGGCTTGTAGAAGGTTAAGATAGGAGAAAGCCTACATCATTGGGAATCTATCCTTGAGGGAGTCTATGACATCATTCTCTCCTTTGGTTTTTTTCCCTTTCTTTATAAGAATTCATTTTATTTTTATTTCTGTGTATATGTGTAACTGCATGTATTTTTATGTGCGCCATGTAGAGGCCAGAGGGCACCAGATGGCCCAGAACTGAAGTTCCAGGAGTTTGAAAGCTGCCTGATGTGGGTAATGGGAATGGTGTCTGAGTTTTCTACAAGAGCAATGAGTAATGTTAACCCTAAGCCATTTCTCTAGTCTCTCTCCTTTGTTTTTTTATGCCCTTAGCCATGAGATTCAAGGTTTTGCTTGATCATATAACATGATTCTGTCAAGATGTGCTGCCACAGTTCAAGAGTAACTAACAATCAAGCCATGGTCTGGAACCTTCAGAGCAATGAACCTAAATAAGTCATTTATTCTGATAAGTCAATCATCTCAGACATTTGTTATAGTGATGGAAAGCTGACCACAACAGCAGCAGAGGATGTCTGGGACCTTAACACAGACAGAACAGACACCCTGATGCACTTACTGTCCCCGGGGTAGACAATGGTCCAGAATCTATCAGAATGTGTTCTTCTAGGGTTGGGCTCAGTTGTGTTACTGCCAAAGCCAAAATTAAAGCTTCATGGAAACAAGAGCCAATAACAGCAGGCAACAGGGAGAGGGTCTCTTTAGAGAACAAATAAAATTCTCTAGGAACAGGGAAGCCAAAGAGGACAGGGTTGTGCCCTGCCTGATCCCATGTCAGCCAAGGATATTCCACTAGGCAGGTGTAATAGAGGGACATCCAAGCCCACTAGTAACTTATTGCTGAGGCTCAGAGTCACAGATAATTAAGCACAAAATGGCACAGCCATCTGATGGTGACAACAGACAGCAAATGCTTTAGTTATAATTACAAACTCTCTGACTGAAGTAAAAGGTCTAAGTATTCATAAACAGAGACTTTAGGACTAGGCACCAGAAAGAGCAGACTCTTCTCAGGGAGATGCCAGCTGACCCCGATCTCCTCACCCCTTGACAATGCAGCTGAGGACAGGCCTTGGTCAGACCCAGAGTCAGCCCTACTGCCAAGGATCTTTCAAGGTGACAGGCAGATTCAGCTGAGTCCTTGCAAATGCAGCAGCACAGTAAATCCCTTGGTTTTACTTTAACAGGTACAAGCCTTCAAGAATTAAACTCTGCCTAACAGAGCAACTGGACCGAGCAGTGAAAACCTGCCCAGAGGAAAGAAGGGGAAGCGCCTGACACAAGCCCCCCCCTTGGGCAGCAGAACAGGTCAGGGTTAGACTGAGCTCACACATGCATGTGCAATTACTGTGCTCACGTGGATACACAGACAAACACATAGATGACATAGGCACACTCACACAGCAGACACAAGCTCCTCATGAACCACCAGAAAAGGGCCAGAGTCTGTAAAGTCAGCAAATCCAGACCAGCTGCCTCGCCTACACACAGAAAACCATTTTTTTCTGACCTCAATACTACTTCTATTCTCAGTTGTGCCCACTGGGCACCTTGCAAGAATCTCAGTAAGTATGTCAGGTATAGCTCCAGGGCAGAAGGTAAAGATATTTATAGTCCACCTGGAGTCTGGCCAATCCCTCCTCTTGCCTGCATCCCACTGGGCAAATACCTAGAAGTTCACACTGGTCAGGATGGACCTGGTTTCTCCTGTCATAGGCAGGGAGCCTCTTTATAAGCCAGGTCTTCTTCAGGCCTGAGCAATTTGGAGAATATTCCCAGGTCTAGTCCTGTTGATTACAAATGGCAAGGTATTTTCAACACTGTTCACTTATAAAACCTAGGAAAACACTGCTAATTTCTAAATTGGTAAATTGTTGATAACCTTCCAGGAAAGCAGTGGCTGGCTCCTTCTACTCGGGGCCATCGTGAGCAACAGAAGCAAGGCCCTTCTGCAGCCCCACAGGCCTGTACTGAGAGATGGCTCAAGGGCTAGCCCTTCACGTGTTCGTGGCTTCTCCCCATTTATTTCAACTATGTAAGTTAAAATTCTCGCTTATTCAATATTGGGTCAGTGGGACCTTGGGACTGCCAGTCGCCTGCCCAGGGAGAGGATGGGGAGTTGTGGAGAAGAAAGAATGACCTGATGTGGAAGTAGGGGGAAGGGACTTTGAATAAGGATATACAAGGATAGAAAGTGTGACTTCTTTGTTCATAATAATAAAATTAAAAAAATTCTCGTTTATTTTATATCCTCATTACCATACAGATTTTTTGCTGAAAGTTTCTAAGATAGGCTGGAGTGCAGCTTCTTAAAGACCTACTTCCCTGTGGCCTGAGCTAACTCAAAATTCTGCTTCAAGCTAAAAACTCAGGGACTGAGGCTTCTGAGAGTCACGATACAAGATTGGAGCATACAGTGTTGACTTGAACAGGATGTACGGTAAAGCAATTCATCAGAGCCTGAAGTTCATAGAAAGGTTAAAGCACCAATAAGAGACCCAGAACATGGCTATTGCCTCATTCTATGCTCCCCCTGCTGCCTGATCAACAAGGCAGGCATCTACTACATGGCAGTTGTTTCTAATGGTGTTGACGAAAAATGTTTCCCTTAAAAGCAGCAGGTAACTGCTTATTAAGTGCACAGAGTGGGGACAGATTGGGTTTGTAGTCAGAAGCCAGCCGGCTATTGGCTCTGCTCCTCCTCTCCAAAGTGTCTCCCAGAGCCACCATACCTCAGCCCACTTTGAGGTCATGCTACTTCTGTAATCTACCACTTACAAAAGACGGTGAATTTCCAGGCTTACTTTATGATCTCACAGTTGGCTGTAACTTAAAACTTGAGAGAAGGATTTTAGTAATCACATATAATGGTTGGATGCTGGAACAACTTCTATTGTTCAGATTCACCCACAAGTAACAGTTATAAACTTTGAAAGAAATAAACAACAGGCCCAAACTGGAGGTACATTCAAACCTCAGAAAGGAACAGCCTGGGGGCTTCCACAGCATCCTGAATCCTCATAAGCACAGGTCCCAGGCACAGCTGAGCAACCACATGAGCCTATCAGAAACCGCTTAGCCATTGGCTAGAAAGCCAGGAGACAAAGGTCCAAGCGGAGATAGAAACAGAGCAGCAAATCTCAGGAAGAAAAGAGCCAGAGACAGAAACCCCATACCCTCTGAGAAATTCTAACCACCATCAAATTCCTGTAATTTCCTGCGAATCACATGGGAGTATGGTGGGTCCCATGCTGTCAACTAGAGCTAAAAGAACAGAATAAGTATCAGTCACAATAGGAACAGATAGTACTTGGAGTTTTAGCCCACACAAAGGTGAGTTGCCTGGTAAGACCATCACCTCAAAAAAGCAGTCATCTCTGGAGGGACATAGTAGCACATAGACTCTGCAGGGTATAAGTCACAATGTCTCCGACACAATTAAAAATTACTAGACATATGAAGAAGTGGGAAAATAAGACAAGCCATAAAACAGCTGATGAGGACCTCACAGTGATGCAGATAGAGAACTTATGGACTTGGAAACAGCTTTTTAAAAAAACAGTTAAATATTCAAAGAAAATGAAATTATTTGAAAAACATGATCAATCTGGGAATTGGAGTAGGACATAAGTTAGCAATATTTCTTTGAAAGAGAAGTGGTAATGCCCCAATATTTATGGAATATAGAATCGGTTAGCTCTGCAGAACACGGCTGTATTGTATGCAAACAAAATGGCAAGGCTATGAAGATTTGTCCTAATAAAACTTTATTTAAATAAATAGGTGGCTGGTTCATGGACCATGGTTTCTTGACCCCTAAAATATGTTATCAAAAACATTAAAATGGAAATTCTGGAGTTGAATGAAGAAGACAATATCTGAAATAAAAGTGTAGACTGACTTCACAACATAGAAATGACACAACCTGAGATAAAGAAAAAAACACATGTTCTTTGTTAATTAGGAAGATGACATGATCCGAGGGGCAATATCCAAAGGCCTGATGCATGTGTGTAGTAGGGGTTCTGGAATGAGAGAAAAAAAGCAAGCAATGACAGAATTTGGAAAAAAAAAATAGTAGTACAAAATAGCCCCAACTTGGTGGGAGACATGCTTATGAAAGGGAGAAATTCTGCCAACTTTAAGTAGGATTTTTTAAAAAATTATACTCAAACAGCCATTAAATTCAAACAGTTAAAAAGCAAAATTGAGAAAATCATAAATACAAATAACTTTCTTTCGTTTTTAATCCATTACCAACACTGTGACCTCTCATCTCGGATATTATCTGTCTTCAGGGGCTGATAGTTTTGACAGGGCACAGAACCTAACCCTGTTCAATATATCAGATGTTCTCAGAGCCTTCCACAGTTTACTTTCCACTGCACTACACTTTTAAAGTAGCATGTTTTTAAAGCAGAAGGCATGAATGGTGTACTAACTGATCACAAACACTCAGCAATTCTGTCTTCCCTTTGGTTTATCAACAACCACATAGTGCTGTGTTGAAGCTGCAGATGAGCAGGACAAAGTCCCTCATGCTACTTATAGGAAAGGTCATTGCCAGCAGCACATCCTGTAGTGTCTGGACCTCTGATACCAGCACCTTCCACACAAGGTGCACCTACATCTCCATAATGTTGCAGAAATAATTTTTATACTTCTTGAAAACAGAATTTCAGGAGAATTTGGGGATAGCTGGGATACTGACAGGCACTGAAGCAGTACTCAGGAAGTACGGTTCCACTGTCTTGGTTTCTTCTCTAACACTTGAGCAAAAGGCTACCTAGGAGGACCTAAGAGCTAGATACATGGGATCTAAGATATACTGGGCTTTGGCCCACTGAGGTATCTAGGACAGAGAAGTGGAACTGTGCCTTTCCAATGTTACTTCAATATGAAATGCACCCGCCGAGGAGGTACCTGCAATTAGAGGTTCTGTGTAGCCTCCACAACTGCAGACTCTTTCCTCATTTTTGCCATATCTGGCCTTTCCTGAGCCCATAGTCCTCCAGGAGATCCCTGTTATTTATCATGATGGGCTGAGATGGTCTGGAAGGAAGCCTGGGCTCTCAGGTTGAAACTGTGGAAAAGCCCTGACTTTTGGAAGCAGATCCCTTGGCGGCCTCAGGCACTTGAACTCCAAGTGCTGACCAGGTACCATGTTTTAAATGTATAGACTGAAAGACAAGTGGAAGATGCAGTCAGCTCCTAGTCATCAAGGAAACATGACCAGAGTGACTTTTTCCCATGTCTCTTAAGCCCAAAGAAGAGCCCTCAGGGAGGTCCCTAGTCTTCTTTTTATATAGACCTCCAAACCTGCCCCAATTGTGCCTCACAAACTATGAGATACCTGTCCATCAGCTCCCTAAGGGCAGAACCAACTCACAGGGTACCTGGTAGAGATCTTGGATAGAGAATGTAGTCTTAGGTCCTTTTACATGGGTGACAGGCTGAGGTCGAGACCAGGCCTTCAAGTTTGGAAGGCAACCCACTGCCAGGCTGAAGATTAGGGGTAAGCAGTGGCCAAGGCATATCAAAACTCACTCAGTACAAGAGAGTAACTATGAACAGTGGCATAGAGACAGGGTAACTGAGTCCAGCTATGATGGCTGCAGCTAACATAGATGACAATTGGAGAAGCATAGTTCAAAGCTAAGCCAACATAGGTGGCCTGGTACCATCCAAGACATCCCTAAATCATGAAAAGTGCCAGAGGCCAGGCAAGCCAGGGCCACCTCCTTTTCAAGAACAGAGTCTGTCACATCAAAGGAAGCCATTGTGAGAGGAAAATGGGCCTAACAGAAAAGTGACCCCAAGATAAAATTGATATAAAATTCACTAAAGACACAGGTGGATGTTTTAAGAGCTACAAGGAGTTTTTAAGCATGATCCCTATGAGGAAGAAGGTATGACTCTTGCTGACCTTCATACCTTCATGTGAAAAATTCCAGCAAAGCATTTTCTCTGAGGCTTCTTTTGTGTAGATAAAATGTGTGGCAATGTCCCAAGACTGCTGTTCATTGGGCCTATGCCCATTCACATGGTCATGGTCCCATCTGGGAGCTCACAACTTGTCTCCAAAGCCAGGACTTTGTCACCATTCACTTCCTGGACAAAGCAGAAACTCATCAGGACTACTGAGCTTTGCTATTAATATAGCACAGGCAGGTGATAAGTTGGAACTCTGAAGATTTAAAAAAAGGGCCATAAAATGGCCCAGAAGCACAGGACCTCACTGAAGCAGGGTTTAGAGACACCGAACAAATGGTATGTGAAAATGTTGATAGGTTATTGGCAGACTTCAGGCCGACAGCTCATCCTTCAGCTACTGGCTCCTCTGAGACAAATGGTTCAGAGGCCTGAGGAGCCTCCTCAGGGCCCCCCCAACACCTCCCTGGGGCAAGGTGACCCTAAAAGGTACAAACAGCCCCTATCTGTGGAGCCAGCAGGGCACGGTCCCTGCACATCTGAGGGCTCTCTGTTCCCAGGACTTGCCTGTCCACTATCTAATAGGCAGTTTTATCTTTGTATTTGGTTTCCTGGTGTAAAAAGACAATCTCATCTTTTCTGGATGTTGTGAAGATAAAAACTGGATTCCCAGAGAGAAAATGCATTACTTTATTTTTGAACCCAATGAAAACAAAAGGGCAAAGGGCTTATTTATTGTCTTTATTTCCAAGAATCTTGCATGGGCCTAAAAGAAGTTGGGGGCTCTCCACAGACATACCCCTGTTCCAGGTTCCAATGAGGTTTTGTACCCCCAACCCATGTCCCAGCCAAAGGACTAACTTTGAGAATCTCAGAGAATGGTAAGAGATGCATGCTCAAAAAGTATAAAGGGTGAGAGTAGAGAAATCGTGGGCACTAGCACCAGAGGAAGGGAGTGGACATTTAAAGGAGGTCCATGCAGGGATTTGTGACCCCTTGGGGTGGGTGTGGTGGTGCATTCCTGCAATCTCAGCATTTTGTGAGGAGACAAACAGAGGGATCATCAAAGAAAGAGGAGAAAGAGAAATGGGGAGGGGGAGAGGGACCTCTTAAAAGTTAACAATACAAAAGCAATAATTTTAAAAACCAGCAGGAGACCTGAAAGATAAAATTAAGGAATCCTATCAGAAAAATAAAAAAAAAAGAGAGAGAATACAAATGTTAAAGAGCCTAGCTTTGAGACCAAATGGCAGAAAGTATGTGACTCAATATGGCAAGTAGACCTGCCCCCAAGATACTGTTATAAATAGAACAGATACTATATCATGGAGAGGAATCCCTGTATAGAGAATGCTAAGGAAGGCTTCCAAGGTCAAAAATCAGCCATGAAAGAAGCCAAGCAGTATCTCAAACTCCACACAGAAAAGCACTTACATCCTACACCTCTTTTTCCCCAGTGTGGCCAAGTTATACTACTTCAGTGACAACCAGTTTGCTTTGTAGCCCTAGCCCTGGGGCACTGACCAGAAGGCTAAGGGAAACTATAGAAGAAAGTTAATTGAAGAAAGAGACCTCAGTACAAAAGCATAAGATGCAATAATGGTCTAAGTCAAGAGGACAGTGTCAGGGGACCAGGCAAGGCTGGGCAAGGAAACTCTGAATCTTTCAAGAAGGAAACAAAAGAGCCTTAGAGCCCAAGCAGAGCACAGCAGCATGTGGCCTGAGCAAAAATTCCTAGACCAACACATAGAAAACGAAGTCAACAGTGCTAACAAGATGGATCAGGAGATAAAAGCACTTGTCACCAAGCCAAGTGATCTGAGTTTGTTAGGACCCACACGGTAGAAGAAGAAAGTTGTCCTCTGACCATGACACGTATGCTATGGCATGAGCACATGCACTTGTACACGCAAGTATAATTATATCAATAAAAAAGAGGGCCTAATAACTTCAGGCAAAACAGAAAGCTACATAGACAATGGAGAAGCCATTACTGTGGAGAATTTTGCAGTTACAGTAACTACACCCCTGGAATGAAATGAAAGACACAAGACCCAAGAACATATTATAAGTTGGGTAGCAGGAGAGTATTCCAAGATCACCTGGACGGGGGTGGGTGTTGAGGATGGTTGAACACGACACTGTCCTCTGAGCTTACTTAGTCATCTCGGGAAGCAGAGACAAGGAAGGAGAGGCAGAAGCTGCCTGTTTCCAAACAAACCCTAGAATTGCTTGAGTCTCAGTGCTGACAGCCGAAAGAGAGATACAGCTGCTGTACCAGCAGCTCTCTGCTAGCTGATGAGAGTTTTCAAGATATGGAGTGTTTTTGCTCAGTGACTCTGGGCCCTCTCCTACCCTGAGGACACACACAGTACAATGAAGACCCAAGCAGGCAGCCATAGGTTAAAGGATCAGCAGCTTGATGGTACCTAGAAAGACACAAGTCAAGAGAAACAAGTATGTAGAGAAGACTACAGAAGGCCCAGTGGTGGTAGTGTGATGGAGGAGGTGGGGCATGTATCAAGAGGCAACATTGTCTGGTAACTACAGTACTCCAGGATTTTCTATCGTTCCCAGGGTCCTGTATCTGAGCTTTGCATCTGTGACCCCATCACCTATTACCCCATATCTTGTGTGTTTCTTGGCCAGATTCTGTTCCCCTATCTCTGTATCATCTTCTTATCACATGGGCTCACATCAAAATTCCTGGAGGGAAGGCCATCCATTTACTTACTCTTATGTGATATTTTGACCACAAAACACTTACAGTTAACACACAGGAAAGCTACAGGCTACAGTCAAGCCCCTTGTTTGCTGATATCAAGAGTCTGTCACAGATGATATGATTGCCTATGTAGAAAGTCAAAAAAAAATCAGCAAAAGATTTCTGGAACTAATGAGTGCTTGCAGCAAGGTAACAGAATGCTACACTCACAACATTCACTACTTTTCCACATACAAGCAAAAGCTATTTGAAATTTCAAACACTCAGCTATATACCTTAACACAAAACTGAGGCAGAAATCACCTTTCCCCAAAATGGCAAGACACACATTATAAAAGCCATTAACTTTGATGGAACAAATCAAATAACAATAAATTAGAATGTTCCATGTTGTGGATTAGAAGTGTGAATTTTGTCCAGTTGTTGCTTCTTCCCACCTCATTGCAGCATGTTACTTTGGGAGTCAGGCATCCTGTTTACAGCTCATTTGAAGAGGCATCCCCACAGTGTTCATGTGTGTGCATTCTAAGAGAGCTGGCCACCCTAGCAACTCTAGTGGGTGAGACAATGATCACAAGCCAGGTTTCCTGAGTAGATGATCCCTTTATCTTCCCTAGGATGATGGTGATGGTACCAGCCTACATCCATCCTTGTTCCCAGGAGAGTGTGAATTCCTTTCTAAAATTTTTCATATAATATATTTTGGTCACATTTCATGAGGCCTGCTCTAGAGTGGAGTTAATATATAACCAGGATCACTCCACTGAAGAAAACTAATTTACCCTCTCTCATCAGCTATCAATTTCAAATACCTTCTTGGTTAGGTTGGATTTTTTGCTCACTTCCCATTCTCCTTGCTAAGATTTTTATGCAGCTTGAACTTGTGCAGGTCTGTGCATTCTACCACAGTCTCAGGAAGCTCATATGTGCATCAGCCCTGTTGTTTCTGGAAAACGCTGCTTCCTTGGCATCATCACCCACCACCTCTGCATCCTCTTCTGAACAAATCCTTGAACCTTGTGGGGAAGGCATCCCATTTAGGACTGAATGCTCCAAAGTAAGATTGTGAATTCTTAAACATCTCACAATGGGAGTCTACAAAAGGGCTCCTGGTGCCTAAGTTTGCTTGAGTTTCATCCCTGGAACACACAATGGTAGGGAACTGACTCCTGATGTGCTCCCACCTCTATACATGCACTGTGGCATGAACACATGCACCCATTCACTGAACATACAAAACATATGAACACACACACACTTTATGAAGAATGAAATACTGTTCACTACATTTATTTGTTCATTGTGTGTTTTTTGTGTGCATGTGTGTGTGCGTGCGTGTGCGTGTGTGTGTGTGTGTGTGTGTGTGTGTGTGTGTGCGCGCGCGCGCGTGTGCTAGGACATGCATGTAGTAGTCTGAGGATAACTTGCAGGAGTCCGCTCTTGCCTTCTACCTCGTAGGTTCCATGAATGGAACTCAGTCTTTTTAAAACTTGGGCTAGCGAGCTGTAAAGGGGCTTGTTGCCAAGCCTAACAGCCAAAGTTCAATCCCCGGGACCCACGTAGTGGAAGGAAACAACTCTTTTCTGACCTCCGCAAACATTCCTTAGCATACATACAGTTCTAGCTTGGGAATGGCATTTCTACCTACAGCGTGACTATTTTGGCATTTTTGTTTATTGACTGCCATTATGTTCTGTAACTCTCTTGGACACCAGGTACCTTGTGAGTACCTCACGTGCTGAGTCCATTTCTTACCACTTCTTCATGGAAAGATGCAGATGCTGGCTCATGTCCTGTGAAGAGCCTAGGGCACTGGGGAGATGGGACCTTGTCCCTGTATGGACAGTTTAGGCAGGCTGCCATGAGTGCCTTTATATGAGTAGGAACGGGGAGTGTCCGAGACCAGGTGTGGGAGGCACTTTATTGACATCTGTGTTGCCAGGAGCCCTGAATACACGGTATCCTTGGAGAACATGCCATCCATCTTCATTTGTCCCTCCATGAAGTCTTGGAATTTTACTTCCAGTCCTATACTGTAGTATCACAAATGAGACTTAGAGCCAAATATCAGGGGAAGGCTGAAATGTCAGAGAGAGGAAGCATCACAGTCAATTTTTACTTAGCTGTCTTGTAACTTTTTTAGCCTTGCTCTTGGTTGTTAGTTCTCAGTCACTTCTGTTCTCTCTGGGTTTTTACAAGCCCTTATATATTAATCTAAGTAGCCTTGAACTCATAGAAACAGAAGTTTTGCCTCTGGAGTTGTGGGATTAAGGGTGGAGGTCACTGTGCTGAGATTAAAGGTGTGTGTGACTGACTCAGCTGTTGATCTTTGTAATCAAGGTTTAAGAATTTCCTGAGCTGTCTGCCCAGGATTTGACTGGGTGCTCTCTCCCCAATATTCAGGTTTTATTAAATATGTAATATATATCCATACTATACTCCTCTCAAGATTTCTGATATTAGAGGTTGGAGTCACCTCTGTGGACTGACCTTGATGGGGAACCTCTCTTTGATGAGATGATAAAATGAGGCCCAGAGATGGCACTACCTGTGCAAAGTACGCTTATACACTCCTTCAACAGAGTCCAGGTGTGGGGCAAGAACATGAGCAGTGGGAATATGCACATGCAAAATTACTTACACTTATATACACATAGTTGGCTGTGTGTGTACCCACATGCTCAGCATAATCATTAATGGGTCTGTGCTGTTTGCACACATAGGCACACTTCCTCAGAGGCCTATGGACTCCTGGATCCACATCTCACTGGCTAGCTTGTACCCTGCCTCCCCATTTCTTCCAGTCTTCCTTGTGTGACTGAGATAAGCCACATTGCCTCCACCCTGCAGTTGGGGCTCCCCAAGCTCCAGGGTCCTCACTTTTAATGGAGCAGTTGTGTTCACTTCTTTGTATCACTGTCTCTTGGGCAACTTTGGAAGTGCAGGGTGCCCAGAGAGGGCTAGGAGAAAGGACTAGCTGATGTTAACATCTATGGGCTCAGGATGAGGGACACAAAGCAGTCCCAGCAAGATTGCTGCTATGGGTCCCCTGAACAAGCCTGGGCCAAATCTAAGAACAAAGCCTTCAATAACTAGTGGTTTTTCCACTCTTCCTTTTCTTCAAAAAGTCCCTAAAAACAGGCTTTTTAATGTTCCCATTTTGCTTTGCAAGAAACTCTTTCCCAGCAAAGAATACAAAACTAACTGGACTTTGGCACATCAACTCAGCAGGTGGTAAATCCTGCATGTTTCCCAACTTGCCCAGGACGGGAGAGAGGACCAGGCCACACCACCTCATTAGAGACTTCTCTCTTCAGGGGGGGTCTGAAAATCTGACCTGGAAATGATGCAAGTTTTATCCTCATCTAGAGATAGCTCCCAGAGCTGGATAGCTGGCTCTACACAAACCCTTCAGGAAAGTGAGTATGGCAGGTGCTCCTAACTGTCTCCTTCCCAAGGTCTGAGTGTTCTTCAGGGGGCCCCAGGCAAAGTCCATACCCTTTACCCAACAATGATCATCCTCCATCTGTCCTTGACCACACCTCCTCCAATCAACAATGCAGCCCCAATGATTCTGGTCTGGTATTCTCAGAATTTACCCCCATCTGCTACTACTTCTTGTGCCTATAGGGCTTGAGATGGTGTTCAGTCCCATTACTCTGAATCTCTTCTTACTGTATCCAAGATGGGCTACTCCCTCTGCATTTCTAGCAGCTTTCCAGCCCCCCAATCTGAACTCTGTCCCCTGTAGCCAGCAGTCTGAGGGCTCTCCTTCAGATAGAAGATCTTTCTTAGAGAAATGACACTCAGTGATAGACGTGGACAAGAGGAGCGACCATCTAAAACAAAAGCCAAAGTACATAAGCCTGACAGACCTCACCTGTCCAGATGCTGAACTGACACTCAGATGTGAGGCCCACACTAAGTTTATGGGATCACACCTTGTCTGCCATGCCTGAAAACGTATTGTCACCAGGGATGTCATGCACAAGAAATTGGGTGGAAGTTTGAGGAAGAATTTGGCTAAGGACTTAGGAATCTCTTCCTTAAACTCAGGACCAAAGGGTTCTGGCCGGGAGCGTAGGGGAGAAAGCCAGGTTCATCATCAAGTCATTTGCTCATCTATGCATGTTCACCTTCATGTATCCAACCAGCTGTCCATGCCCAACCTCACATGCATGCACTCCCAGGCCTTGCTAATTGCAGACAGTTCAGACACCAGAGACTCAATAAGAACAAAATTGCACACTTGCTTGAGTCAGAAGAGCTTAGAGTTAGGAAAGGTATCCTCGAGAGCTGGTTGGTGTTGCCTAAGGATTTCTAAGCTGGGAAGAGGTAGAGTAGTAGGAAGCCAAGTGTGGAAGGATAAGGCTAGGGATGAGGGAGGTAGAGTCTGGGCTCCAGCTGGAGCTGAAAAAGACAGCTGGAACTCATCTGGCACCCAGTTCAGAGTCAAGAGACACTCACTGGCAGCCCTCTCCTTATTCCTTCCTGCCCCTCAATGATGGCCACTGACCCCAAGTTCATGACTCTGCAAGGCAGGGCCAGGCTAGGAAGAGCTGGGGAACGTTCGAAACTCATAAGTACTTGCCCATCCAAATCCCTAGCTAGAGCCTGAGAAGAATAAAGCCTAGAGAAGAGAAGAAAGAGAAAGAGAGGAGGGGAAGAGGTTGGGGGATGTGAGGGACAGCGGGCTAAGGTCCAGCTCAGGCTGGCAGCTGGGCCTTCTTAGCTCCGCATGGTAAGGAGGGACACGGGAGAGTGGACAGGACCTCCCAGCTGCCCACACTGATCAAAGAAGCCACATCCACCACAATGTTGGGAGTGGGTGAGGGCATGTTCAGCTGACATGTGACACCCGAAAACATGGTGCCCTGAGCCCTAGCAGTCTTGGCACAGTGATCCCAGGGTCCTCTATATGCTACAACGCAGAAAATAAAAGGCCTTTTTCTAAAGGAGGCCCCAAACCCTGGGGTTGGGTGGAAAAAGGACAGCGGGGCTGATCCTAACCTTGGTCAGTTCATTCCAAACACACTGGAGACCCCATGGGAGACTCAGAACATACATATTCATGGGAACCCTAACTTTAAAGCTCAAACCCATGTTCCCAAAGAAACCTAACAGAAGTCCCAATACATGACAGATATGGGAGTAGAGCAGAATCTGACGGCCCTGGCCTGACATGAAGCTGTCTGAATGGTTATCAGGGCCTAGGGGTGCATTGTAGTAGCCTGGGCTTGTTACAGGGAATCGTTTCTTGAGGGTTAGCAGGGTGTTTGCGCCCCACAGTGAGGTTTGCCAGGACAAGAGTCCTAGAAGCCCTAATGATTCTCTCTAGAAAGCAGCAGGAGGAACCAGGTGGTATAGTCACTGTACACACAAGCAGGACTAGTCAGGGTTCATCCCTACAATGCTACAGCACTTCCTTTCTTTTCTCAGGGTGCTTCCACTTCAAATGCTGCATAGTAATTAATACATCTCAAGCAACTGTCCAGGGACACTTACCCAAAATAAGACTTTATACCTTCAGTGACTCCCAGTAGATTCTAGAGAATCCCTTCAGCCACATGAGTTCTGCTCTATGGCCTGCCCCTAGACTGTCCCTTCCCACTGCCTTTGCCTCACGCCATTTTGTTCCAGTCTGAAAGGCTCCTGATTTCTTACTAACGGGACTCAGCTGAGGTGTAGTCACTAATACTGCCAGGATCCCCTCCACTGAGCACCTCCAGAGGACCTGGGGGGATGTCAATTTTGTCCCCTACAATGACCTCCTCCCATTTTTTCCCCAGTATTCTTCACCAACCCCTAGTTCCCTCTCTGGCTTTAAACAGGGGCAACACTGCTCCTGGCACAGTAACAAGGACCCAAAAGCCGTGTGCTGATAATGCTGCCATAGCCTCTTCCTCCCAGTAAGTCTGGGCAAACTATCTGCCTCCCTGAAGCCCAGAAGAAGCTCTGATTTCTCTCCCCACAGCCTCTTCAGTCTTGCAACCAAAGCAGTGGTGTGAGAGGCCAGCCATGACGAAGGCCCACCCTCTTCAGCAAGAACCAACATCCACCGAGACCTGCAGGTAAACTGCTTCAGTCTTCCCCTAGGATTGTCTTGGCCTCTTCCCACTTTCTTTTTAGTCTCTTCTCAGCCTTTCCACAAGCTCCCACCAGCTTCTTCTTCTAGAAGATTCAACCTCTCTACCAACTCCCCTGACACTCCTTCAAACTCCTGTCCTGCTTTTCCCTCCCCTCCCCTTTTGTCTCTAGCTGCTCCACTTCTCTCTTTTCTCTCTCCCTGCAGGAAAACTTCCTACTGTATGCCCCTGAAGCCTGGGCCCACCCTAGATGGACATCTAGTGCTGCCTGTGCCCTGGCATGGGTCCTTGTAGCATAACCCCTACCCAGCCTTGAGTCCCAACATTGAGGCCCTACTTGGGGACTCTCAAATGGGAGTGTATGGACAGAGAAGGGAGAACCTCAGCCACTTAGGGTAGACTCTGACCTTCCATCACAATTAGACCTCCCCAGTCTACCACCCCTGTACTGTAGACAGGTACCCTGGCCTTGACATTCCTGCCCTTGGCCTTTCTCAGTCCCTAACTGCAATTATCACACTACCTGTGTTCTGGGGTCCAAACCGGCTGAAAGAATTATGACCTCCTAACAACAAGGTTGGGTTGAGAGTTAGAAACAATCGGAAGAAAACATGAATCCCCGTACTCTCCTGGAAGGCAGTTTCTGCACAGCTTGAGGATAGAGTAGTGAGGACAGTCCTAAACACTGTTTAAAGTTCATGGGTTTTAACCAGTGAGAGCCATGTCTTTGTCTGGGAGCTGTGGAAGAGTTAGCTATACTACCCAAATTCACACATGTATCAGCTATGTGCTTATGTTGGGGGCAGAGCTATGTGTGAGGTATCTGTGATGGGGCATCTGAGGTTAACTGTACAGGGAGGGAGTCTGAGAGGCTTCTGAAGAACAGGTCAAGGTCAGCGGGGATCTGAATAAATTCAGAGTTCACAGCTAAGGGAAGAGTTATAAGGCAAGAGTGAGGTTTGGGAGTCTCTGCCACAGGAGGTTGGTTCTTATAGCCAGGCAGGGTAGAGCTAAACCTGCAGATGATCTCTCTCAGCCTCTCTCCCTTCTTGCTTCTGTAGTAGACATTCATGGTGGACAATGGGTGCCTGGTGGGGTTTTATTAGAGTATATCTGCCCCAAGAACTAGTACTGGTGAAGATTTGATATAACTGCCTATTGCTGGAATAGAAAGGGATGGAACTTGGGGGCAGAGGTTTTGGTCTTGTGGGCTGCTGGAGTCTGAAAGGTGAGGAGATGTCTGCTCCCTTGAATGCAGCTATATTTGAGGAACCTCCTTGATAAAAGGCCCCAGTGCCAGGATCTTGGCTAATATGGTGGTGACTTGCAGGACAGTGCAGGGAGTGAGCCAGCAGGGCCAACACCTGCAGGTTTGACAAAGCAGGATCTGGTGAAGGTACTTGGAAGGATCAGCTAAGAGCTACACCCAGCCACCAGAAGGCCTTGGGGACCTGGGAAGGACCATCTCTATAAGTTCTAGAAGTCAGGAGTAAAGTAAAAATGAATGACAGGGAATATCTGGGCCCACTAGACTACCTAAGATAAAGATGTCCTTCTGCAGAGCTGCCTGTCCACTGGTGATCCTCTTGACTAACACTAGTGGACAGCCCTTCTGGGGAAAGTTCAAGGCCCCTAGAGATCTGAAGAGCTATAGCCCTTAGGGATCAGGCTGCCCTTAGCCAATGTGCTGGCCAATACAAAGCATGGCAAATAAACCTGGCTTAGCCAAGATACTAAGCTCCAAATCTGTAATCCAGGGCTACAGAGAATAGTTCCTAGATAACAGAAGGTACA
The DNA here is from genome assembly GCA_004025045.1 of Sigmodon hispidus. NCBI lineage: Eukaryota > Metazoa > Chordata > Mammalia > Rodentia > Cricetidae > Sigmodon > Sigmodon hispidus. Next base: position 157,097 of record PVIH01000232.1, read on the forward strand.
CACCCACTTAACATACCAGGATGCTGCAGCCCATGGAGAAGCAGGTGAGCTTGATGAAAGGACTTCCTTGAAACCTTCCTGGCCTTTCCTAAGCATTTTGTATGAAGTAAGTACTATCTAGTTACAACAACAGACAGTCTAGACCTTACTGAAAAACCCAATCAGACAGCATCTGTAAAGAGAACCAGGTGTTTGGTCCAGAGGCTAAACAGGTGGGAGAGGAGGAGGCAGCAAGAAGTACTGAAAGAGGAGGAGGAGGAAGAGAAGAAGAAGAAGAAGAAGAAGAAGAAGAAGAAGAAGAAGAAGAAGAAGAAGAAGAAGCCACTTCACTAACTAGCTCTGACTCTTAGCTCTCCATAGCTCACCCCTCCCTGGTCCTGCTAAAGAAGCATGCTCCCTCTGGGTCACCAGAGGGCCGGCTTCTGCCTCTTCTATTTCAGATCCCCAAAGGAAATTGGCAGGCTAGGGATCTATGCATCTGTTCTTGCCCTCCTCACACAGGGGTATAGTGAGTTCCACAAGGACCACATCTTCACCACCTACAGAAAGATAACGAAACTTTAATCCTTTCAAAAATAATTTAAGAGATCTGACCTTCCTCTCACCTTGCCAGGAGTCCTTCAATCCCACCTCCCAGATTCTTCACTGGGCCAGCTGAGAGAGGAGAAATCATTCTCCTCCTCTCCAGACAAGGGGCCATGAGTTTCGCTGGATTTAATCAAAAGCTATTTATTTATTTATACTGTTCTGGTCTGAGACTTCATGACAGTGCCACTTAAAAGTAAGTTCTCTCAATGCAATACAAAAAGTCCCAAGGTACCTAATAGGGCAGCATCTAGAGAAGGATTTGGGCAGAACAGAGCCATGAGCCTGAGACTGTGTGGCCAAAGCCTGCCCTGTAGGACCCGAGTGTGATGCCCCTGGTTTAACTGGTGTGCTTCTCCAACCAACACCAGCACCAGCTCTCCCTGGATGTGCCTCTTCCCCAGAAAGGGATAAATCGAGGGCAAAGGCAGGTGGTACAGACTCTAAGGACATACTTAAGACCCAGTCATGGAATACCATAATCCATAAAACTCCAGTCGCTTACCGATTTTGGCCAAGCTGGCAACGAGGATCCAAAGCGCGATGATATATGGATCCTGGACGTGGTGCCATTTGAAGGTGACTATCTGGAAGCTCTCATCTGCTCTCGGTTCCTCCTCAATGGCCCTCGCCCCTCGCAGGCTAGTCAGTGCCAGCGCTAGCACCAGCTGCGGCTTCCAGCCTGGTCCCAGAACCCGGTGCCACATTGAGGCTGCTCAGCTCTGGGAGCCAACACGCATACCGTGGTGAGTTCCTGCTGCGTTCTCTGTCACAGCCCTCTTCGCGATCCGCGATCCGAGAACTGGCAACAGTCAGATCCCCCGGCCCCCGCCGGCCCGGGTGGCCTTTAATCCCGCTGCCCCCTCCCGCTCCAGGGCGGGGCTTTCCCGCCCCCGCTGCGCACACGTGAACGCGAAACAGTTCAGCGTTAGAGGCACTCCTGCCAGTCTTGCTCACACCCACTTGGTTGAGCCCCTGCCTGGAAGTCTGGGCTGTCCCGGTGCTGCGGACTTCTGAGCTATCAGCAAGGACCTGTGGATTTTGAGGTCGCTCGCCCCCAAGGTCGAGCGGCACCCAACCCACTGACAGCTGCTTCCCTCTGGGCGGAGCGCAGCGTAAGCCAGACAGGTCACTGATAAATGGGTACCTGCTTATCCTATCTTGGCCCCTGGGCAGCCAGATGGTTTCGCTAGTTCTGTGGTTCACTGTACCCTGTTATATACTCACGGCAAGGTCCCTCTTCATCGAGAACCTGGAGTCCATGGGTATCACGCCATATCATCTAAATAAACTTGAGGCAGTATAGAAAAGACAGAGGAAATGAAGAGGACATAGGACTAGAAAGGGACTTCTCATTCCAGAGTATCCTCAAGTCCCTGGCCAAGTGAAACTCAAGAATTCCATCACAATTAAAAATTGCTGTGAACTTTGCATATATAGAAACTATTCCTCTTATATGGAGATTTTTTTAAAAATGTTAAAATGGAGTGAACCATGTTTAATACCTATATGACTTTAATCCATTTCCCAAATATAAGCCTGCAGTTTTTTGAGAATCTCACAAATAGTATTATAGACTTTGTTTAAAGAAAAAAAAATTGTCCTATTCAGTGTGGTGCTACATGGCTGTAAAATCAGCATCTGGGAGGTGGAGGAAGGAGTTCAAAGCAAGCCTTGGCTGGGTAGCAAATTTAAGGCCATTTTGGGATACATGACTCAAACAAACACAACAAAAAGCCGAGTCTTAACCCCCTTGCACAATCCTTGTGATCCATGGTTTTACCTTATCAGCTGTAACCTACTTAGTGCACTTTAGAACCCACCACCAAAACTGTATAATACATAGTTACTGTAAAAACACTCTAGTGAATCCTGAGAAGCCCATATACTTATATTATCCATATATATATACATATAAATACCTTTTCCCTGAATTCCTCTTTCTGTTAACACCATGACTAAATCTGTTACAATCTTCTAATAAACTCTAGCTTTGCTTCACATTGACTTTCTATAAAATTCTTTCTGTCACAATCAGGAAGTCCTACATCATCTGAGTAGAGTTCTCAGACTATAGATGCTGTGGCCTCAGCCCTCATTGCCACCCAGCATACATACACTCTGTAACACCATCCATTGCTTATCAGCACCTACATCCTGTGTATGGTGGCCTGGGAGTTGGCTCCTCCATAAGAGCAGTTCATTTTTTTTGTAATATTTTTTATTTAAAAAGTTTTTTTCCCCTCGTATCCTCCACTGTTCCCCTCCCCTCCTCCTCATCGTCCTCCACCTCCCCCCATCCCTCCATCCATTCCCCAGGGAGGGCAAGGAATCCCAAGGTGAGTCAGTTCAGTCTGGCATATCCAGTTGAGGTAGATCATAGTCCCTCCCTCCAGTATCAAGGCTGAGTAAGGTGTTCCTCTGTAGGAAATGGACTCTGAGAAGCCAGTTAATGCACCAGGAATAAATTCTGGTCCTACTGAAAAAGGCTCCACAAACTGCCCATGACTTTTGACTGTCATCTACATTTGGAGGGTTTAGTTCCTTTCCATGAAGGTTCCTCAGTGGTTATCTCAAAGTCAGTGAGCTCCCAATAGCCAGGGTCAGCCATCTCTGTGGGTCTCCTCCTCATGATCCTGATCCCTTTGCTCATATACTCTCTCCTCCCTCTCTTCAGCTGGACCAAGAACTCGACCATCAGTTGCTTGATGAAGATTCTATAATGACAATTAGGGTGGTCATTCCCTTGATGATAGGGGAAGTCCTGTTTAGGCACCCTCTCCACTATTGCTTGGAGTCCTAGCCAGAAACATCTTGTGGGTTCTTGGATGTTTTCCTAGCACCAGGTTTCTCTCTAACCCCTCAATGGCTCCCTCTAACAAGGTATCTATTTCTTTGTTCAATTTCTCTGTTGCTCCTCCCACTCAACCATCTCATTCTCTCCTTCCCACCTCCCCTTGCTTACGCCCGCTATGATCCCAATTTACTCAGGACATCTTCCCTATTTTGCCTTCCTAAGGGGAATCCATGAATGTCTCTCTTAAGTTTCTCCTGTTACCTAGCTGGAAAGCAGTTCTTACCTGTGGCCTTTGATCACAGGGCACACACCTATTGTCCCTCTGTGTCCTTTCTGCCCTTGGGTGTTAGAATCCCTCCTTGGTCAGGGTTGCAGTCTAGGTATTTGCTTATGTATCTGAGCTACCTGTGAGAGCTGACTTTCCAAACTTCTTCTTCTCTTCCAAGTTTACCCTTCAACCATAGCCTCTGGAAGCTCCTTTTCCAACCACACTCAACCCTTGGAAGCTCTTGGCTAGACACCCTTCAGGACCTTTAGACATCCTTAGGACCTCCTGTTGGGATACCCAATTCAGAGGATAGGTCCAGTTCTCCCTGGACTCAATTCATTTTCAGACTAGTCCCTTGCTCTCCTACTTGCCCAGGTAGGCAACACCCTTCTCTGAAGTTTCAGATGTACCTCCCGATGCTCACACCTAGACTCCCTGAGGTTTTGCTCTAGTGTTTTGATACTGGGCTCCTGATTCCCTACCAGCTCAGCTCCTCAGCTTAGCTCAGTCGTCAGCTGCTGGCATGTATATCCATGGGCTGTCTGTCCTCTCTGTGGAATGTCTACTTTGCAAGTGGTGTGCTACAACAGTGGCACAGCTGATATCCAGGACTTGGAATGGTGTTCACTCTGCAGAAGCATGTATGAAATACTGAGTGGGTGAATGGGAGATAGTGGTTGGTGGTTGGACCCAGGGATGGCATGGTTATCTTTTAGCATCTAAGCACTGGTCTGAGCTCCTGAGATTCAGGTACTAGACTGTGTGCCTTTAATTTTTGTCTCCCTGTTTTATGCTGATGGGTGTTGGCTTGCATAGCAGGATGGTAGGGTTGAGTGGTAGGTAATAAGTATTGGGGCAGAGGATGGGTGGTAAGACTGAGCCAATCACAGAATCACAGGGCCTGGTATAGAACAGGGCATCACAACTCTGAAATTGGCCACCAAATTTGCACTCTAGGTGTTTACTTGGACATTTTATATGATGAGTTTCTGGAATTGCTCCTAGTTCATATTGTCAAACTGAACCGGCTGTTACCAGTCACATTCCCAGCCTCCTGTCCCAGAAGAAATCTAGAAGAATAAGAACAGTCTTATTTCCAGTTCAGATACTGCTGGGTGAAGCTTAAGGTGGAGCATACTTTCTGGATGCTCTCTCTGTATTACACAAGAAAGACAGATCCCATGACAATAGTGTGTCCATGATGTCCAATGGCCTTCCAAAGCTTTCATCTATACTTGCCTAACCTGAGAGCCTGCAACCAAAAGTCCACAAAATTCAAACGGAAGCTGAGCAGCATTACAATGCACATATGACAACTCAAGATGAACACTGGTAACATCTGGACCATTAGTGTGATGTGCTGCTTACACTACAAGTCATCTAGATAAGGGGAAGCCAGGAGCCCCTGCAATGTCACAGGTAAGAACAAAGTGCCTTCATAAACCACTGCTTATTGCTCGGGTAAGAGCTTGGGTATGTGGTAGGGCTTGTGGACACTTGGGAATGAATGTTCATATGCCTTAGTCTTGCTAAACTGTTCCAACCATGAAGTGCTCCCACAGCCTGCTGACTGACAAGAGTGAGGCAGTCATCATGGACACAGCTATGGCAAAATCTGTCACGATAGGTATGTGATGTTGCATCTTATCAGTGAACTAGGGCCAGGGTGCAGGCAGCTCTCGTGGCCTGCTTTTCTTCTGCGGTTCTGTAGTTTTAGAAAGCCTAAGCCATCCCACAGGCACCCACATTGGAAAACTGCAAATGGCTGCTGGCTACCTCTTCCTCAGGGTAGCTTGCATAGCTTTCTTGAGGCCTAGAATTTCTGGAGCCCTTGGGCGTTTTTCTGTACACACCTGGAGGGCCTATGATTAAACTGGGGCTCAAAGATATTGAGAAGCAGTCCAAGAAGACTAATGAACTCACAAGCACCTGAGCTTCAAAATTAAGAAAATGAAAGTGGACAATATCTTGTTTTACATATTAACTTTTGATTATGAAGTTCATTTGCATGGTTTGTGAACACTTGTGCATAAAATGGCCAATGAATGCACATCTACTTGTTTGTTGACAATACATAAAAGACAAAATGTTAATTTTCAGCCTAAATTCAAGAGGTTTGAGAACTTTTTACACATTGCATACAGGTTACCACCTTGTGGGTAGAAGAAGCTTGGCAAGGAAAGGATTCATTACAGAGATGCCCTGGCCTCCCGTCTTTGGCTGTGTATTGAAAGTGCCCACTAAGTGCCAAGCACTCAGAGTTAGAAGAGGTCCACTTGGACTTCTTTCAGGAATCAAAACCCCAGTCATCACTCAGGACAGAGTTATTGTTACTTTTATTTATTTATTTTTGGTTGCTAGTATACAATTGCAAATTGCATTTCTCAAAACAAATGAGCATCATGTTTTCGGGTCCACCTATTAGTGCCTTTGACACTTCCTGCTCAAGCCTTTGCCCAGTCTAGAACTCTGATCACTTGACCTGGATCCTGCTCCAGCCTGTGTCAGATAGGCCTGGGATGGGCGGGCTGCTGTCACAGAGGTGTGTGCTGTGGCTCTGGTTCCTTGAAAACCTTAGAGCTGATCAGGCTAGGCACATCGGAGGCTAACCCTGCAGCAGAGCCACATCTGCCAAACCCAGATGGCTCTTAGTGTGGGGAGCTGAGGTGAGGCTAGTCACTACTCTGGCTCTATTGCATTGCATTCAAAGTAAGGGTTAGAGGCAGTAGGCTGTCAGGGTCTCAGGACGACTATTCCCACAGCTCCTAGCTTTGCATTGCTGTTTCTTTACCTGATCATCTTCCAGTTGTTACCTACCATCCACCTACTTCCACTCCATTAGGCTTCATGTTTCCTGGGAAGTCTCCTTGATCATCTCCATGGGGTTTTCAGCTCTCTTCCTTGCTAAACTGATTTCCAGAGGTACTAGGCCACATTTAGTGCTTCAGTACAAGAACCATCATTATGTAGCCCTCTATTTATGGCCCCTGGGCTGGGTCCCCACTTGTCTGGTCCCCTGTTGAGGGAGAGCCCCACAGATCTTGCACAAACCCTGTAGTGCAGGCAAGACTCTGAAGGCCTTATAAGAAGGATCATATGGGACTGGGACCCATATTTCCTAACCTGACCTCAAGTGGTAGGTCCCAACTGTCCCTAGGCTAACCACTACGGGAAAGAACAAGCTGTAAAGTATTCTGTAGACTGGACTGGGACATAAAGTCGCCAAACCGCATTCAGCAGATGAAAAACTCAACAAGCTGTGGACAAGCTGAGCAGGCAGGCACACAGCTTGCAAACAGAAAAGAAAAATTCCCCTAACCTGATAACTGGAAGATGAACTAGTGGCTACCAGCAACAGGTGAAGCATGAGAACAGGGGACATAGTGGGTGCCTCCAGCCCTCCATGTATTTTGGTGTCTCAGTTGAACTTCCTGTTCGGAAAACAGCACTTTGAGACTAAGGAAGAAACTAGACCCAATTCCAAAGAACTCACAAACAAATCACCAGCATGCAGGCACAACTTTCACTATATGGAGACCCAATACACTGCAGTGGGGGGTCATAGCTTATATGGCCTAATGATCTCACCTTAGGCTTAGTTGGTATGAGAACACTCTGGTGTTGGCAGAAAGCCAAATGTCCACCTTCAGCCATGTGGGTTGGCTCTCCCTCTGCATTGCTGTGTTCTAGGTCTTATTCACACAAAACTTGGTGGTAATTGATGTTCCCAAGTTAGACACTTGGGAGGTCATCCAGACATTCTCCTGTGACTCCTCTCTGGGTCCCAAAGACCCTCAGGATATTTGGAGTATGTCCAACCAGATTCAGGCTAATCTTGTATGCTGGGCTTTTGCATCTACTTCATTACAGAAATTATGATCTTGATTCTTTTCTTATGTTTTCTCCCCTGGATTGGGGCATGTCACTAAACACACTAAAGACAAGGTAGTTCTTTTAACTTCAGGCTTGGTTGAGAACCCAGAACCATCTTGTAGTCTTCAGGGCCCCTAGAAACACCATGATCAAGTGTAGGTGGTGGGAGCAGACAGAAAACAAGCAGCCATGGTACCTTAGGGGAGGGGTGTCACAAAATGCTCTCTGTGTTTCCTATTCCACACTGTAAATGAGCAGGCCTTGACTACAAAGTCTTCATGGGGTCTGCTATTGGATATCAGCCTGTGTGTGGTGTTGCATGCTCTCCACTTTGAATGGCTTCTGTTAATGGAACACCCATTCAACCAAACTTAGCTTAATTATTTTGTGCAGCTCTAACCCTCCTGGAGAAAATCTGAGACCTTGGTTCCTCTTTAGACTTTCATTTTTGAGTCAGAAATGGAGGGTAGTGTCCAGGTACCTCTGAACAGAAGCCTAATAGGAGAGTAGAGCGCTTTGGACCTGACTGGGCCCAGATCACACCTATCTTGGACAAGATCTGATAACATCCACTACTACAGCAGCAAGTAGACCAAGAGGCCTTCTCTGCATTTATATCGTACCTCTTGAAGATGCCCACCAGCATAGTCATGACCCGTCGTAGCAGGCAGTGCCAGCCCACCTCCTGCATTTCAGACCTCCTGGAGCAGGAACAACATGCAATTTCCCTATCAGACAAGGAGAAAGCTCCAGAGATGGGAAAATCCAAGGTGCTGGAAAATGGCCAAGTCCCCTTGGGCCTGGAAAGTGCAGCTGTCTCAGCTGCCAAGGGCCCCTGCCTTGTCTAGAGATCAATGATCTTAAGCCTTGAAAAGCTGGATGACAATAGGCCCAACAGAAGAAGGCTGTTGGACTTTGTCTATGTCTGATACGGTGTGTGCTGAAGGATTTAGAGTGGCATTGCCTTAGGAGCATTGTGCGCATGAAGAGATCCCATCCTTGGGTCCAGCAAGGACCCCTGGATGTTGAGATGAGATCTATTCGTAATGAGCACACACAGCTTTGTTTGCAGAATCGTTTTTTGATATTCCTTCTTAAGAATGCAAGGGGATTTCCCTGATGAATGATACTTTTGTTCATAGGAACAAGTCCAGAGATCCCAGTAGCACGCTGTAAAAATAGTCATGCATTTGTCACTAGGAGCATTCTTAAGTAAAGCAGAGGCTAAAGTCTATCAGAAGGCTTCCACATCACAGTGTGTTGCAAATACACAGGGAACCAGGAGTTAAAGTGAGCCCCCAGTTAGAACACTGCCCTTGGTACCAGGGAGACCTCTTGAGGTAATAAAGTTATCCTCTGGAAGGTGAGAAGTGTCCATACCCAGGAGCAGAGTTGACCCCACCTCTCCATTATAAGCTCAGGAGGAAACCGACTGCAGTGAGTATGGCGAGCTGCAGCCCCTGACACGTCACTTTCGCCTCCTCTATTTTGCATTCAACATATGCTGATCTGGCTTGGTGGGAACCACAACAGGTGAATGAGCCAGTTGGTTGCCCACCAAGCCCAGAACAATCAGAGTAGGAAGGAATATGTCCACACACCTGGCTTGGAGTGCCTCTTTGAATACTGGGAAAGGGATTAGAGATTTCTCCTAACACAGTCTCTGACCCAGATCTGCGCTCCAACGGCCTAGCAGAGGACAGCAGACAAAGGGCCTCAATGAAAACCCCAGGCCTTATACCCCTGGCCACTACTGTCAAAGTCTCTGTCCACCTGGAAGAGAAAAGGGATCACCTAAACCACAGGTAATGCTGGGCCCTGAAAGTAGGGCATCAAAGTTGTTCAACAGAGAGTGGAAATTTTTCAGAGAGGAATATCTGCAGTTGTGGAAGAATGGGGCATTCCTAGGCAGAGGCCAGAACACAACTCATTTGCACACATTAGCCTTTCAGATTGGAATGTCACTCATGCCAGACCCTGGTGGCACAGAATAGTTTCTGGGGAAGGACTCCATGTCCGAGCACACAAGGGCCCCTTGGCTTCTTGCAGCCCCACAGACTCTTTCATTAAATCTGTCATCACATTCAAGGATTATAGACGTGGGACTCCACATACTAGCCCAACTCAAGCAGAGAAAGGAGAAGAATGCCAACTGAGCCAATCATTGCAGGGGACAGCAAGTAGAATGCCAGCCAGCCTTCCTGGTAGCTGGGCCTGGGAACCCTGTGGGATGTACACAGTTCAGGCTGGAGACAGCCCTTCTGAAGACCCTGCTTCATCCCAATTCCCTGTTCTTTCTCCACCAGAAGGGGATGTATTTCATCCTGAGTGCAACTCTGCAGACTCACCCAAGACCTTGCAGGAGGAACTCAGCCATACCCTCACCTCAGGTGGGTACAGGCTGTCCTGGACCAGCCCTGGCTGGGCTTAGGTCAATTGGGTTATAAAGGAGACATGGTCATGCTGGACATAAACCCTGACTTCTTCCCAGAACCAGGAGTTCTAGGTTTATGGAGTGTAATCCCGAGGGAGGATTAGGTTGCCAGCACCATCTGAGTCACCATTTAGTGGCCCTGAGGAGGGTGTGGGAGCCTCTCCCTACCTGGGCAGCCCACCAGGGCAGGGGAAGCTTGGAGTGGGAAGAGGAAGAGACCTCTTTTAAGATCTGCTGGGCAAGACATCATTGAGCAGCTTTATCAGAAGAGAGGAACACCAGTGACCAGATTTTGAAATCTTGCTGCCAGAAACACCAGCTGTGAGTTTATATTTCAGGAATAATATTTTCAAAGATCAATCTCATGCTTCCACTATTTCAGCTTGTGAAAACAAGGGTGTTTTCCTTGGACATGGGTGTGGGGTATGTTCCCCTCCCTGAGTGAAGTGACCTCTTAGCAGCTTTAGATGTAAGCTGACACATCATTCCTACCTAGTCATATTGCCCTAGTATCAGAGTGTCTGAACACACATTGCATGGATTCTGGTTTCCACTCTAGTTCAGCAGCAGCACTTCTCTGCTAAGAATATCTCTCGGGGTCTTTCTCCAGCATCTTTCCTAATGGGCATAGCCAGGGTGTTCTGTCTGCACAAGAGATAAGGGACTACAGAAGGAATGCGCCCTCCTTGAACTGAACACCCACTGTCTCCCACAGCACTGGCTGCTCTGGGCCCCTGTAGTAGGCCACATGGATGGCCCTTTGTGCTTGTCTGCACATGAATGCACTCATTGTTCTGTCTATGAGTTTCCCTATTTAGAGACTGGTATTATATACACAGAAAAACAACAACAGCCTCTAGCTGGCACCCCCTTATGTACCCTCACCTGGATTTCATTTGATACCCCTGGGAACCATGAAGACAGGCTGGCCTGGCATTCACATTGTATTCCTAATCCCATTTTAAAGCCAGGAAGCTGAAGGCTTTGGTCTAGGGCCAATGGGTAACAGAACCAGTGTTCTGCACCCATCCAGCACTGATGCCCACCTTCTGCTGCTTATGCCTTGAACGTTCTCACTAAAAGGCAGGAATTCTGTTCATGCCAATGGCTTGTGGAATCTATACCATATCTGCCAAGTGTGAGGACAAGTTTGTAGCTACCTACTCTAATAAAAAGGTCAAGAATCCAGGCTCTGTGAAGGCAAATGTGGATAAATGGCACCCTGAGTGTGAGTTCTATGAGGGTGTTCCACAGGCCACAGGCACAGAAGACTGTTTGTAATGAACCTAGACAAACCACCTTTCAGATGCAAGGCTAATATGGAGCTTGGTCAGTATAACACACTCATCCTGCTGAGTTTCAGGTAGCTGGAAGACAAGGGGTGGCAATGTATGAGAAAAGTTGATGACAGGAACAAGGAATTGGTTTCTTTATTTATAGCTCTGATGGCAATGTTTTATTAGTCATTGGTTGGTCACAGACTGGTGATTTGAATAAGAATAGCTCCCATAGGTTCATTTATTTGGCTGCTTAGTCATCAAGGAGTGGCAATATTTAAAAGGATTAGAAGGATTAGCTAGTGTGGCTTTGTCAGAGGAAATAAATCATGGAGTGGGGGGTTGGCTTTGAGGTTTCAAAAGCCCAGACCTATGGTAAAATGTTTTCTGTATGATGTAAATAAATAACTGTTTAGACCCATGCAGGACACCGTAGAAGTGGGTAGAGAATCAGAGGCAGCCAGGTAGGAAAAGAGGGTGGAGTTAACTCACTCTCGTTCAGATCCCCCAAAAAACAGACATATAGAGATACCGGCTAGCCACGGCTGGGAGCCACGTGGCGGTCAAATTAATAGAAACAGGTTGAATTAAGATAAAAGAGCTAGCTAGTAATGGGCATAAGATATGGGCCAAACAATGTTAAAATATATAAGCGTGTGATTTCATTTCTTTTGGGGGACAAAAGCCGCGGGCGCAGACCAGGTTCCAAACTACCAGTGCTACACGCGCGCCAGGTCGCAAACCTCCCGGACCCAAAACAGGCCGGGGAAAACATATTACAACACAGACCAAGTCCAGAGTCTCTCTCTCTCTGCCTGTGGACCAGTATGTAGTTTTCAGCTTCTGCTCCAGCACTATGTATGCTACCATGATGCTCCTTGCCATGATGATATTGGACTAAACCTCTGAAACTGCAAGCAAGACTCCAACTAAATGCTTTTTCTTCAAATAGTTGCCTTGGTCATAGCGTCTCTTTATATGATTATAACAGTGACCAAAACAAAAGTTGGTACCAGAAATTTGGATATTGTTGTGATGAGCCTGTCCATGCTTTTGTTTGGAGGAATTTGGAACTTTGGACTAGAAAAATTGTTGAACACTTTAGGCAAAGGTGTAATGAACCATTCTAGTAGGAGAATGAAAAACGGTAGTGCTAAGAGTGATGTAAATTATAATAGCCCAGCTCCAGAGGTTTCAGAAGAAAAGAATATTAGTAAGTGGCCTAGACACCATTCACGTGAAATTTTGGTAAAAGATCTGGTTGCTTTTTCTCTTCATAAAAGTCTTCCTAAGAATAAATCAAAGAGTTTTGGATTAATGGCACTGGCAGAGAATATTTTGAAAGAGTCTAGTATTGATACTATCCTGTGGTTATTAATAATTACTCTTATGCAATCTGACCCAAGAGAAATACAGGAAAATATAAGAAGAAAAGAAGCACCAAGAAAGGGCCATTACATGAAGCTGTGAAGGTGAAGCCTGGATTTGTTAGAGATTCCAAAATGTTGGGGATGCTAGAGCCATGGAGCACCTGCCCAGGAAAGCTGCAGACTAGGTGTAAAACCAGCTCAAGAAAGAGAAGTATGTACCCTGTATGGAATCTGATATGTGAGACTGAGATAGATAGATATAGGATGGTTTTTATTTATTCTTATTTCTTGTAATTTAATAGATAACAAAGTGAATTCTCATCCTTCTGAAATAAATTCAGCAAGTTCAATATGTAAAGCACTCTTTCTGCATATGAAGAATCAGTGGTGTTGAAAATTTTAATACTACCATGACAATAGCATATAATTCTAACTTTTGAACAGAATCATAAGGGTATTGCACCACTTCACTTAAATTTTCTAATTTATCTGCCTTTCCTAATTTAGAATGTAGGGTTTCCAGAAAGTTGTGTTTCCCATACAATGTAAAGAAGGAACCAGTTAGTTCTCTTTCTAAACTGATTCTCTAGTTTTTTAAATATTTGTTGTTAATCTCACCTATAAATTACTGTTAGCTATTTGCCAATGTTCATTTTCTGCCTATAATGAGAAAATAATTAAAAGGTACCACAATTAAAAAACAAAACAAAACAAAAAATAAAGAAGTATGTGACAGTCAACAAAGCCGAAAGCAGTTGGAGATGTGAAGAGTAGTTTGTTATGAGACATAGAGATGCAGAGTTTGGAGTTTGCTCTGCTGGATTTTGGTTTTGCTTTGCTTCAATATTTCCTTACCATGCTCCCTTTCCTCACTTTTGAAACACCTAGTCTGAGCCATTGTATGTTGGTAGTATGTAATTTATTTTATTTTATTTTATTTTAAAGGAGGTTACAGTTAGGAGATTGCCATGAATCTCAAAAGAAACTTTGAACTTTGGACTTTTAAATAATGTTAGACTGATAGACTATGAGGACTTTTAAAGCTGAACTGAATGCATTTTTCCCCTTGTGATATGGCTACAGACCTATGGGGGCCAGGAATGGAATGGAATGGTTTGAGTAAGAATAGCTCCCATGAGCTCATATATTTGAATGCTTAGTCAAGAAGCAGCAATATTTAGTAGGATTAGAAGGATCAGGAGATATAAATTTGTTGGAGAAAGTATGTCATGTCACTAGTGGTGGTCTTCAAGGTTTCAAAAGCCAACCCTAGGGTCTCTCTCTCTCTCTGCCTATGGCTCAGGATGTAGCTCTCAGCTCCTGCTCCAGCCCTGGCATGCATGCTGCCATGCTCCCCATCATACTGTAAGCAAGCCCCCAAATAAGTGCTTTCTCTTCTGATGCTTTGGTCATGGTGTCTCTTCACAGAAATAAAACAATGACTAAGACACAGTCCATGGTTGTTGTTCCCAATTTCAGCACAGATTCTCAACTCAGAACTACCTAGTGTCCTGCCATCAGTGGTTCATCCTTCTCAAACCAGTAGTCAGCACACCAGAGACATTACATGGAGTGCATGGTGGGTTTTGGGGTAGGGGTCCAGGGGTCCTGTTCCTGAGACGCATATGGACATACATGGAGAGCAGAAGGATCATGGGTCTACCACATACACCTTTGCGATGTTGTTGTCTGGGTGCAGGCTTGACTTGCCAGGTGTACATGAGCAGGAGGACAGCTATACACAAGCCTCTTCTGACTTCAGTCCAGCTTTGACTGGCCAAGTAACTAAATATTTGCTGAAGAGTAAAGTTGCTTCTCTGTTAATGTCAAAAGTTCCATAGTCTATGTTTCCAGGTTGTGACAGCTGTGATTTGGATTGGCTGGTGATTACAGAGCACCAGAATATTTTCTTCTAGCTTTGTTTACAGGTAGTCCTAAATCTAGGCTCATGGGCTCATAAAGCCCCTAATATGGCTGCAGTCAACTGGGCCAGATATCAGAGCATCCAATACCAGTGAGGGATTATCCCTATTGTGTAGCAGCTCCTCCAAGAAGCTTTGACCACTAGACTGAGCACAGGAGATGAACAGGATAATGTAGGACATGGAGCCAATCCTCAACTGTGTCTGCACAGAGACTGTCCTTCTCAGGACTAGTGGTCTGACACAGAACATGTTAAAGCATATGTGTGCTAGTGTATGCCTGATCTGGGAAGTAGATAGGTATTTTTGCTTCAGCATCTTCAGCTTAAGGACCTCATATAGGAACTGACTCTGTGATACCAGGCTCATCAGGCTGTTCTTTTTGTTTGTTGTTGCCTGAACATAAATTCCCACTTTCCTCTCCTATATCAGCTCACATAAAAAGCCCAGAGGGTCCTACCAAGGGCTCTGCCTGCCTTCCCAAGGCTCTCTACCCACTGGATCAAAGACTATTAGTTTGGCACAAAGTTACTAACTAATGAAATGATCTTGACCAAAGGGTAGAGTTAAAGAGTTCCCATCAGCTCCTTTTCCTAAGATTGATTCCTCTGTGCCCTGGGAGCCCATGCCCCCAGACCTTATACTTCTTTACTGGCAGCCAGGTCTTGCCATAGGCCATACATCCACTGCAGTACACTATCATCACCCATACTCTCAGAACAGTCCGGGTGGAGCCCAGTTTATGACAGACTAATATTCCTACCATAACCTGCCTGCAGAAAAGGAGCTACCGGCTCAGGAACTGAATAACTGTGATGAGAAAAAGGCTTCTGTAGACAGGAAGAACCTTGGCTCCTGTGATAGCTGCTTATATAAATGAGTACTTCACCCTGGCCAGAGACTGGGTGGACAAGGGCATGAGATAATGTCAGTAATACAACCCCCAGAAGAGTTCCCAATGGAGATGGGTTTAAAGAATCCCAAAGTGGGTGCCCCAGTGTGATGGGTGCAGACAGAAGAGGGACAAAGCCTAGGTAACTCCACACTGTCCCCTGGAGTGTTGTCAGGGGTCATTGGCTCTCTTCCCTCATGACCTTGGCATCTCACAGTGAGAGAAAGCTCTTATCAGTTTTCCTTCTCCTTATTAAATCCTTATCAAACAATAGCTATGGTATTGATGAGATACCAAAGGGTGTGGAATTATATATTAACTTGTTCTAATTAATGTTTATGACACAAGATGCTGTTGCCACTAGCCACAACAACAGCTTTCATTTAGTGGTGACTAGGACCACTCTTGTCCTCCTGGGCCATAGGACTGGCCAGCCTAGCAAGCTGCCTCTGTAGCCCTTGGCCTCCCAGGCTGATTGGGATTCATCACGAGAGCCCTCCCTCAGTTCCCATTAAGTCGTCTTCAGATTCCTTCCCTGCTTTATTTATGAGCAATGTTGAGCAGTGGAGATGCTACTTCCTTGAACCCAGTCACTAGCTCTACACTAAACCTGCAAAGGGTCTGGTTGAAGTATAAAGAAAAGCCTCAGTCTAGTCTAAGCTCCTCACTTATATCATTTACCACAACACCAGCTACAAATAGTTAACTCCTCTCTCTCTATGAAAGTGTTCAGTCTCCACTTTCCAACTCTTATTGACACACTTCCCCAAAGCAACTTGTTCAGGGTTGTATGTGGTTGGTTTCCATGCTGCCATCTCCCACTATTAGAGTAAGATTCCATTGCCTTCTACCACCTGCCCTGCCTTCCACCTCTAACGAAATCAAGAAAGTTTATGTTTTTGTGGTCTCCAGACAGTATCTCTCAGGCCTCAGGGTCTTTTCTTAATAAAGGGTCTCAGCTTCATTCAGAGGTACCCTCTAGCCTTTGGACCCTCCTTGCCTCTCCTCCAAATACTCCAGTTTCTCTCCGGGGCTCCCAGTTTGCAAATTACTCTGGACTCATTCAGACATAATAAGATTTCAACCACAATAATGAAGACAGAAATCATGTCTGTGGCAAGTAGGTCAGGACAATGAGCCACTTGCAAGAATGAGCTTGGGAGGTCAACACAGATACTCTAAGAGAACTCAGTGAAGTGAGCTGTCTAATAGACTGTGGATTGCTGTGGCCATGTAAGGGCATTTCTAGGAGCCCAGACACACTGCAAACCTGGACAGCTTGAATGAGGAAGGTGTGCATACCAGGAAGCCTCAAGGTGACCTTGATTGAGGAGGAGTCGATTGCCAAGTATGACTATGAAGGCCAGGAATCCTCAGGATAGGAATGCTTGACATCAAAGTCAGAGGGTCACAAAAGGACAAGAATGCCACCAGTATAGGGACATACAATGCCTGGCTTTGAGGAAGTTTGGGGACACTGGAATAGAAGAAAGGATGGAAGGAAAGAAGGAAGAAGCCTAGGGTTGGGGACCACCCACAGCTGTCCCAATGACCCAGTGTTGGGAACCACCAAAAAGGCATTCTCCAGGAGATGCACTACCTTTGTGAATTATGCCTCTGTGATCAGGCCTCCAGTTTATCAAAACACAGCTTTCAGTTTCCAAGAGCATGGGATGCAGTTGGTGGAACTACCTGTGGGCCCAGCTTAAGAATTTTTCTTAACATAGTAGATTCCAAAGTTCTAGTCAGACCAGCCAAACAGAGAAGCCTCAAAGTAACACTGCAAAAGCAGACTATGACACAGGTGGAGATTATACTGGAAGGTGGTTGGGTTGTCCTCACCTGCTTGTAACTGAGCCGTCACTGGGTGCTGGCTCTTCTTCTCCATTAGAGCTTCTTTTCTCTTCCAGTGAAGCTTCTTCCATTATCCCTGGGAAGGGATTTTATGGTCTCCCCAGCCTTCCCAAAGAAGAAGAGCACCTTGTGAATAGTCCAGGTCACACTGGCTGTTGTTAGGCCATATCACAGCAAATCTGGATGTATGCCCACTTTGCTGCACAGGTATCCCACTACTAGACACAGTCCAGTGTCTGCAGGATGAAGTAAAACATACCTGTGCTGACCTTTGTGGTTGTTAAAGGAGTCAGTCGTACATGGGTACCATGACAGGGCTAGGAGCAGGTTCCATCTTAGCTTCCTGGTATCCTTCCAGCCCACAAGGCATGCTGGACTGGGGGCATCAGATACATAAAAGGAGGGAATAGGTGGGACAAAAACCCAGGGAGCCTGGGCCTCTGTCTGTAGACCTCATAGACACTGAACAGGGCAGAGCTGCATCTACATAGCTTTTTCTTGACAAAACCTCTGTGTTCATAGTGGAGAGCAGCACACATTCCTTGTTGGATGCAGACAGAACTCAGGAGGTGAGACTGTGTTTCAGGATTATCACTTTCTAGGGAATGCAGAGGGTCTAAATCTGTTGGCAACACTGTTATTGCTTCCCCATATAACTATTGTCTGTTGCTTATCCCTGCTGAGGGTCTGGGACCAAGTTAAGGACCAGTGATAGACTCATCTCCTGGGTAGACACACTCTGCGGGAAACAGTTATCTAAGGAGATGCTAAGCCCAGAGCCAGGTTTGTTCTGAATAGCAAAGCCCTCAGTGGCGTGTAGCCCTGAGTACTTCCCATCCTTCTTCAAGCATGCTCCTTCATCAAAAATCTTTCTGGGCTACAGAGGGCCTGTGGTTGGGGCCTAGAGGTCCAGGGCTCTAGCAGTGTCAAGATTGTACATAATCTCCCTTGGGCTGCCTGAGGTATGTATTACTATTGGCTATAGGTAAGGCAATAAGAACAACATGAGTGTCCCAGGCCACTTTGGTTCTACCCAGTCCTACTGAGACTGGAGATGACCCAGACTCTCAAATGGTGATTTGAGATCTGCCATCTACCCTGGAGAAGATCTATTTTCTAATCACAAGCCTGAGATGTCTTTAAGTTTGGGCAGTCCTCAGCCCTAAAGTTGATAGCAGGTCCCTCAGTTGACCCTTTTGGACCTCAGATCAGAGCAGTTATACAAAAGGCAGTCTAACAATGCTACTGTAACAATGAAGGATACCCCATGGAGTTGCGTTCAACAGGAGAAACCAGAAGGGCTGAGTTCAGGATGCCAGGTGAGCCTTCCAGCAAGGAGACAGGTTCAGAGATGTGGGAGTGTCGTGTGTGTGTGTGTGTGTGTGTGTGTGTGTGTGTGTGTGTGTGTGTGTGTGTGTGGTGTTCAGGAGGAAAGGCACAAAATGTGCTTACACATGACAACATAGTCATTAGATTATGGATGGAGAAACAAGTTCAAGTCCCTGAAGTAGAGGTACGCAGACCATGGTCAGGTATGCAGCTGCCTGGTGAGAATGTAGAGACTGGGAATATTCATTTTCCCAAGGTTACCTATAGAAGAATCCTGAACCCAGAGAATGTGATTCTGTAATAACTGTTAGAGAGAGAAGGTGCCTAGAGAAGGCGCCACCACATCTAAAGTGTTCACCCAGGTACGGTGGGGGCTCATGGCATTCTGTGAAGCTGACTTTTGAGAGAAACAAAGAGAATGGGGAGTAGGGTGGGAGTCAAGCACAGTGTGGGTGATCCTGTAACCAAGAAGAGAAAAAGCAGAAAATACAACAACCCCTGTGAGGGGCACCAAGCATAGGTTACCAGGATTTAAAACTGAACCTGCCAGAGGAAGCAGAGGTTCAGAGAGAGGCTGGAGGAGCCAGGCCATCAGGGGAAGGTAGCAAGGAACACGGCTCATGATGCTTCCATGATATTGGAGGCATGAAAGCTGTTATCCTCCGGTCCCTAGTCACAAAGCTTGGCATAGTGACTCAGACTGGCTATCATCATAGTGGAGCATATCTCTTGGAGCAGAGAGCAGAAAACCAGCATGCCCAGTTCTTGAGAGAACTCTGAGCAACTGCTTTATGACTCCTGTGGCTACTCTTATTGCTCTCTCTAGCCCTTGCGGGAGGCTGAGCTATTCCTTAAAGGTGGGCCGAGTCATCTTCCTGTTATAGCCCTTTGAGAAATGGAAAGCTCACCCTGAAGCTGGTTCCCTCCTGAGGGAATCAGAGCAGGAAGGACTCTCCTGTTGGCCAGTATGCTCCTCTCACACTCTCGTTCCAAAGCTTTCTCAGGTGGGTAGAAGCCCAGGAGTTTGTGATTAATCACCTCCCATGGTCCTGTGCAGGGCTCAGAGGAGACCCATGGCTACTGGTCTAACCTCTGTAGGCCTCTCAAGGTCTTCTCAGTCCTAATCAGTTAAGGAGAAATGTTTCCCTTCCAGGAACTGGGCCATTCTCAAAAGCCAAGTCCAGTCTCACCCTGTGTTCCCAGCCACCAGGGCTATCAGGAAAGTCAGGACACTGGAAATTATTCCACAACCTCACCATTAGCCACTCTCTGCACTGGGAGGTGAAGGTCCAGGAAGCCAGCAGGTCTGCCCAGTGCTACATGAAGGCCAAGAGAGGGTGAGGGTCTCCCACTTCCACATCCTCACCTCATTTAGGTTTATATGCTTTTAAACTGCACAGGTAGAGCCAGGGGGTGATGTGCCCTGCAGCTGGGCTTTGGGCCCTTGAATCCCAGGGAGGGGAGCAAACAGGGAAGTCCTCCTAGGTATCAACCTCCTTCCCACACACATTCTCTTGGTGGTGCTGTGGGGAGCTCTTGGTGAACCACACAAAGCAGTGAATGGCGGTCCAAAGACATTTGCTTCTTGCTATGTGATCAAGACTGTGGTAACTGATGCTTCCAGGGTTGTCTTGCTAGGCTATGTGGGAAGTCCCAGCTGTCACACAATCTAGACAGAGCCCAAAGACACCAAAGGAATCTACCCTGGGGCCAAAGTAGGAGAGCCTGTGCTTGGAGAAGGCTGGTCCTGTCACTGTGTCTTCCTCTGCCACTAGCCTCTGGAACAAAGGGATTATTGCAGTATTTATTCAAAATCCCAAGTTCTCAAACAAACCATAAATGAATAAACAGGCCTTGTCCTTTTCCCCAATGTTTTGTTGGTTTGACTTTTTGAGACATGATCTTGCTGTGTATCCTAGGCTGCCCTCAAACTCACAATCTTCTAGCTTCAGCCTCCCATGTGCTGGGATTCTAGACACACTTAGATTTCTATACCCTTTCTTTCCTGTCTACATCTCTGTCACCTTCTCTTTTTCTGCTGTATTTCATGTGTGTTCATATATGCAAGTATACCTACATGTGTATGCACATGTATGTGGAAGTCAGATGTCATCCTCACAGGTTGTCCATCTTTTTATTTAATAAAGGACCTCTTCACTGGGCCCTGAACTCACCAAGTACACTAGGTTGGCTGACTAGAAGACCTCAAGGATCTGCCTCCTTAGCACCAGGATTAGAATCCACACCACCACATCTGGCTTTTTGCCTTGTGTTGGGAATAAAACTCAGGTTCCCGTGTTTGCATAGAAAGCACTTTATCAGCTGAGCTACTTCCCAACCCCAATCCCAACCCTGTCTCTCTAAAAGTATGGTCATTTGGGTATCCCTGTCGGAATTAGTCCCTGATGGTTAGGAGCCCTGGTTAGTGAGGGGCCCTGTGATCAGCATGGAGTTCTAGCAGTGCAAAGTCTCTGAATAGCCGCCTGGATTTCTCTTCTACACATGTTGCCCTCTGTGGGCACCCAAGGTTGCCTTATGGTAAAAGGTTCTGCTTCATGGTGGAGGGTTAGCTCTGGGTTAGAGCATGTATTCTCATGCCTCAAAAATCTGCTCCAATAATCTCTTCAGACTAGCAATCTTCTATTATTTAGTCCCAGACTTTTCTATTCCTTCCGTTGATCATCCACGCCCTGTCATCACCATGGAAACTAGTTTTATAGTTTATAGTTTTAAAGTAGCTCAGTAGTTTTATAACCAGTGGTCATCGCTGGCTAGCTGCCCAAGTGGTCAGAGGGCCTTCACCCTGTGGATGACTACAGGCAAGTGTGTGCCTTGGACTACCTAATAGCAAAACCAGGATATTTGAGGCCAGGACTGAGGTAGAAGATTAGTTTTCTATTAAAGCAATTTAAGGAGTTTCCTTCCCTCTTGGGATAAGGTCAGGGACTACAACTATGCCCCAAATCTCAGACTCCAGGTACTCTGCCCTCCTCAAACCCATCCATGCACAGTCCCCTATGGAGCTCACAGAGTCTAGGCCCATAGCTTGAACTGGTTCATAAGCCCTTGTCATCTAGTAGGCCTAGAACCGTAAGTCTATACTTTTGGGCAGCCTCTGTAGTTCCTGGAAAGCTTGGACAGCTTTGGGAATATACCAGGAAGGAGGAGGTAAAGAAAAGTCACTTTGTTGGCCCCTGCCAAGGCCAGAACAGCTGCCAGGGGCTTATCAAGAGGAAAGTCCACTCAAGGCCACACCTGTCCTAGTATGACCCCAATGTTGACACTAAAGAAACCCTAATATTTTGATGAGGATTTTAGTCTGAAGTGTTGATGTGTCAGTGGGACCTTGGATCACAGTGACTGCATAGTAACAGTGTCCCACTGGGACCATTCACAGCAGATCCAGTCTCAGGGAGCCAGACCTCAAGGTCTTTCTGTTCACTCTTCCCTGTCTTCTGCCCTTTTCCCCACTGGAGGCCAGGCTCTGAGCCTCATGCACTCATCAGCCTTGCTCTGGGTTGGGACACCATATGCTTGTGCCTCAATGAGTTTAGGATGGAATGAGCATGTCAGGAGACAGCCACTCCTACTAATAAAGTTCACAGAATTACAAGGCTTGGACTTTGTGACATCTGATTATTTCTGCCATTCAGACAGCCATACAAGCTTCCTGCTCTTCTGAATAAGGCAGAAAAGGTCCCTTTGTAGTGTAACCCAGCTCCTCAGGTCCAGGCTGTCTTGATGCTTAGAGCACAACTCCTGCCTCTGTCTAAAAACAGATTAAGACTTCAGTTTGTGTGGTGGGGCAAGAGGCTCCCAAAAGTTCAGCTAGAGGTCCTCAGTCCACAGGGAAGAACAAGACCAGTTTAGAGAGTAGAAAAGACAGTGCTGTGGAGTCTTTAAAGAGCATGGGACCTAAGGAAGAAGGGAGATGCCATGAATTAGAGTTCTGGGTATTTCACAGACTAGACATTAGAATCACTGACATGATGTTCTTTTGCATGCCAGGTAATTAAGGCAGCCCTACTGTCTTAACACCTTGGAGTCCACTCCTGCCTCATGCTTAGTACACAATGCTGCTGGTTGTCAATCTGATAGCCACAGCCCAGAGTTCTTGGCTGTCAGGTAGTAAGGCTGAAGTTCAGCAGTAGACAGACCTCTGCTTTGATGATGGTGGAGACAGACAGATGAAAAGATGGAGTACTCACTCTGGAAAAGCTCCGGTCAATGTCCCCAGGAGCTTAACTTGATACAGCCCCTTCCCACCAGTCTCAAAAGATAGGTGCCCAGATTCAGGTCTGTCCTCTAGAGGGTATGAGTTGTTATAATAAAGGTGAGAGAAAGGCCATCATGGCAATGCAATGGATATACACATATCTACTGCCCTATGATGTATCTCGGCAGAAGGAATCAAGTGTGGTACCTGCCTAATATTTTCTGAATGGCTAGCTAACAATCACACCATCTTAAGGAGAGTAATCCAATCTGCACAGATCTATAGTGTCACTTTTGTGACATGCTTTTCCCCACATAAACAGTCATCTAGTTCTGGTGTTTTAGCTTTTTCCTGGCTACTTTCACATCAGCTTAGTAGTTATCATGTGCCTGAAGTTCTGATAGTTAATATGGGCCCTTCTGTGAACCTAGAAAATGAAAAATTATAAATAAGCAATGCTACAACTGAATTTTAAGAATATGGAAAAACTACATGATGTCAGAAGAAAAAACTCAGACCCATAGACAATGAGATACAACTGGCCTGTGAACAGGACTAAGGCTGTGTTCAGATCAAAGATGGATCTCAGAATAGTTCTTCTGAGTAAAGGCAGAATGACAAAAAAAATTAAAAGTAACAGTATATATTCACATTTCTGTAAGAGCTTTAGAAGATGAAAACTAGCTATCAGTGACAGGGTGAGCCAGTTTAGCTGTGCTAAGATGGGTTATGGAGGGAGGGAACTTCAAGGAACATGAGGGCCTATGGGTGATGGAAACATCTCTTATCTTGTTTATGGTGGTATTTTCTTTAGTGGAGACACATGTCAGAACACTGAATTGATGCTTTATAGGGTTGATTGTATGTCAATTGCCCCTCAGTAAAGCTGTTAAAAAGTGGGTGAGTGAGGATCTTTATATTAGTTCTTATATTTAAAAAAAAAAAATGACCTCCACAGTTCAGTGCTATGCAGCTCCCAGTGACCTTTGCCAGAATACATGTCCACCCGTTCCTGTCCTAGTGCATGATATTTACATCTTTCCTCCTAAACTATGTGTGCAGGAAGAAAAGAATCCATTATGGAAAGAGGAGACTGGGCTCTGATAGGAAAACTACAGCATAACCTCAGCCAAGCTGCTGGTGGTAGTTAGGAAAATGTCATCTGGGAGATGGATGCTGCCTTCTGAGCACCCTTCCCCCTGGAATTCCTGTTCATTTTTCACATGGCTAAGGCGAAGAGGCTGGCCAGACACATTGAAAAAAGAAGTGGAAATTAGGCAACAGGGGTATCCAGCCTTGTCTACTCTTCCTAGAAACTCTCTTACCATTTTGACTTTTCTATGCAAATCAGCAAGTGCTATTTCCACCTCCTGGGGCTTCTCCCAGATTATCAACTCTTGCTTCATTCAGATTGTAGAGCATTTTTACAACAGAGGAAATA
This sequence comes from Sigmodon hispidus, assembly GCA_004025045.1. Lineage (NCBI taxonomy): Eukaryota > Metazoa > Chordata > Mammalia > Rodentia > Cricetidae > Sigmodon > Sigmodon hispidus. Next base: position 181,355 of record PVIH01000232.1, read on the forward strand.
AACGAATATTACCTTTCACCAAATCACAAGGCACCTTACAGGGTGTACACCCCTACCTACTGCCCAGAGAAATTTCAAGCAAGTTATAAAATCATCCCAAGCATAGAACAAGATAACTAAAAATAGAAAAGAAACTCAATAACCAGCCTCTTCTGGGGTGCCTGGGAGGTTACAGAAAACAAATACTGAAGTAGGTTCTGGGATGACCTGTGGCCACCTCACTGCATGACCTTGCACTTCGATGAGGTTCTGCTTCCGCATGCACAGCCTGGGACAATGCTGCCTCCACACATTGCTATCTCCTGAATAATCAGCAGAGCAATTCCAGTCAGCACGGGCAGGTATAGCGACTGGGCAATCTGCCTTCAGGAACCATATCTTAACTTGGAGCAGCTGGGGAAGCTGTTGACTTACTCCTGGAGAGTCTCTTCCCTTAAGGAGGGTAAATTGGCAGTGCCTCTGGGAGAACCTGCATCCACTGGCTGCTTGGGGAACAGAAATAAGATCCTCTGCCCAGAAGCCCAGCCAAGCTGAAAGGAGCTTTAACTCCAGAGATCCTCGACCTGACCCTTAGGTGCAGATCTCTAAAGCTCCCACCAAAACTCTGCTCACAGACAATGATAAGGGGTCTTTGTACACACAGAAACATAATCAGTAGCTACTGTATTACCAGTGCAGTATAAAGTAATTATGTGTGGGAAAGACCAAGTTCAACTGAGCAGCTCCTAGTCTTCCTTGTAGACTCATGGGGGACGGGGAACATAAAATCTGGCTTGTGGCTGAAATCGTTTCTGTTTTAAACCAATGGTATGGCCAACAGGGTGGCACATTCCTATAATTTCAGCACCTAGGAGTCAGAGGAAGAAGGATTTCCACAAGTTTGAGGTCAGCCTGGTCTATACAGTGAGTCTGGGACCAGCCAGGGCTACATAGCAAGAAAAGAGTCCAGGATCTGGGGAGATGGCTCATTCAGTAAATCCTTTGCCTTAGCAAGCATGAGTACTCCAGCACAGATCCTCAGAACTCACATGAAGGCTGGTTGTACTGGCATGAGCCTGTAAGCACTCAGAAGTCCAGGTGTAGACAGGCTTGGAACTCATGGACCAGCCAGTCTAGTCAATCAGTGATCTCCAGGTTCAGTGATGATCCTTGTCTCAAAAACTAAGATAGAGAGCCATAAAGGGAGATAGATACCCAATGTAATACCCAATATAACAACATAACTTCTGGCTTCCACACATGTTCATGTATACAGACACACACACACACACACACACACACACACACACACACAGAGCCAAAAATAAAAAACAAAAGCTCAAAATAATAAAATCCTTCATGATGTGAAGCTTTAGAATCTGTGGTAAGAAATAGCTGCAGGACAAGAGAAACCAGCCACCTGCTGGACTAGGCTGGGTCTGGGCCACTGAGGAAATACCTGTGATGGGGCAGTCTTCTCTGCAGGGTTTCTGGGCCACAAGAAAATGAGTGTCCCAACCTTTTGGACTCCTTCAGACCTGGTTAGTAGGAGTAGGGTAGGAATGAGCACAAGATTAACCTTTACACTAGTATAAGCATAGTTTGTGGCCCTGCCACATTCTACAGTGAACAATATGAAAGTCTGAGTGTGCTAACCAGCCCCTGGGCTGAGGCTTGTACCATAGGAGTCTTAGACAGACCAGTCCTTGTCAGTCTTAGCGAAACAGGAGCCACACGTTGTGGTTGTGCCTAAGTGCTAAGACATGAGTCATCCTGCTGGTCTACTACCTCTGACACCAACCTACTACCTCTGACACCAACCTAGGAACTTGGCAGTGCAAGAATTATCTCCAACATGAGAGTAATGTTGCAAAGTGGTACAAGACCTCAAAAAGTGACAGAAGAGGACCAGGTAAGCCTCTACCCGAGCATGGCACCTAGAGCACACACTCTCTGAGCCCTGACAGAGAAGCCAGGCAGAATATTGTGTGCAGGAGATGACACAGCCCAGGAAGCTACCGTGACATCTGCAGCTACATCCATGTGGGTTTATGGGAGTCAAAAACCACAGAGACAGAAGTTCTGAGAAGGTCTGGCCCCTTGTATTCTCATGTTTCCTCAGGCCCACAACAATGGGGAGGTGCAGCTGAGGAGGAAGAAGCAGACTCTAATTCCTAACCTGCCCCACCCTTCCCAAGGGTGATTTTTTTTTTCAGCTATGGTTTCTGACTTCTAATCATTATTTTTGGTAAAAATTAAATAGAGGAGGAAAAACTAAAATGAGCACATATCCCAAGACAAATAAAAAAAATTATTAGTGGAGCAGAGTCTTGAGCTCACTGTTGATGGTCCTGAAGAGGTGACTGCCTGCCCCCTGCTGGCTGTGGTACAGTAGAGGCCCTTGGGAAGAGAACCTATGTGAGCACACAAGTAGTTCAAGACTTGATGGACAGCCTTGCTGAGAATATGACAGGCCTGGTTGTGTATATTGATGGGAATCTCTACTCTATCACTTCCTGACTCCACCATGTACATACCCAGCCCTGCATAGACACAGCTTTGCCTAGACTCCATGCCTGAACAGACACCACCCCTATGCAAGTATCAGTCGAGTGAATACTTAACAAAGATTTTTCTTCCATTTTTTTAGTATAGATACAGTCCCATCTTCAATTCTTGCTTAATTTCCACTGTCCTATACAAATACCTTAAAACATTTCTCTGTTTTCCTCTAGTAATTGGCTTTTCCTCCTCTTCTTCCTCCCTATTTACCCCTCCTCCTTCTCCTCCTCCTCTTCTTCTTCCTCTTGCCCCCTATTCACCCCCCTCTTTTTTTTCAGTGTTAGGAATAGAATACAGGACCTAGCATATATTAGGCAGGTGTTCTTCCAGATATATCCTGTCCTGAATTTAGATCTTACACTTAGGAATTTGATTTTTTATTATTTATTTATTTATTGACAAGATGAGAGAGAGTGTTCAAATTTCAATCTTCTACATACTGATACCTAGTTTTCTAGCATCACTTGTTGAAGATCCTGTTTTACCAATGTATATTTTGGGTGTTCTTGTTGAGATTCAGTTGGCTATAGCTTGGTGGGTTTATTCCTGGATTCTCTGTTCTGTTCCATTCATCTAAGTGTCTATTTTATGCTACACCATGCTGCTGTTTTGTTACTCTTTCTCTGTTATGTAGCTTGAGATCAGGTATTGTGATATCTCCAGCACTGCTATTCTTACTCAGGATTGATTGCTTTGGCTATTCTGAATCTGAGTATCTTCATGAATTTTAAAATCTTTTTTCTAGTTTTATGAAGAATGTCATTGGTGCTTTAATGCGAGAGTGTGTTGAATCTGCAGATTTCTTTGTAGCCTGTATATTTTAGCAATAGCATTGCTTCTAATCCAATAACACAGGAAGCCTTTTCTACTTTATTTTCTTTCATCAAAATTCTATAATTATCACTGCAGAGGTCCTGTGCATCCTTGGTTAAGTTTATTCTTGGTTTTATTTTACTTATTTTATTGTTATAGTAAATGTGACTGATGTTATGATTTCTTTCTCAGCGAGTTTGGTTTTGATATATAAAAGCCATACTGGTTAGGGTGTGAAGAAGGCATTCAAACACAGGCTGCCTGGAATGTGAACTAGTACAGACAGTGGAGGACACTATAGAGGTCCCCAAAACATAAAAACTAGAACTATCATAGGATTATGCTATCTGCCTATATATTCAAAGGCATTAAATCATCATACTAGAGAGACACTGGCATTTCTGCATTTGTACTATTCTCAAGAGCCAAGATATGGAATCGGCCTAGGTAGCTGTCCATCAATAGAAAATGAATAAATAAAATGTGATATGTATTAATATTATTAAGCCATAAAAAGACAAAATATTGACATTTTCAGCAAACTACTTGAAGCTTCAAGACATGTTAACAAGAGAAAAGCCAGATACATGTGTACCTATTCTTGCTTATATAGCGCCTAAAAATGTCAATCTGGATGTAGGAGTGTTTACTAGAGGTTAGAACAAAGAAGAGGAAATGAAGGGAGGTTGGATTTGATCAATGCACACTGTGTACATGTGTGGAAATATACAGAATGCCACTAATGTGTATACTTAATACATGTCAATGAAAACAGAATAACTTAAGGGGACTGTGTAGACAGGAGGAGTTGCTTCATGTTCTCGGGGCCTCTGAGGACCTCAAGTAAAGGTAGGTGACCAAGAGCCTTCAGAGAAGTCCCTATTCTTGAAACTCAGTTCTTCCTCCCTAGCTGATGGGTTGGGGGGCAGACCCGAGACCACCAGTAAAATGATGGTTTCTGCGGTCTCTGGGATATTCCAGTCTGTCCCCAAATGTTGGTGTACAGTTGACTTAAAGGGAGTGATAGGAAAGAGAAAATTAGTATGGTTCCATATAGGCTCCCGGGCAGAGTTCTTTCCCTGAGGAACCATATCTAAGGAAGCCAAATGCTAGCAGGTAGGAAGGGTCAAAGCCTCGAAGCACACACATCCCTGGTAGGTATACATGCCCTTCTTTCACTTACCCTGGGAAGGCTACTGCATAGACTATACAGGACACTTGTGCTCGGGGCTGATACGGTAGTGAGCACTGCCTGCACCCTTCACCACAGTCACCTCCTGTATTGGGTGGTCTTGTTCCCAGCACAGTTCTTTATACACGCATGAGCCCCTGAGCACTCTTGAGACTGCTGTTAGTATGTCATAGGCCAGGAGCCCAGCTCTGTGATCCTCTATGGCCCTGCACTTCCTCCAAAGTGTCACAGAGTTCTGGGAGGTCCTGGGTCCCTGACACAGTTGGAAGGAAACAAGGTCCTCCAAGGGCATCATTCCACATACTTTAAAATGACCCGCTAGCTTATCATTAATGGAACAAACATATGCATACTTGCTAAAACAACAGCTTAGTAAGAATTGTGTGGGCTTCAGGGGAGGTAGGTGAGTGGAAAAGTACCACTGAGCTATGCAAAGACACAAAGGAAAATCTTCACAGCAGACCAATTTCACATTTTAATACATTTCTCAAGGAAAAAAAAATAAAAGCTACTTACCAGGAGAAATGGAGCACAACTCAGAAAACTGACTAAAGATTTATTTATAGGGAGGGAGCAATGTTCTATATGCTATACTCTCCTACTACTCTTAAGCCAGTGCTGCATGACTTGTCCCAAGCTTCACCCTCCTGTGTAAATTTCAACTCAATTGGCTAATTTATATTCATAAGCCCCAATGGGGTTAAGATTGGAACTGCATTCAATTTATAAATAGTTTTTTTTTATTTATCTCCAAAGGAGCCACAAGGAATTTATAGGTCTCTTTCAAGGAAATTATGTGTTCTGGTTAATTTTTTTTGTCAGTTTGACACAAGCTAGAGTTATTTAGGAAGAGGAACTCTTGATTGAGAAAATGTTCCTGTAAGATGGACTGATAGGCAAGTCTATCGGGCATCTCCTTGATTTATGATTGATGTGGGAGGTCCCAGCCCAGGGATAACGCCACTTAGGAAGGTGGTTCTGAATGGTACAGGAAAGTAAACTAAGCAAGCCATGAGGAGAAAGCTAGAACACAGCACTCCACCATAGCAGCTGCTTCAGTTTCTTGCACTGATTTCCCTGGATGATGAACAACAGCTGTAAGAGGATATAAACTCTTTTCTCTCTGAGTTACTTTGATCATAGTGTTTATTACGTATGTGCAGGTACATATGTGTATATATATGAGTGTGGAGGTGGCCAGAGGTCACCTTAAGTGTTGTTCCTGAGAAGTCATCCATCTGTTTTGGGACAGTGTCTCCAACCAGAGTCTATAGTTTTCTGACTAGGGTAGGCTGGCTGACTAGTGAGGGCCAGGAATATGCCTGTCTCCACTTCTCTAATGCATTACAAGAGCACATTAATTTTTTAATGTGGGCTTTGTAGATCAGATTCAGGCCTTCACGCTTGCCCAGTAAGTGTTTTACTAACTGAGCTATGTCTACAGACCAAAATGTGAACAACTTCAGAGAAGGAACTGTGCTGACTTTGGATCCTGTTCCTGCTGTGATGCCTTGCCTCCACAAAAGAGAAGTGAAGAAGTTTCTGGAGAGCCAGTGAAGATCCACTGCAGACACAATAGGCCTTTTCAGGCAGAAGACAATACAGATGGAAGGTCAGTGTATAAGAACTTGGAGGGAATGAGATTGGTGAAGAGAGCAGAGACTGTCTCACTGTATAAGAAGCAACATTAGTGTGCACAGGACTGACTGGGACTGGGGGAGGGAGTGTGTCCTATGAAAAAAGACATTGGGAGACAGATAATGCATGACTAGATGCCGTCAATAACTCATTGCAAGTAAGGTGAAAATCAGCTCATTTTCACAACTGAAATTTGTAAAGAAGTTTAATAGTCGTAACTTGACTAGCAAAATTTTAAAAGTGTATAACACATACTCAGTTGGAAAAACAGAAGTAAAATGATCCATTTCATCCCTGTAACTTCCCCTAGAGTGAGGGACATCACTGAAGGCTGGATGATACTCCAGAGTAAGACCAGCTTCCTCCCCTCCCCATCTACTCCTTGGAGTCCAGGAGCTTCTTTGCTGGAGATGTGATAGGAAGGAAAGCTGGTAGCAGGTTAGTTAGTCTAAAGGCCTTGTATTCCAGCAGGGCCCTCGTTGGTGCAAACTGTGGGAGATTCTTGGGAGTGAAAACTTGATAGTGCAAGAATCGGCTCACCTGTGAATTCAGTGCAATCTCAATTGGTTTGGTTTAGGCCACACTAGGGGGATGCCTTCCAGACAGTACAAAGACCTGCATAAGCCCCTCCTAATAATCCAGAATACTCTAGAAGATGAGAAGTTCAGGAATGTGCGGCCCTTTGAGAACTTGTAACATTACAGAGTTAATGCAGCACAGTTCAACATGAAACTGAAAGATGAGTTTCATATAGAAACTCAGAGAGTGGCAAACCAAATAAGACCATATGAGGACAGGCAAGTGACAGACTCTCTCAGGAAGGGGTGGAAAATCAACACAAAGGTGCTAGAACAGTTGGGCACTCATTGCAAAGATTTTTTTTAAGTTTAAATTTAGCACAAATATATTAATCACAAAGAAAAAATGGTAAGTTTGTCTTAAAGTAAAAATTTCTGTTTAGTACTAATAATTATAATAAACCATGAAATTAGGAATCTGAAAGAGACACCCAGAGCTGAAGAATAATCCTCAGTGACGGGATCTAGATCATGCCAAGTGCTCCCTAAAAAAGGAGAAAGCAAGTGATCCAGAGACTCAAAGAGATGTGCAACAGCAGAGAAACCACCAGTAGTTAATAAAGACAGTAATCAGTTCATCAGTAATAGGAAGTGCAAACTGAATTCAAGTGAAATGCTACCAGAAGATTCACAAGTCAAAGATCTGGTGACATCAGGAATACCTGAGGACGTGGGTCTAGGGGTAATCCCATTTCATGAAAAAATTTGGTGAGATTTCTCCAGTTGGGCGATTCCTGTGCAAGTCCAGTGTCCACATGCATAATGAGAAAGTAAGTAAAGCCTCACTGTCTTAGCAGAGTTTTGCAATGATCAGCACGGCTTGGTAGAAGGAGTGCAGCAGCCAGCATTGCTGCACTCAGTGGATGCAGTAAATGTGTGGACACATACTCATTACACATGGCTTCTGAAGGATGCTGTGCATGAGAGGTGAAGAAAGCAAACCCCCTGACCCTTTGCATAGCACTAAAGGGACCTAGGCTTATACTTCCAGTGCCAGCAAGATGGGGTCTCTGAGAACACAAACACCTCCCACTGCAGTGGTCTAAGCAGATCAGTTGAATTGTACTAACGGGGTATCAAGCCCTAAGGTCAAGAGTTTTGGTGGGCAGGCTTGTCCTATATCTTATCTCCCCTATCCCACAGAATCTAACTGGGCTGCTCATAGCCAACCCAGGAATAAGACTCTTCCCACCACTGCCTCATTTCTCTTTTCGATAAATATCCAGGGTTCCTCCTTATTTCTTTGTCTCCAGCTGTGTCAGCCCCCGGAAGTCTCAGACACAAGTCATACCCCATTCATATCCTTGAACATCCTCAAAGCATAGTTCCTCCTTAATCCCCCTGATCTGTTTAACTTTTAAACCATATTTCATCCCTGTTCCCTAAAACTCCAGGTCAAATGATAGCACCCCTGAAAAGTTACTCATTATCTCTGAAACATTAGGGGCTAGATCAATGTGATCCTTTACATTGGTTCCTGTCTGACTTGGTGGTTTTAAAACTCACACAACAGTCTTGAGCTTTGGTTTCCTAGTCCCAGAACTCTGTGTGGTTCTTGTAGCTCACTCTGTGGTTCCTTCTATTATCCAGGCTTCTCTTACTACTTTGTGTTCCTGATCCACTTCCCCTGTAACTTCACCCAGAGAAGCAACATTTTCTGTTTCATTCTCTCCACACCTTCATGACAGATTGTTCCCTATCTACATGGATCTTGGACACTCTGGCTGCTCTATGCACCCAGAACAGAGACAAATTCCCCCAAGGCTTTCAACCATTCATCTTATCTGGGGACTTACCTCCTCCTTCCCTCAGCTAGACCTTGGGATCAACATGTTTATTTTGTTTGTACTAGAGGATAGATTCTCTTGCCAAGTGTCCCACTTTCCTAAGGACCAATGGGCCTCAGCTCTAGTTTCCCATTTCAGAGGGGCAAGATTTACCCTCTCACAATTCTCATCTCCAAGCTCTTCCTGTAAGTACTCCTTTGAGAGAACACTTTGCTAGATGCTTACTCCAATGCCCTGAGTCCCCAAATCCAACTCCTGAGTCCTTCCATGTGTTGTTCATACCCATGGGTTCTGGGGTACCAGGTACCCACTTGCTCACTTGGGAGTTTTTGCAGCAAAAAAGTAAAAGCAGCATTAGCTCACTCAGGCTTTGCATCCAAGCTATGAAAAATTGTCCAGGATTGTTGGGTCTCAAAGGGGCATATGAGGGATGAGGAGGGCCAAGTTTTCTTTGGTTATGATACATAATACTCACATGCCTATATGGAATTCCAAGACGATGAAGAGCCGTGGCCACAGTAGTGTGACATTCCCTTTTCCAAAGAACGAGGAGTTCCTACCTTCTGTGCTGTGAGCTCTTTTTCCTCAGATGTGTGACATGTAAGGTTTCTGGAGATGTTTTGATTAGGGAGGAGTGGAGAAAAGCTGCCCCAGTCATGGGGATAATTTTTTTTGTTGAAGAGCTAAGGTCTCAGTCAGGCTTCCTCTTGACATGCTTATTCTTCACATACTCTTTAATATGTGACAATGGATTTTAATGACCAAGTGAGGCTGACCAGCCCCTGCATCTGCTACCAATAAGAGTGACCAGCACTAACTCCCAAGAAGTGTCTCAGCTCAGTAGGTCCTCCTAAAAAAGCTCAGAATCTTGTCCCCAACATCCTGTTTTCTTCATCTTAATTTGATCATTTCCAAGTAGTGACTTAATCGAATACAACAGCCCCAGATCATATTCTGCCTTAGAGATGAGTTAGCAGTTCTGGTAGTTTTACCCATTGGGTATTTGTTTGGTACTGGTACTGATATTAAATCTCAATCTTTTTTCATAGGCAGCATCAAATCTAAGGAAGCTACTAAGCACTTAGATGGGACAGCTGTGCAGCTTGTACACAGATGGAAAGCAGCCAAGCACAGGGCCCCTCCCAAACTATGGGTAAGGAATTGCTGTACAGCGCCTGTATGTACTCAAGGACTACTCAACTCAGTGTAGTCAGAACACATTTCACTTCAGTGTCCCCTCAAAAATCCAACAGGCTTGAAATTGCATCCTCCTTTTTTCCTGACCAGCTGAGAGATTGTGTGGATTGAGATCCCAGAGGGCATCTGGGTCTTTGTGAAGCCTTGAGAAGATCACTGAGTGACTAGAGACAATAGATGCCTACTCATGCTGTGGAGGCCCATTCCTGTATGGGAAGAGCAAGGCTAATAGACTATTCATGCTGTCTAGTAAGTAGGACATGAAATAGGAAAAGCTGTTAATGAACATAAAACAAAAACCTCAAGCCAATGCAGGCTTCTTACCTAGGGCAGAGAAAAGAGCCACCAAGGTCCATGCTGTGGTGAGGAAAGGAGCCCGCACAGAGAGCCACTGTAGACTGACCACTGAGTACCCACTGCTGTTCCAAGGATGGAGAAGCTCAGGACCCAGGCCTGGGCCAGAAAGTGCCTGGGGGTAAGCGCTACCCACCAGCCAGGCCAGCAGAATAAGGGTACACATACTGTCCAGCTCCCATAACCACATGTTGGGGAATATGCTCCCACAAGGCTGAGTTTCTACCTTAGCGTCTCAACAGGCAATCTTGATCTGAAAAGGCATATATCCAGCTGGGCTATAGCTATCAGACAGACAGCTGGCTCCCCCTCCTCTGCCCAGACCCTCCCCTTTACTGACCACAGGTCCAGCCTTGTTCAGACTGCCCATCTTGTTCTTGCCATCTCAAGACATGTCTCTACAAAGCAACAGGCCACTTCCTCCAAGCAGGAGTTCAAAGCCTTTGCCCACTTCCCGGTCCTAGAAGATAAAAGGCCACTTGTCCACAGAGATTAGTTATTGCTGTCACATGAAATAATAGTGAATGACAGAGCAGGGTTTAATTTGCTCTTTATCGAGGGTTTTGGCCCCTGATAGGAGCACCACATGAGACAAGAGAAACTTCAGATAACACCCAATTCAAGTCAACACCACTGTGCAGCCCATGGGGCTGTACCAAAGGGTGTCCACAGAGGTCTAACTCTTCCTCAGATTTCTGAGACACTCTCCAGAGCATTTGCTCTTTTTGGGCTATTTCATTCCTCATAGTGTTTGGAGTCTTCAATTTAACTGGTTCTTAGTGCCACTAACTTTCTAATTTAGGTCAGGTAGCCTCACTGCAGTGTAAGATCTCTGCCCACATGGTTCCTAGAGGTATTCTCCACACAGTCGAGTCAGAGTATACCAGGAGAAAGAAGAGAAACAGCACATGAGCCTGATGAGGTAGGCTCTGTGCTGAGGACAGTTGGCATCTTATTAGTCTAATTTACAAGAGAGAGAGTGATTTTGAAGTGACTCATGCTAGAATTGGAGAGACCCATGTTGCAACCAAAATGAATCAGGGTATGTGGAAATAAATCCTAGATGTAAATAACCATGTGTTGTCTGATTGTGTATGCATCTGAGTATGCACCTGAATATGCTCCCCATTTCTGGCCTGGGAGGGACAGGAAGTGAACCAGCTACAGCAAGCCACATCCAGTACTCATATTATGTTTGCTAAGAGCCTTTTCTACTAGGATTATACTGGGCTGGGCTTGGTGGTACATGCCTTTAGATCTCAAGATTACTTTGCCATTTTATAATGTATTTCACTGTATTAAAAATAGGAAAATGTGTAATCTCAATGGAGAAGAAGGAACAGTTAATGAAATTCAATATTTAGACAAAATGAAGCTTGGTAAGATGGCTCTGCAAGTAAAAGAGCCTGCCAAAATCCTGATAACTTGAATTTGGTGCTGGGAACCCGCAGTAGAAGGAGATACTCAACTCTCCAAAGTTGTCTTCTGACCTTCACACAAACACACATGCATGCACACACATGCATGCACACATGCATACACATGCACATACAAGACAAAAATCTCTCAGCAACAAAAGGCATCAGTGTAAGACATCCAGCTGATACTGTATTATACACCATTCAGTGTTTCACCCGCTATGGAAACATAACAAGGGAATCCACCTGAGTCATTTTACTCCATTTATAGAAAGTTCTGGTGTGTTGCATGAATCCTAATTGGTCTTTTAATAAAAAAAAAAAAAACCTGAGGCCAGATATTGGGAGAAAGCTGAAAGATCAGAGAGACAGAGGAACAAGCTATAGCCACTTCTCACCACTACTGAATCCTCAGGCTGAAAGAGGAAGATCCTGTCTCCACAAATCCTCAGACTGAATAGGGGAGGCACAGAAGTGGAAGGGGCACAGGGCCGAACTGTAAGGGCCCAACTCTTGCCCCCCCCCTTCCTTTCTCTGCCCAACCATATTCTCAACCTTCCTAGTGCTGGGACTAAAAGTGTGTGTCACCACTGCCTGGCTCTGTTTCTCCTCCACACTGGATTAAATTCCTGTAGTTCAGGCTGGTCTTGAACTCACAGAGATCCAGAAGGATCTCTGCTCCCAGTGCTAACAATAAAAGTATGTGTCACCACTGCCTGGCCTCTGTGGCTAACTCTGTGGCTGGCTCTGTCCTCTGATCTTCAGGCTAGCTTTCTCAGAGGATACACAAAATATCACTACACTAGTGCAATAAAGAAAGAAAGGAAGAAAAAAAAAATAACAAATATTAGCAGGAAAAAGTGAAACTATTGTTATCTAATAGTATCATTATTTATATGAGAAATTTCAAAAGTTCTTCAAAACAAGTGTTTGAACTAATTTGAATTTAGCAGTATCTTAGGACATACCTGAGTTATTTTTCTGTACACGAGCAACAAATTTCAAATTATTCAGTCCATAATAGCATCACAACTATAAAGTAATTTGATCTAATTTAGTAAAAGATGTCTTGTATACTTGATTAGTTGAACAAACATCTTTCAGGAATTGGAATCTACATTAGTATTAATTTAAGATGTCATGTCTACCAGATTTGTTTCTGGGTTCAGAATTATGCTAAAAGTATCCCATGAGGTCTGAGATTGATCCAGGATAAGAATGTGCTGTAGTAGAGGAAGAAAGAATTGGAGTAGGAATTGAAGGAAACCTTGATTTTTAAAAAAAAAAAAAAAAAGCAAAACAAACAAAGAAACAAAAAAACCAAAAACGAGTCCTTGGGTCTTAATAAGTGAAGGTACTGAGCAACCATTCTGCCTCCTAGTGGGTCAGATAGGAACGCCACCAGCAGCTGCCACAACCTCGTGAAAGAAACAGAAATCCAGAGCCAACAGTCAATAGAGATGAATCTGTGGTCTCACTGATAATTTTTATTTTTACTTCATACATTTAAGTGTCATCCACAGCTTCATAGTTTTTTTCCTATTACCATTTTGCTTATTGAAGGGCTTAAGTGGGCTGAAGGGGGTTAGTAGAAGTCAGTTAAGGAAATTTCTTTATAAATTCTGAGGTGTAAAAAACTTGCTGATTCCAGTCTATGCCTATATAATTTTAACAAGCATATAATTATATATAATTAATAATATAATATAGTATAATATAATTTATATTATATAATAATGTAATATAAACAATATATATATTGCACAAATTCTGGTTGTTATTAAATGAAACTCAGAGCCAGATATCGGGAAAAGCTGGAATATCATAGACAGAAAAGCAGACCACAGTCAAATCTCACCCAGCAAAGCTATCATCCAGCTTTCTCAGCTTCACTCCTCTATAGAATAATAATTTGTTGCTTCTATAGAATAATACTCTGTCTTTCTACACCTGCTTTAAATATTTTTTTACCCAGCTGTTTCACATCAAATTTAAGATTGAAGGTGTAAGCTACTACTATCTAGGCTTCATCTTCGCAGCTTCATGCAATGGACCTGGGCCTCCAGGCGGGGACACACCTAACCTCCATGGTTTTCCTTAGCTGTGGAGAGAGATTCCATACACCTTTCTTATATTTTTTATTCTAAAGACAGAACCATAAGGCTGAACATATCAAGTTCTGCTGCTTGATGGGCCTGGAATTTGGTCTCTTTGTTCAACTACATTTTCATCAGTTTTCTGTTGTTAATGGTTTCCTTCTAATAAAGTTTTTATTTAATTCTTTTTGACACACTGGAAGTCTAGCTAGTTGGGGTTTTACCACTTCATTTATTTCATTTACCTTCAGGCTTTTCTTTAAACTTTTTATTTTTTATTTTAATCACAGGACTTAGCTCCATTATACTTCCTGATGTTCCTTTTCTCCTCAAACTATATATTTTGTATGTCTCTTTGTCTACCTTTTTCCTTTTCATTATAGATGTGCATAGGAGTGATTACTAATAACCATAAGACAAAGTCAATCCTAGGCTGTCTTGAAATCTCCTCTGCCAACATCATTAATTCACAACTCTTCAGTTTAGCCTCAGGCAGATTTTTAGACAAGGGTAGATAGTAGCCATTCTCCAACAAAATATCACAAGAATGGTCTCTAGGCCACTAACTAATATTCTTTCCCTCTGAAGCTCCTTGAGCTGGGCCATCATACTTGATACAATCCACACTTTCAGAACTACTGTCTTCCATGCTCTTATTAGAGTAGACCACTAAGCACTGCTTAAAGCATTCAACTGCTTGTCTAGTCCAAAGTCCCAAAGTCTTCTATATTCCTACAACAAGCAGCATGGTCAGGCCTGTAACAGCAATACCCCTTGTAGCAGCAATACCCCACTCTCTGGTACCAACTTCTGTCTTAGTCACTGTGAAGAGATACCATGACCAAGGCAATTATTATGAAAGAAAGCACTTAACTGAGGGACTTGCTTACAGTTTCAGAAGTTTAGTCTATTACCATCTTGGTGAAGAGCATTATCATTTTGGAGATATGTATGGTGGCAGAGAAGAGCTATAGACAGAGAAAGGAAGATTGGTCTTGGATGAGCTTTTGAAACTTCAAAACCTACCTCTAGTGACATACTTCCTCCAACAAGACCACACTTCCCAATCCTTCTAATCCTATCAAAGAGTTTTATTTCCTATGAGGAGTATTCAAATATAGGAGCCTATGTGAGGCCATTTTTATTCAAACCACCTCACCTGTCTTTTTACTTCTACTTCCTTCTGCTGATTTAGTCTTGGATAAAATATGCCTTTTTCCTGAGATTTCACAAATCCTTAGCTGAAACACTTAACCAGCCACCTTGAGTTTCCTACCATGGGCATCCTCTGAAATCTATAGATAGAGAACAGAAAAGGCTGTCCCAGGTGAAATTCAAGGGACTGATATTAGGTGAGGGCAGGAAGCACTAGACATTTTACATATTTAGTAGTAGGCACCAGTGAGAGGAGTGTCTAACTAAGCAGAACCAAAAGCAAAGAGGTCAAGTGAGGTAATTTCTAATGCGTAGAGAGCTGGAACTTTGCTGAAGGCAAGCGGCAAGAGTCATAAAATGTTTCAGTCCAAAAATGTTGCTACATTCTCATGTTAGGAGCTCATTCTGCTACCAGAGGCTCATTGCGTCAGGATAATGGCAGGCTTGGCAGCATGATCCATGGATGGCTGGGTACATGAATGGATTTATAAATAGATAAATGCTTGTATAGGGGTAAGGTAGGTGAATGAATGGATGGTAGATGGATGGGTAGGTGGGGAATGGGTGGTAGATGGAATGATGATAAATGGATGGTAGATAAATGGTAACTGGATGGATAGTGTCTCTTGTCAAGTAGTAGGCATCAATGGGACTCCTATGATTAGACATTTCAGTCTTCCTTTAGGCTATATAACAATTTAGTCTCCCATACTTTTCTAGTTATGCCTAAATGTCTTCTTCTGTATCATGCAGGAACTCAACCCTCCCACAACATCCCATAATAATGACAATGATTCAGCTCTTATATGATTCTTTATTAGCCTCAGATATGGGCTATTATCATGGATGTAGGGCACTCACAGACACTTCAGCTATAATCAGATTAAAGTACTCTCATGCCTTTCACAACCATAAACAATGTTTGCTCTGGTTTAAATAGAGCATTAACCCCTAACTAGTAAAGTCCTTTTTAAAATGTCACCTTGTAATATCATAATCTCTGTCATTAAAATTATTCCTCAAATCGACTTCCTCATATCTCTTCAAAGCTATCACAGTCCTTTTATTTTCCAGAACATTCATTCTACAGCTAGGTCTGTGGGAAATAAACATTACTTTCATTCCTCTTGGAGACCTCAGTCATAAAAAAGTAGACTGTGTTAATTAGCATCGTTTTGTCAGGTATCACCAGTTGTGTTCCTCAGAGTTCATATAGATCCGTGGTTCTCGACCTTCCTAATACTGTGACCCCCTTACTACAATTCCTCATGTTGTTATGACCCCCAATCATAAAATTATTTCATTGCTACTTCATAACAGTAACTTTGCAATGATTATGAATTATAATGTAAATATCTGGCATACAGGATATCTGATATGTGACTCGCAAAGGGGTCATGACCCACCAGTTGAGAATCACTGATAACTGATCGTCTTTCAACTGAAGCCCCTTTTGAAGTGTTCTGATGGATACTCTTTTTATGTTCAAATCTGTTCTGAGATGAAGAAACTCAGTCTTTAGGCCAGTTATCTCTAGACTCCACAGAGTATCAAAGAATAAGGACTATAAGAAAAACTCTCTCAAGGAAACACCTCCCACTGAGCATGGAAAAGTCAGCATATAAGTCTACAAAATAAGCAGATAAAATTCTCCTGTTTTCCCCTCCCTCATTAAAAAGCCGCCTGTCTGCCTTCAGTTCTATTCAACCTTCGCTTTTGTCTTCCTATATACCCACAGAGAAAACTCTAGATCATGTGCTAAATCACTGTGTTACAAAAACCATTGTTCTCCATTGGTGGGACCATTTAGTTTCCACGTTTGTTTCGTCTGCATTTAACACATTCAAACTCTTACTAAATATACTCAGAAGGCTTTAGAGGACATCATTCAGGAAATTCCTCTTCTTTAAAAAGTTTTTATAATGTGTGCGTGTGTGTGTGTGTGTGTGCGTGTGTGCGCATGTGTGTGTGCGTGTGTGCATGTGTGTGTGTGTGTGCATTGTGTGTGTGCGTGTGTGCATTGTGTGTGTGCGCGCGTGCGTGCGTGTGTGCGTGTGTGTGCATGTGTGTGTGTGTGCGTGTGTGCGTGTGTGCATTGTGTGTGTGTGTGCGCGCGTGCGTGCGTGTGTGTGTGTGTGTGTGTGTGTGTGTATACTCACAGTATACACCTGTGAGTGCAGGCACATGTGTTAACAGAGGTGTGGAGAGGAAAACTTTCAGAAGTCAGTTTCTCCTTCTATCGTGGGTTCTGGAAATTTAACTCGGGCCATCTGGGTTGCAGAGCAGGAACTTCTTTCTACTCCATCTGGGTTGCAGAGCAGGAACTTCTTTCTACTCATTGAGCTATTGCCCCAGCCCTTGTTTTCCTTTTTAATTCTGAAGTTCGAATGATGAAAATAGCAATTATAAAACAAAATAAAACACACAGCCTTAGGGCTGTGGAGATGGCTCAACCGGGAAGGTGTTTGCCACTTTACCAGCTGAGGAAGGACCTGAATTCAACTTTTGGTTGTTGGTTTCTGTTTTATTTTACTTTTTTAGGTTTGGCCTGAAATCTTAGGGCTAGCAGAGCTAGGGACTCAGCAACAGGAGGATCCCTAACATTTGATGCTTTTGGTTGAATTGCAGAGCTCCAGGTTCACTGAGAGACAAGAGACTCTGCAGTGTGATGGTGCACACCGTTAGTCCCAGCACTGGAATGCAGATGCACGGCAAATCTCTGTGGGGTTATGGTCAGCCTTGTCTGAATACTGAATTTTAGGACACCCGTGACTATGTATAAAGACCTGTCAGGTCTAAAGGGAACCCCAGTTTCCCAAAAGGCAAACCCCAAAACGACAGTCTTTGTTCAGCTTAAGCTGGACTATAGCAGTAGCAGCAGTTCAGGGGGGGGGGGGGGGCGCACGACACCTGTGAAATGGGCTTCTGCCTGTCAGAAAAAGCTACTTTTTCCTGTGATTACATATCAAAGCCTATTCACATGTACTTCTTACGTATTTCCTGTATTTCCTGGCCCTTCTCACCTCCTTCTCTACTGTAAACTCCCAGGCTGTTCTAGTTCATAGGCTTTCCTCCCCTGAGCTACTAATAACCTACATGATTTATTTTTTTAACTTTCTGCTTCTCTAGTCCTGGCCATGACCAGACTGTTTATTTTTCTCTCTGCTCTAGACTCCTGCAGATTCCTCTGGCTGCTATCTCTCTCTTAACTACAATAAAAATACTTCCTCTATTCATGGAGCAGTCATTTCAGCAGTTTCTTCACTGAGATCTTGTTTACAAGAGTCTGTCTCAAAATAAAATAAAAAATAAGTAAATAAACAAATCAGTGGAGAGCAATTGAGGAAGATATCTGATATCAATCCCTGGCTTCTACATATTAGTGCACACATGTGCCCACGCACACTTTGCTAAACAAACACAAACACACAAAACAATAACAACAAAACAATGCCCCTAACACTGTCCAGATGGGCACTCATGCTATTATCAAGGTTAAATGCTATGTATATATTACTGGTAATTCCACCAATGTCTCATCTATTTTGCAAGATCTACAAAACCAGATTCATACTCCATCAGATACTACCATTTCTTCTGGGGAAAAAAATCTTACAACAGAACCGTCAGATTTTCATTACAGAAGTAGTTATTTGTATTATAACCTTAGCACTAAGCCTACCAGTCTTTTTACCTGTGTGTATCACTGCTGCTGTACTTTAATCACCTATTATTTGCTGTCAGTTCATTCTCTTACAGCCCTATGGCAATATAACCCTACGTACCTGAGTCTCCTTGATAATTCCAGAAGACCTAAAACTACAAGAGTGAAGACACTGGATGTTAGAATTGCTCATATTTCAAAACCAGGCATGCCCCACCTCCTACCCCACTTTCAATCATCATCATTAAAGGCCAGTGCAACAAGCTCCGTGTCTCCACTGTCATCTTCATATTTTTCTATGTGCATGCTCCATGCCTCCCCCCATACAACTCACACTATCATGGCACGTTCCCTCCCTTCTCTCTTTCCCTCTCTCTGTTGTCCCCACTCACAAGCAGCCTTCTTCACACACTCCCCCAATCGATTTCAGCAGTATTCCCTTGCCTTGCTTGGCCCTCCATTTCACCAGGTACCCTTACACCACAAAACCCATACACTGAATCCTTCATGCACCATATCACATCAACTTGGCATCCTTTTTTATTTTGGAGTCTTCATTACAGAGTGGGCATTATTAGAATGTTAGTTAGAAAGTAGCAGGCTCGAAAGTCACTGGAGACAGACCACTCCTTCCATGATCAGCTTTGGGACCTACCTTCTGTGTCCTTGTTAACACAACAATGTTAAAGAAAGGGAAAGTATCACAAATGCTGTCCTTTGAATTAGGCGGAGGTAGCAGGACCTCCCAGTTTAGAAAAGCTGTTTCTTAGTAGTAAAAGGTGGCTATTTATATTTTTTTCTTTCTTTCTTGAATCTTTTTAAAACTGCTCTACTATATGACTTTGGTCTAAGGGATCTGAGTTGTGTCACTCACCCCAGATATAAATACAACTTTGTGAACTACCAGAAAGAGTGTATGATATTTATCATCAGGCTTACTGGTGAAGAGCAAAGGCATGCCACTAGTCCCTTCCTAGGAGTTAATTCAGTTAATTGCCAGTGACCTGGATAGGAAAAGACCCCTCAGAGAAGTTGTCTACTCCAGATACTTTTAGAAAATAGTTGATACTGTGGGTTTTGTTGTGGTGCCCTTGGCCCCTCTGGCTCCTGAAATGCTTCCTGCCCCCTTCCACAGGATTCCCTGAGCTCTGCCTAATGTTTGGCTGTGAGTCTCTGAGACTGAATTAACAATCAGGGAGCCTGCGTGGTTCTGACCTAGGTACTCTGTATGTATGTTATGGTTGTGTAGATTTGTGTTCTTGTGAGAATCCTAACAGTGGGAGCAGGAGTTATCTCTGATATTCTCTCTCTCTCTCTCTCTCTCTCTCTCTCTCTCTCTCTCTCTGCTTTTGGGACCCTTTCCCCTTTCCCTCCTACTGGGTTGTTTTACCCAGCCCTAATATGAGGGGATGTGGTTAGTTTTATTGTAACTTACTCTGCTACATTTGATTGATATCCCTGGGACACTTGCTATTTTCTGAAGAAAAACAGGAGGAGTGGATCTGGGGGAGAAGAGGTGTTGGCGGGGGTCAAGGGGACTAGAAGGAGAGGAGGAAGGGAAATACTGTGGTTGGGATGTAATATATAAGAAAAGAATAAAAAATAAAAAAAGATGTACCACATTTTCTTTAACCATTCTTCAGTTGAGGAATATCTAGGTTGTTTCCAGGTTCTGGCTACTACAAATAAAGCTGCTATGAACACAGCTGAGCAAGTGCCTTAAGGTAAAATGGAATGTACTTTCGATATAAGCCCAGAAGTGGTATAGCTGGGTCTTGAGGTAGCTAGATTTCCAGTTTTCTGAGAAGCTGCCATATTGTTTTCCAAAGTGGCTGTACAAGTTTGCACTTCCAGCAGCAATAGAGAAGTGTCCCCTTGTTCCCCTTACCAGCTTGGGCTGTCACTTGTGTCTCTAATCTTATCAATTCTAACAGGTGTAAGATGGAATCTCAGAGTTATTTTGGTTTGTATTTCCCTGATAGCTAAGAATGTTGAACATTTAAGAGTTTCTCAGTTCTTTGAGATTCTCCTGTTAGGAATTCTCTGTTTAGATCTGTACCTCATTTTTTAAACTGAATTATTTAGTTTTTTGATGTCTAGCTTCTTGATTTGCTTATATATTTTGGATATTAGCCCTCTGTCACATGTGGGATTGATAAAAATCTTTTCCCATTCCAAAGGTTGACATTTTGTCCTTTGCCTTACAGAAGCTTTTCGGTTTAATGAGGCCCCACTTATTAATTGTCAATCTTAATGCCTGCGCTATTGGTGCTCTGTCCAGGAAGTGATACATTTACACAATGGAGTATTACTCAGCTGTTGAAAAATTACATCATGTAATGTGCAGGTAAATGAATTGAACTAGAAAAAAATCATTCTGAGTGAGGTAACCCAGACCCAGAAAGACTAACATGGCATGTACTCACTTGCAAGTAGACATTAACTGTAAAATAAAGGATAATCATGCTATAATTCACAGAATCAGAGAAGCTAAGTAACAAGGAGGGTTCTGGGAGGACCCATGAATCTCCCTGGGAAGGAGAGATAAAACCAGTTTTGAGAGTAGATTTGGGGCAGGTGTGGATAAGAACCAGGGGTTGGTAGAGATCCTATTCCCAAGTTCATAAAATGCCCTAGACAGCCTGCTGGAGTATCATGGGGCCAAGCAGGTATAGCCAATCCCCTTCAGGACTGTGATGAAGCAGAGGGATGGCATTATTCTTGGTACCCAGTTCTCCCACAGTAGTGTGTCACAGCTTCTTCTTGTGTCCACCACCTGGTGAGAAAGTAATTCTGTGTTAACTGGTAGGTGACTTCAGAAATCCCAGGCTTAGCAGGCTGCCAGCTGAGTAGGTGATCCTCAACTTTATTTCCTTACCTTACTAGATTAAACTTTGAGTAACACAATTTGATGCATGCTCTTGACCCTGAAGAGCTAAAACTCCTGAACTATCACTCAACATAAAAGAGAAGATGTCATCCACAGAGCTCAAATTACCAACTCACCTTAGTCATCCAGTATTGCAAAGAAATCTCTGGGAACTCAGTAGCTTAAAACGGGTTTACAAAGCTTTATAAGGAATCTAGAAGGGACAAGAAGTGCTGGTTCTGTGATAGGGTTTTATGTGGCTGTGTCAGATCTGGGTAGGGTGGTGGATCACTGGAAGTTGTTTCTTTTCCAGGTTATGTTCATGAGGTTTGACAGAGACACTGAACTGGCAATCCAAGAAAGCATTCATGATATCACTACTGCCTTCCACAGTTATATCTCAGATGACACCCACCACATTTGATACCTTTAAATGGTTCCAAAGTCTAGCCCTGATGTAATGACAGATGACCACACACCCATGTGGATCCTGTAAACAGGACCAAATGGAGCTGACATTGTTAGGCAGATTTGCTTTGCTCTTAGTAAATGCTGATTAGCTGCCTAGCTTCAAGTTTCTAGACCTTGAAAATGACAGTATTTCTCATTCATGACTTCATTTTCTACAGCCTAACCCAAAGTCAAGTGTGGCATAAAGATAGTAAAAGACAATTTTCAGAAATAATTTTTAAATTACACTCCTCTCTGAGGGTTACTTGAACACATGCTGTACTCTATGACAATTTGCCAACTGAGATGCCTACTCTTTAATTAATAGGCGTCAGTGTTTGTAGTGAGAACATGTAGCACAAAGGCTTGATTTTTGTCCAAGGCCAGAAAGGAGAGTTGGGTAGCCTGCAACTCATGTGACTATTTCCCAGTGACCAATGGGAAATATCTGAACAGTTTATCTCACTATTGCATCACATGGGTTCTGCAACCTGCCACAGTATCCCAGAAGAAAGCAGAGGCCAAGCACCATATATGGAGGTTCTTAGGAGGACACTCACATAAGGTATGTTACAACATATGGTCATGATTATTCTATTCTACTATTGTTGTCCCTGTGTCTGATATATACATTAAGCCTCACCATATATATTAACATACACAGGAAAGAACATGGTATGACCCATGACATGCTAGTATTAGCTGAAGCCCCAGACATACACTGAGACTCTTGGACATATCCCCAGGGACAAGGGAGATAACTGTATTATTGGCTCTTCCTATTGCTGCAAAAGAGTCTGCTTTTACCAAGAGGAACAGAGGTTTGGCACAAGTAGCTAGTGACAGAGCTGTCAATCATGAGGCCATACCAAAATTTTTGGAGAAATCTCATGACTCAACTGTGTGTCCAGACAGTCATGTATGACTAAAGAGAGAAGAGACCTGTTCTGGTTGTTTTGTTGGTTTGGCTTGGTTTTCTGGTTTTTTGTTAAGTATACATAAGCTTAAGTTATCTGAGAAGAAGAAACCAAAATTAAGAAAATGTCTTTATAAAACTCATTTGTAGGCAAGCCTGTGAGGCATTTTCTTTGTTATTGATATGTGAGGGTCCTGTCCATTGTGGGTGCCACCTGGGTGGTCATAGTTTGTTGTTTTTTTAAGAAAGTAGGCTATGTAAGCCTGTAAACAGGGTTACTTCATGAATTTGGCTTCAGTTCCTGCCTTGGGTTCCTTTCCTGACTTCCCTCAGCGATTGTGACCTGAAAGTGTAAGCTGAAACTAACCCTTTCCTCTCCAGGTTTATTTTGGTCATGTTGTTTTTTCATAGCAATAGAAATCCTAACTAAGACAAGACTAAATACATAAGCACAGGTATGTGGGGCTTGGGGGCTGCAAAGCAGAGAACTACACATTGGGGAGCTGAGAAGGACAGACATTCACAGTTCTGAGTTGGATCTCAACAACATGCTGTCAGGACCAATCTTCCTGCATGGGCTCTAGAGTGGAAACTGCACCAGCCTCTCCTTGGTATTTACATATCATCTACCCTCTGTGTTTCTGTGTGCCCAAGTTTCACTCTTCAAAAACAGACATTAGTCACAGGCCCACCCTTATCCAAGAGGATCCTCTTAACTTAGTTGCATCTTCAGAGACTATTTCTAAACAAAGCCTGGGTGCTGGGATTTGTGGGGACTTAAATTTATTTACTTATTTATTTGTGTGTGAATGACAGAGTGAGGTTTAAGTACCCAGGAGCTTTTTGCCTTGATAGACTCCGCCTTTGATCACTCTGGATACCCTGACATATATGCTAATTAAAAATTAGTAACAGAAACTTCTCAGATAAACCCCTAAATACGCAGAAAGTGAATATTGTTATAAATTAGGCCTAAAAAGGAATAAAATTATTATCCAGTATGAACATAAAAATAGAACTTATACAAATTAAATAGTGCTTAAAGGGAAATTTATAAAACAAATTGTTTCTAGTAGCAGTATTTAACTAGTGAGTAAATTTAGAATAAAATGCTTATAATGGAAACAGAAGAAAGTTGAAAATGACAGTGTAAGTTTCCATCTTACTTTTAGGAGAAAATGAAGCTGAGCTCAAGTAAAAGAATGGAAATAATAAACATAAGTGAAATTATTGAAATTGAAATTTTTAATAAAGAAAATCAGAAAAATAAAAAACTATTTTTTGTTTGATTAATTTCTGTTTTTTATTATTATGAATAAAGAAGTCATATTTTCTACCCTTGTATATCCTTATTCAAGGTCCCTTCCCCCTCCTACCACATCCAGTCATTCTCTCTTCTCCACATCTCCCCATCCCCCACCATGGGCAGGCAGTCCCAAGGTCCCAAGGTCCCAATATTGCTTAGTTCAGCCTCCACTCCTGGCAAATCCAGTTTTCTTCTCCCAACACCAAGATTGAGTCAGGTGTTCCCCAAGGGGAGTGGGATCCAAGGAGTCAGTCCAAGGTGTTTCCGATCCCAAGCTGTTTGGTTGATTTCTGACAGTGTTTTTGTATGTAATCCTGGTTGTCTGGATCTCACTTTGTAGACCAGGCCAGTCTCAAACTCAGAGATCTACTTGCCTCTGCCTCCTGAGTGCTGGAATCAAAAGCATGTTCCACTACTTTCATCTGTTCCACAGATGAAAAGGATTTTTTGTTGTTGGTTTTTTTTCTGTTTTGTTTTTAGATAAATAAAATTTATAAGCTTTTAACCAACTGATCAGAGAGAGGAATTTAAGGTAGAGGAGAGAATGGGGGTTGGAACGAAGGAAGAGTGGAAAGAAAAGGAAAAAAAAATCCATTTTCAACTCTACAACACTCAGTAAACTGAGAATTGGGCCTTTAACCTGTTATCGACTGAAAAGCCTCCAGCCAGCACTGCCCTTCACCTTGGTAGAAACTAGGGCCTTCCTCCCAGAACTGAGGTCACAAGGAGGTCTACTCTTATCACACATTGCAAATACCAGATATGATCCCCGCTAGTGCCACAGAACAAGAGATGCCAAGGCTGCAAAGGAGGAAATGAAACCATTTGTCTGCTGATGGCATCCTGTAAATTCCAAGGCATTAGCAATAAGACAAGTCCTGCTAGAACTAGTTACGCAGGGTCCCAAAGCCCAGTGTTAACACACAGAAAACTATCTTTGCTTTATTCATAGGTAGGGAGTATATAGGGATCACAACTCCAGAGTTCAGTGCCTTCCCTCATGAGATGGATAAAATATGTCCACAAAAGAATGTGAAAAGATGCTCAGCATTGTTAGCCACAAAGGAAAAAACAAAACTCTAAAGCAATAATGTGACACCATTATGCATGTAGGAGAAAATGAACATCGTACATGAGACAACAATGCCTTGCTTTAGGTTTAACCAAGAGGAAATAGCTCACCCCAAAGAGAAACCAGTTCATGATTCTATGGGTCATATGAAGACCTAGAGAATAAGGTTCTAACTGAGTCAGGTGCAGTTAGTATGTGACCTTTGAAAAATACTTGATTACAAGTTTTGATTTCTTATCTTTTCTACTTCTTTGAAGGTTCAATCTGAATCTTTAATTTAATTATCCTTCAAATCCCTATGGGTTTTTATTCAAGGAGATTAAGCTAGTCATTTAATGGTTAGTTATACAATGGTATAACTAATGTGGCAATTCGTCTTGAAAAGCAAAATAAAACTAAAGTATGTGACATAGCTGCCGTTTGTTTTAGTATAGTGCAGGTTGCCACAGAAGTAGAGAAAGACTAAATGCAGTGAGTGATTAAATAAAGACATGAGTCTAATGGAGACCAGCTGAAAAATAGTCCCAAGCAAGAAGAAACATGAAGTAGAAAGAGTGAGTCTGGATCCTCACATGGCAATGGTCAGTGATGACAACATCTGCTACAAGTAAGATAGGTACATATCCCCATCCTCAGTCTGTGAGGCAAGGGTCACCAAGTTGCCTTAATTCTTCTTTGCTGGACGGCTCCCACAAGTCCGTGGCGCCCTCCTAGTCAGTCTGGCTGTATTGCCCTACCTCATTCAGCCTTGTTCTAACCTGCAGCTTTTTTAGGTCTGTGATCCCTTCCTGTCATTTGCTCTTCTTCAGGGGGTTTGCACAATTCACATCCTAGAATAGGACCTAAAGCCTGCAACAGACACTTACAAACGAAGGGATGAGGCCTCTTTTAGGAGTAAGCCTGCAAAGTTCTTGGGCTCTGACCCAGAACACCTGCCTTCCCAGAACACAGGAAACCAAGAAAGATAGCAGTCAGGGAACAAGGCCAAGGGTCAGAGGTTGAGGCTGCGTCAGGACCCTGAAACTGGCTGGAGAAGTTGGCAGGGATGAGGCCTCCTGTGACAGAGCTCCCCTCATCCCCGCCTCACTGCACACACAATGACCGCCTGCCAGGTGGATCTTCCTGCCCATCCCTGCATTGCAGGTCTTTCCATTTTCTTTGTGGCTTTATGTCACACTGTGCATCTCATCTTGGCATTCTAAGACATCAGTCATGTCGGCAGATCAAGAGCCAGTTGCTAAACACACCCCTTAAAGTTGCTGGGAATTCAGGTGTGTGTGGCTGGCCCTGCTGGTGGACCAGGTGTGGGTGACTTAGGACTTCAAAGGTCTTGGGCAGGAAAGAGGTTGTGAGCTCAAATAGGTGAGTCAGGCCCATTGTTTCATATATCTGAAAAATCAATTGAGTCCAAAGTAAAAGATGTATTTGCCCGGCAAAAGTGTATGGCTAATTGGTTTTTAAAGGATGTGCTTCCTGATCCTTGATACCAAAAGGGTCCTGAGATTAAAACAAAACAAAACAAAACAAAACAAAACAAAACAAAACAAAACAATCTGTAAGGACTGAGTTCTGGAAATAGCTATCTGAGGTCAAGTGAAAACAGAGAATAGCAAAATAGCAGAGTCCACAGAAGACAGTTCAGTCTTTCCTTGGGGTGTGGGACAGTACTACTCTAATGAGAGATAGCAGAGAAAAACTTGTGAGCATGTACCAACAAAAACAGCAGACTGGTAAGTGGGTAGGCCCTCCCAGGATCCCTATGTTGAATTGATGAAAGCTTGGTCTTCACCGCATGAGTTCTGGGGAAGAGCCGAGCAGGCCCCTGGCTCCTTGGCTCCTTGGCTTCTGTAAGATGAGCTCATAACTTAGCACTTACAATGTTCCTGCCCCAAACAGTACTAAGGTGAAGTTGCACGCCTCTATGCCTCAGCTATCCCAGACAGGTTCTCAACCCTGAAGAGTTTCTGGTAGGTCTGGAGCCTTGGGGGAGAGGCAGAGGCAGGTGTTGCTGTGTGTTACGAACGAGCCAGCTGGGCAGTGAGTATGATGCGAGCCCCATCTGGGTACAGCTTCTGGGAGTCAGAGAGGACTAGGCCTCTGGAACCATCTTTTGTTTGCAGGCCCAGGACTGACTGATAACACTGGAACTGTGGGTGAGAGCTCAGCCTTGCAGCAACATGACCAGAGCAGGCCTCTCTGCAGACAGGAATTTCTGAAGAGACTGAACATCTGTGAACAGCTTTCTATGTGAGAGCTTCATCAAGCTGTTCTCTATATTATATTGTCTTGGTACATTTTTGGATTTGGAATGTATATAAGTTGACATCATCAAATGGAGTTGTACATATCAAAATGAACCAAAGTACATTCAAAACCTCCAGTGGTTGTGAAGAATGGAAATCTCATGCCCATGTGCCTGAATAGCAATAGCTATGGACTGACTCTACCAGAGCCAGAGCCAGAGCCAGGATGAAAGTTCTGCCGGTACTGCCTGTCCACATTTGGGTTATCAACACCCTGGTTTCTGATTCTGATAGCCAAAGATTAATGTTTCAAAACAATTTATGCAGGTTTTTCACTTTACCTTTCAAAGTCTTCTTTTGTCTCATGTCCTGAATATGCCTCAAATACATGGCTCACACCTCAAATACATGGTTTGGTGTTCAATCCCAAACACTGAAGTCTTTAGACACTGTCATCTGTGATTGAGGTTGACAAATACATGAAGTGTTATTTCTGTGGCTACTTTACCAAATTACTAGAGACTCGCTCCTTTGAAACAACACAGACTTCTTTTCTCATCGTCCTAGAGGTCACAAGTCCCACACAGAGGTACGGGCAGAGCTGAGTTCCCCTTTTTCCTATTTTCTAAGCTCCTATGACCCCAGGTGCTCCCCAGACCAGGGCTACCTCACCTCAGCCTCGGCTTCAGCCTCCACTAGCTCCTCCTGGGAGTTTCTTTTGACTTCTAAAAGAACTACACCTGGGCCAGCCTAATAACCCAGGGCAAATCTCAAGATTTCTAGGCATCTTCTGTCTTATGAGGTGACATTTGCCATGTAAGCATATTTTTATGGTGTCACAGGCAATTCATGCTGTTATAAGGTGTTATGGACTTCAATAGCATATGTTCTTTTCAGGCTTGGCATCCAGGATCTGGCTTGATCAGGTTCACTGCCTGAGGGAAACCTGTCTCCCTGCTCCTTTTCTTGACAGAGAATATGGATGTAGCACCTGTGCTACCTGGGTTATCAGCGAGTCAGGCATGGGCTTGGAGATTAAAGATACCAGAAACCCTGGGTCATTGGTGCAAAGAGACTGCCGTTTATTGAGACTAGGGGTCAGACTTAAATACCCAGGGCAGAGAACAGTGGAAATTCCCCAGGTGGCTGGAAAATTACTGACTTTTACTGGAACTGGGTGTTAAGCACAGAATGTACAGCCAGCAACCACAGGCCTTACCTCAGGGCTCAGAGTGCAAGGAAAGGTCATGCAGGACCCTACACATGGAAACAGATTGCTGATGCCTCTTGGAAGGGACTGATCCATGTGAGGTTCTCTCACTGGATTTAGCTAATGGGTATGGTAAGGTACCTTGACAAAGGCCTCCAGGCCCATACCAATTGTGTTTACATAAAGCAGCCATGAAAAGGGTCTTGTATGACATCTTCATACATTTTAGCTTGTAATATGATGACAACTCTCAAGCACCTAATGTTGATCTTAACTGGTAGAGATACAGCTAGGGAGAAGTACCCTTAATTTAACATTTTAAGAATGGACAGTTGCAAGAGAGAGGGAAGCTGGCCGTGGATCAGAGCCTCTTTAAGAGTAGGAGCAATGGGAACCGAATGGGAAATCCCCTCCCCCCACCTCTATTCCTGCTTCACTCCTTGAGATAGCAAAAGCTTTTTGCCTTCAAGGATGACAGCCATTCTGCACTTAGACATAGCTTTACACTTCCCTAATGCAGCCCCTGCTTTGAGTCTCTTCCTGAAGTCCTGCATGTGGCTCTTATTGGCTGCTTAGTACCCTTTGCCCACAGATGCTGGGTTTTAAAACTAGTCTGGGGAGACAGTGAGAACCAGAGTCTTTAGCAGCTGTGTGCCTTATGCCAATGGGAAGTCCACCTATGAGCACAGGAGGAGACTTCTCAGTATTGTCAGTAGGCTAGTGTGCTTCCCTGTGGTGACACACAAGCCCAGCTTTTGTAACAGAAAAGTTCTAACTCAGCTAACTTGAAGCATAGTAGAGTACTGCTCCTACAAACAGAATGAGGAGAGCCGACAGAGCCACCCATTGCTCTATGAGACCCAGTGAGGACACAGGGCCAGGGGGGCCTGGATGAGCCCTCCTCTAGCTAAAACCCTCAATCAATATCACAGCCTCCTCCTTCTACTTCTTTTGGCCAAAGGTTTTCGCCTTTTGAAGAAAGGCAAAAACCTTCAGGAGCCAGCTTGAACCCACATTTTCTTCTGACACACATGGGTCAACCTCATGCTGCCCTGGCTCCTTACTAGTCTTTTTGAAAATGACTGGCCCTATATTTTGGGAGCCCACAGATGCAGAGATCCAGGCCGGGGAGTGAGAGCCTCCATGGAAGATCCTAGAAAAAGGCTAGAGGAATCAGGTAGAAAGAATCAGGAAGATTGCCTCTACCCCTCACTGGCCTAGACTATGTATCTTAAGCACATATTTTGGCATGGCCTTCAGAGATACCATATAAAAAAGAGGCAGTCCTCACAAGCCCTATACATAACTAGAATGGCTCTCCTTACCCCATCTCAGACATCTAATGGATGCCAACACTAGAGACAGCATGGGAGAAAGTGTATGTGAGACTGAGAGAATGTTCTGGGTGGAAGAGCTGCCTGCCAACTCACTAGGTGGTAAGAAAGACAACACTTGTGGGGCCCCAGCTAGGGAAGGTTCCTACTAAGGAAACTTCAGGTCTAAATGGGAAATCTTGATGCGCTCCTGATGTGGCCCAGCCTAGTTCACCATCTCTGCCTCCATATCACATCACTGTTCCCTGCTTTGTGTTTTCACCAACACCAAATCCATTTTCAGTGCTGCTGGTTCACTACAAAACATCTCAAATGGAATGTAAGGACATTATCCAATTAGATGTTCATCTGAAAGAAGTAGATTTAGGCACATTAGAATAGCTTAACTACATTTGGGTTTGGCTTACAATCTAATTGCAGGTGGTATTTAATTACCATTGCAGATGGTATTTAATAAATCACTTTAAAGAGTACTTAGAAGTAGTAGTAATCATTAGCATAACCTGTTAATGAGGCTTGTAGGAATGTCTGCAGGATGCATAGCTAATTCTTGTCTTTTTCTCAATGATGATGCAGAACTTTAGTAAGCAGAAATCCTATTTCCAAAGTTTCTGCTGGCACTTCCATTATGGTAGACGAACTGGTCCTAGGTCTCTGTCCCAGATATACTACCCCTCTGCCAAAGGCCCTCTTGGACTCTGATCTTGGTTAGACAAAATAGGATGAAAGAGGATGTTTGAAGATTGTGTTGTGCCCTGAGGTGGCATTCTCTTAGGTGACAACCACAACAGCTTTTATTTTGCTCCTGAAAAGCTTGAATATCTATCTATTCACTGCCTGGAAGTCAAGTAGATAGACAAAGTTCTACTCAGTAGACTCTGGGTTTGTTGAAGGGACTTTTAATGTGTCCTAGTCAGAGGAACACTGAAACGTTCGTTTGCACCCAGCCTGTCTCTCCAATCACAGAGTGAGGGCTTAAGAATCCTCTCTGTGAAGAGTCCTGATGGGAGGCAGAAGGAGCATCCCAAGGTTTGGGCAGGAGGAAACCTCAAGTGGGAAGGCTCCAGGAGGTGAATGGAAGTGGGAGTGCATGCGAATGCTGGGGGCTTCAGACCATACTGAGCTTAATGGGGTTGTCCTGGGGAGGATTCAGAGAAGGGTGAGGCTGCACAGGGCCGGTGGGTGAAATTGCCTCGGAGAAAGTTTTAGATACAGCCCACGCTCCGCCCCTACTCTTGGGTGCCCCCCTTGCAGTGTTGGTCCTGTCCTTCCAAGTCACCGTACTGCGCAGGCGCTCTGCGCGGGCGTCGGGTTTGAAAACATGGCGCCAGGACAGCGGTTGGTTTTGTGCGAGGAGACTGTCCGGGAGCGCAGCGGCCTGGGTCCCCACCGGGACCTCGGTGCGTGTGGGACCGACACCTGGGATTTAGGTTTCCCCTAGGAGGCCAGCCTGGTCTCATAGTTCTGCCTCAATGCAGTTGCTGCTTCTCCGAAAACGGTCTGGGCCGGTTGGGGTGGGGAGGGGGAGGGCGTGGCTGTGGTCGGGGAGTCTGTGGACCGGCCGGTGTTTCTATGTGGAGCTGTGGTCAAGCTGAGCGAGCTTCAGTTAGCAGCAGCTTCCTTCTCTGTCTTCTTGGGGGTTTGTTTTTATTATTATTATATTTATTTTGTGTTTGAGGGATGCAGATCTGTTTTGGGATGCAGATCTGTTTTTATATGGTTTGGACATCAGGGCTTCATGTTTTGTGCAAGAAGTAGTGTGGAATTTGTGCTGTTTTTTGACTTTCGTGGACTTTGCCAGTGAAACCATACAGGCCTAGGTTCTTCCATCACTGAATATTTTAAGTTACAAATTTGATGTTTTACATTATTGTAGTTTCACCTAGAGTGGATTTTTGTGATTATATTTTATTTTTACTAAATTTATGTTTTTTCTTGGTTGTCAAGCATATGTACATAGAGTTATGTATAGCATTCTCTTGCTAGTTTATTAATGCTCGTAGGGTCTCTAGGAATAACCCTATTTTCATGAATAATACTGGTAATCTGGCTTTGTTTTTCAGTCATGTTGGAGATTTATGATTGTTATTGATCATTTCAAAGATACCACTTTTAGGTTGGCTGATTTTGCCTTTCACTGTTTTAAAATTTTTTCCTTTTTCTGCTTATTTTATTTGTGCTTGCTTTGCATTTGTTTTATTCTTTGGACTCTAGAAGCAAAAATCTTAAACTATGGATTAAAGCTTGTTCTATAATTTAAATATTTTAATCTATAAATTTCTTTTTAAGTATTACTTAGCTGCATGCACATTTGTTAGTGCTATATTTCCTGTTTGGAATATTACTGGAGATACAACTTCGGGCCTTGCATATGCTAAGCAAATCTTCTATTATGGGGCTTCACCCCAACCTTCTATAATTTTTCAAGTGTGATATTAAGCTGTTATGACCTTGATCTCCATATTTAGCCCAAGCTTGCCTTGGAGTTTTAGGTGTACTTCCAAGTAGGTAGAATTACAAGCAGTTGCCACCATAACTGGCTCTGATTTTTATTGATTTCAGTATCTTTAAAAATATTCCTTTAGGTATCTTCATAGACCTATGAATTACTCATGTTTGTATGCTTTCTTTAGAAATTTGTTTTTTAAAAATCTTGTGTTTGGTGGTTTTCTTGTTATTTTCAGTTGTTGATTCTAGTGTAATCCTATTATACACATATTATATATAATTTTAGTTTTCTTAAATCTGCAGAGATTGTTTAATGATCCAGAATCTGGTTTCTGTTGGAGAGTGTTCTAAGTACACTTGAAAAGTGTGTTGTTGAATGGAATGTTAGTGAATGTCAGATTGTTTTTCTTGGCTGATAGTATGTAGTGATTTTGTTATTTACTAAGAGGGTATGTTAGTTGAGTGGTTTTTTTCTTTTTTTTTTTTCATTTTCTGTATGAAATACCTGATAGGAAGCAACTTAAAACAGAAAAGGTTTCTTTTGACTCACAGTTGGAAGAAATAAAAGTCAAGGTGAGGAAGGCATAGTGGCTAGAATGTAAGGTACATTGCATTTGCAGTTAGGAAGCAGACAGTGATGAATACCAGTGCTCAGGCTACTTTCTCCATTTATTTATTATTTATTTGTTGATTCTTTTGGAGACTATGTGCGACCAGTCTCCTCTATGTCACCCTGGCTGTCCTGGAACTTTCTAAGAAGTGGTGTTACATACCTGTAATCCTGGCACTCAGGAGCCTAAGGCAAGAAGATGTAACTAGTATTCAAGACCATCCTTGGCTGCCTAGATTTGTCTCAAAAACAAACAAACAGAAAAAATCAAGAACATTAATGAAGACTCTATTCAAGGCTGTTGAAATGGGCACAGGCCCTGCTGCAGTAAGATTTTGCAGTGTGAGGAAAGAAGAGTCTGTTCCCAGTATGATATGGGCAAGTAGATGTTTTAGCCAAGAAGTAGAGGTTCATAGGTGGAACATTACTGAGGAAAAGAGGGAGCAGAATCTTCCTGGCACTGGGGGATGATTTAGGATAGTGATATGATGAAGGATCAAGGTAAGGAGACACTGAGGTCTGGGAATTATTGCTAAATGACTTATCAGAGTTCTCTGCTAACCTTTGATTTATAAGAAATGCACTGCTTGGCCTAGGATAGACTGTAAACCTAATTGCACTCTGGCTAAGCAGAGTGCCTATTAGTATCTGCTATGTTTAATTTTAAGAAGGATTAAGATCTTACAATTTTGTGTTCTTAGCTGAGCTTCGATCTTTATCTATTCCTGGGACATACCAAGAGAAGATTACCCACCTGGGGAACTCTCTGATGCGTTTGACAGCTCTAAAATCCTTAGATCTCTCACGTAACTCCTTGGTTAGTCTTGAGGTACGTTTTAGATTTGTTAAAATTTATTAATATTAGAGGAACATATTTTAATGGTTAAAAAATGCAGCATGTTTTGAAGCATGATGTGGAAATGTCTTTCAGTATACTGTGAATATCATTCTTTAAATAAAGGAACTGTTTTGGTCCATGACAGGCATCATAGAGTAGATGGGGAAATCGGAGCATAGGTAGCAGAAGGAAGGCAGAGTCAGACAGACATGATCTAGCTGCCCAAGATCCAACATGGAAGGTAACACAGCTGAGCCAGGAGCCATGTGGCAAGACAGATTAATGGAAATGGGCTGAATTAAGATGAAAGAGCTAGCTAGCAATATGCCAGAGACATTGGCAACCAGCATGAAATTAATATAAGTGTCTGTGTGTTTCTTTGGGGCTTTGGGATTGCTGGGCTAGATACGCAGTGGTGGGCAGGTCTGAACTGGGGCTAGTCTGGGCCAGAAACCTCATGCTACAGAATCTATACACAGAATGTTCATAAACTGCACATTTAGAATGATTGTGTTATATTGTGACTATTGTTCACCTAAAGCTAAGTGTGTTACCCATCCCTTTATATCCTTAAACTACTTTGAATACCAAAGTAATAGATTTCTAAAGAAGATGGATTATCTTTAAATGGAATGAAACAAGATCCAGAGACTAAATAGTGCATGCCCACCCCTCTCCATCCTTTGATCTGCTGTATTTCCTCTTTCTGTACTTATGACTGTGCATGGCCTGGCATTGGCCTTCAGCCCTCAGTGGCAGTGTGTGAATTTGAGGGTCACTGTAGGTGCCCAGTCATGATGAGAAAATAAGGAGCCCCCAAAGTAACACAAGTCAGATGTTTGTTTAAGTACTATTTTTGGCTCAATTCAGAGATGAGGGTCTTGCCTTGAAGGAAACATATGGTGTCACTGCCTGAGAAGATGTTACTTAGTAGAGACCATTCCTGACATTGGTTTTAGAGACTGACTTAGTTAGATATAGGCTCCAGCTTTGGCTAAATCCCTAAACATTAGCCTCCTGATTAGGTGTATGCAGAGTAAATGAAATTGTGTAAATTATATAGCTTGATTATACTGGGCACTCAAGAGAGAGTAGTTATGCTTATTACTGTTGGAACTCACAGAACTGTGTTTAAACACCCCATATGGTTGCTGTCCTATATGAAACATAGAACTTCACAAATGAAAACATGTTGCATTATTTGTTTTTTCTGGTAATAGTATATGTTCATTATAAGTGTATTTAAATTGGTTAGCTTCTACCAATGTTTTATTTTTTGTGATGCACTAATTGAGATATTTTCTTTATAACAGGGCATTCAGCATCTGGTATTCTTGGAGAATCTCAATCTCTACTATAACTGTATTTCTTCATTAGCAGAAGTATTTAGACTCCACTCCCTAACAGAGCTCCAGGATGTGGACTTCCGGCTTAACCCTGTTGTGAAGAATGAGTCTGACTATCGCCTATTTGTGGTGCACATGCTCCCTAAGCTGAAACAGCTAGGTAGGTGGAAGAGCTTCACATCCTCATGTAGTAGACTCATTTTTGTGTTCCTGCATAAGTTTTGTTGTTCCCTGATGGAAACTGAAGCTGCTTTTTTGCACTGATGGCCTAAATCCCTGTTAGCTCCGGGGTTTTCTCATTTTCACTGGGTGGGTCTTTTTAGCCAGCCAGCCCAGCCTAGTGAGCAAGCCTGACTCACCACACTCCAGGCCTTACCTCAAAAAACAAGATTGATAACACCTGAGAAGTGACAGCAAAGGCAGTTTAAATTTGACCTCCATATGCACACATACATACACATGCACTAGCAAACACTTGGACTTAGGTGAGACACACACACACACACACACACACACACACACACACACACGCACGCACGCACGCACGCACGCACACACACACACACCACCACCAGCAACAACAGCAAAATCCCAAGTTTCCAGGCCATTCCTGAGTTAATATCTGTAAGTTTCCAAAACAGTTTCTTGTTGGACAAGGAGCTTGTAAATATTTCCTGGCATTTTTATTGTTATTGGAGTCAGACCTCCTGTCATAGTGGTCATTGGAAACCTTGCCCTTCTGAGCCTGGAGGGTCATCAAAGTAATTGGACCACCGAAGAGCTCTTAGAATTATTATTTTCCTTCATAGCAAATGCCTGCAAGCAAAGATGCCATTCAAAGGCTTTAGGAAAAAGTAAAGTTTAGATGCCAGTTTTTGGGTCAGTGGGTAAGATGAGTAAAGATACTTGCTACCAAGTCTGACAACGTGATGTGATTCCCAGTAGCGATGTGGTAGGAGGAGAGAACTGACTGTTGGAAGTTGTTTTTGACCGTCACATGCGCGTTGTGACACATGTGCATCTACACTCATATACACAATATGTTCATAAATTAGATATAATTAAAAATAGATAATATTTTTCAGTTAACAGTAACAAAAGGAGACTGAGTGTCTACAGCTTCTCTGGGTAATTATGCATGGCCCTAGTATGTATGCAGGCATAAGTTGGCCAGATCTGAGTTAGCCTCTCTTGTACCTAGTAGGTAAATGCAGGAGAGACATTGTCTGTCACTCAGCCTTCTCATAGACAGTCTACATGCCAGCCTTTCACAGCCATTCCTTTGCCCTGGGAGATGGATACTATATGAATCCTGTCCTATGGGGTTATCAGTAAGTCTAGAGGGTTCATGAGTGAACATCAAGTTCATATTCCATACAGTCAGTCATTCATACAGTCTGGAATATAATGTCCTCGCACCAAGGACTAGAATATTTGGGTCATGAGCTGATCGTTCATGTGTAAATGGTGTTCTGAAACCCTAAAATTCCTTTCTTACATCTTGGAGATGCTTCTAGAGATACGCAGAAGAATTTGGCAGCATGGAAGCGTCGTTTTGATTCATCCTCCTGAAACAGTATAAATTAGTGGGGATGAATTAGTTCTTGCCAAGCAGTGCTCTCTCTGGACAGCTGTAGTTTGGTTATTACCAGAAGTCATCTGTTTAGTAACTCAGTTGGAACTATTTTCTTCAGTCCTCTAAAGGTGACTTGAGGACATGACATAATACCCCTGAGTAAATGAACTAGTCTCTTAGCCCAAACAAGTTTCATTTCCACAAGAGTTTAGCTACTAGGGCAGGATGGGCAAGTAGCAATGGTGGCAGACCTATGTTGTTTGTGGCTGGTAGTCCATTGCCCCTGCAGTGGTGACCATGTGTCTCTAACCTCAAAGTACAGTTTTTGGTTAAAGGCTGGAAGATGCTGAGTGCCTGCATCTGCTGTGTTTTAAGGCAGAGAGCCCTGCTCCAGAATCTTGTACTAACTCTAATATTCTAGTCCTTATCTAGAAACTCCATGTCACAGAGTTCATTTTTGACAAAAGC
This sequence comes from Sigmodon hispidus, assembly GCA_004025045.1. Taxonomy (NCBI): domain Eukaryota; kingdom Metazoa; phylum Chordata; class Mammalia; order Rodentia; family Cricetidae; genus Sigmodon; species Sigmodon hispidus. Next base: position 218,474 of record PVIH01000232.1, read on the forward strand.
ACAGGTGTGTACTGTGGATTTGCTGAGGGCATGAACACTGTTAGACCACAAGTGCTGACCAGATGGGCCAAGCACCCAGAGCACATTGTTTAGTTAGAACATACTTGGAATGTCTATGTTTAATTTGAAGATAGTTGGGAGGAATAAGTGCTTATGTTCTATTCTTTATTTGACTGTTTAAGTAACTTATAAACAGTTGAGTTTGGCTTTGTTTTTAGAAGCATTGCAACTATGAGTAATGTTGAGATTCTTCAGTTTTAAATGACTGCTTTTCCCTTGCCAGAAAAGTTTAGATTCAGAATCATAAAGAATGTAAGAGGTATTTTTATACACAGCAAAGGGATAGTACTGAAATCAAAGCCATTGGGAACATCCTGTCCAAAGGCCCTGGATCAAGAGATACTGGAAGAGGAGCTTCTTGGTCCCATACAGGGCCTGCAGAGGGTCTTGGTCCTGACTGTGGATGGGAATTTGGAAGGCTCTGTATAGGATGTAGAGGAAGGAGCAAAGGAACAGCCTGGGGGCTATAGGATGCATTAGGGTGAGGGAGAATGCTACTTCAGAAAAGGGTGTAGGGGAGGGTGAACTTCATTGGCTTTGAAAGTTTTGCATTTGAGTTCTGTTGGAATAATCTGGGATTTTTACTGCCTCTGAGGGGAAAGTAGCTCAGCTTAGATACATTCTGCTAGTCTAGAGAAGACACATGTGAGGGCTGGAGAGATGGCTCAGAGGTTAAAAGCACTGACTGTTCTTCCAGAGGTCCTGAGTTCAATTCCCAGCAGCCACATGTGGCTCACAACCATCTATGATGACATCTGGTGCCCTCTTCTGTATACTGTATACATACTAAATAAATAAATAAATCTTTTTTTAAAAAAAAAAGAGAGAGAGAGAAGACACATGTAATTATACAACATTGTGGGTTCTTCCCTCAGTTTTTACTATTTTCTATAATTTTGTGCCATAGGGTAAATAATGTTTAGATGCTAGCATGGGAACTTAACTACATGCAGCATTAATGCTGTGATAAAATAGGAAAGTTCCAGGAGTAAGGGCCTCCTCATCCTCAGGTATTTATGTCAGAGGTTCTAGGAACTCTTGGTCAAGGCCTTGTGAGGCCTCAGATCTCTACTTGAGACATTTGGGATTTCTCCTTTGTATTCCAGCATTAAAATTCTGAGAACTCAACTCACGCTTAAACTCATATAGTCTCAGTCTTCTTCAGTGTGTTGCAGACTCATCTGTGCAGACCCCTTAGTTTGCTTACTTGACAAGATTCATTCAGTGTCTGACTTGCACATGTTTAATAAACGTTTAAGAAGCATGTCTTAAATGTGTGTGTACTTTACATGTGTCCTAATTTTGCAAGGGGCAGCAGCCTGTTCCAGTAGTAGCTCATGGACAGTGAGTTTTGAGGGCATAGATTAGCCTCTTAGTGTTGTACTTGTCATTGCTAGGAAATCAAATGTAGCCACCAGAGGTCATCATTCCAAGATGATGCATGCCATTTGCTGTGCTTGTGGTCTGAGTCAGCCTTGAAGCACCAAAGCCTTCCTGTATTGTGAGCTCCAGAGCAGGGGAACTAGGCATGTCCATTCTCATGAGGAACATGGCAATCACCTGCTCCTGTTGTTCTCTACAGTTCTTGGGAATTTTCTCTTTAGATGACCGTCCTGTGAGAGAGAGTGAGCGGAAGGCTTCTCAGCTTCATTTTTCTTCAGAGGATTCACTGGGCTCAAAGCAGAGCTTCTCAGCCGCTCTAACAGTTGGAAGGTATGGACTGATGTGGTTCTACTCAGCGATAGATTTTACACTTGCCTGTTGACAGGGCATTCAGCTATCAAGCATCAATGTCTGTGTGCCAACTGCCCCTGAGGGGCGAATATGCATAGCAGATGGAAGAAGTTCTCAGTTCTGACTGGGGCTCAAGTAGATGGTGGTGCGGCGTCTATCTCTGTTTCTTCAGATATATCTTCCATACTACCAGCTCATTTTAAACAAGAGAGCTGCTGTGTAGACAACCATACAACAGAACATTGCATTTTGGATCTCCTAGGGTCTCTTGTGTTAGGTCTTTCCTTTATGTTGCTGTTATGGCACTAGGGGAGGGGGCAGTAGCATATCATCCACATGTCTTAATCTATATCTATATAGTTTATAATCATAATCTATATCTATATAGTTTATGGAGAAAATGTTTTCTTTATATATATATGTGTATATGTATATATGTATGCATACATGCGTGCATATTGTCTTAGAGTTTCTGTTGCTGAAATGAAACACTATGTCCAAGGCAACTTAGGGAGGAAAAGGTTTCCTTTAGTTTACACTTGGAGGTGACAGTTCATCACCAAAGGAAGTCAAGGAAAGAACTTATACAGGATGGGAGCTGACAGAAGCTATAGAGTGTTGAATGAGGTTTCTGGCCCATCTGGCTGGTGGTCCAGACCCACAGACCTGCAGTCTCAGACCTACTAGCCCCCACGGTCCAGACCTGCTGCTTAGCCCCCCAACAATGACTCAGACGCTTATATTAACTTCATGCTGTTTGACCTATGACTCAGGCATATTGCTGGCTAGCTCTTTCATCTTAATTCAACCCGTTTTCATTAATCTGTCTTGCCATGTGGCCCGGGGCTTACCTGTGTTACTTTACATGTTGATCCTTGGGAGGCTGGATGGTGTCTCTCTTGACTCCACCCTCCTTCCCCTAGCTAAGCTCCAATTTCCCCCACCTACTTCTAAGATGCCTGCCATATGCTAAGACAATCCCTTTATTAAAGAATCATATTCACAGTATACAGAAAGACATCCCACATCACTTCCCCATTTCTGTCTAATCAAAAAAGGTTTCAATTTCAACATAACAAAATTACATATAATAAAACAGTTATCAAGCAAGAATTATAGTTACAATATCTAGTCTATTTGTATTCAGCAAAATTAAAGAAAATATTTTATCATCTACTTTATCCTTGTGAGTCTAAGGTTTTATATCTAATGTACCCTTTATGATAACCAAAGAAAACTATGCTTATAACTATATAATCTTCAGCTACATCAAAGACCGCAGAAGGATATATTACCTGAGTAAACAGGAAGTGCAAGCAACTTCTAAAATCTAGAAATGACAGAGATGATATTGGGCTGCCTGGAGAGTCACCCAAAGTTTCTTTGTAATGATGGGGCATCCATCTTCAGCCTACAGGCCCAGAGTTTCTGGCATACCTTTCCACAAAGCAGGAAATGTGAAGGACTGCTCTGCCCATTATGGAGGGGTGCTGCTTACTGGCTTGCTCCTCAGTCTGTTTGCTTATAGAACCAGGACCACCAGCCCAGGGATGGCACCACCCACAGCCTGTTTTCTTATAGAACCAGGACCACCAGCCCAGGGATGGCACCACCCACAGGCTGGGCCCAGGCTTGCCTACATTCCTGATCTTATGAAGGCATGTTTTTAATTGAGATTCTTCCTTGCAGATGATTTAAGCTTGTGTCAAGTTGACATAAAACTGTGCATCACACACATATTTTTAGGAAACTTCCATAACAGCAGATTTTATGTAGCTCCTCAGAGGCTTTAGTGTTAGCTGCTCCTCTTCATACTCCCTCCTTTACCCTCTGTCTCCAGCCCGTTTAATCCCATTGCAGTCTCCTCATCTTCCCATAACAGTATATTCTATTTCCTCTTCCTTCGGAGATCCTCTCTTCCCTTCTCATCCCTAAGTAGTTTTCTAACCTCTGTGATTATGTGGATTGTAGCACACATATCAGGAGCTTTATTATAAGCTAACACCCACATATGAGAGAAAGCATATATTGTTTGTCTTTTCGGGTCTGGATTACTTTACTCAGGATTTTTTCCTAGCACCATCCATTATCTGCAAATTGTATTTCAAATTTTTATTTAATGTTATTTGATATGCATTAGTGTTTTTGCTTTGGGTGTTGGGTCCCCTAGAACTGGAGTTAAACAGTTGTAAGCTGCCATATGGGTGTTGGGAATTGAACTCAGGTCCTTTGGAAGAACAGCCAATGCTTTTAACCACTGAACCATCTCTCCAGCCCCTGAAAATTTTATTTTCTTAACAGCTGAGTAATATTTCATTGTAGCCAGTAGTTTTTGGCCTGGCCTGGCCTAGCCCTATGATCTGGACCTGCAGTCCTACAGCTGCTTAGTCCCAAATAATCACACAAAGGCTTATATTAATTATAAACTATTTGGCCTGTGGCTCAGGCTCATTACCAATTAGCTCTAGTAACTTAACACATTTTTATTAATCTGTGTTGCCACGTTGCTCCCTGACTTTACCTGTGTCCATTACATCTTTTTCCTTGGGCAGCAGCTTGCAGCTTCCCTTGTCTCCACCCTTTCTCTTTATCTCTGCTTGGATTTTTCACCTGCTTCTAAGCTGCCTTGCCATAGGCCAAAAGATTTTCTTTACTAGCCAGTGGTAATAAAGCATAGTCACAGCATATAGAAAGACATCCCACATCAATCCATTGTGTTGATGTACCACATTTTCATTATTCATTTATTAGTTGATGGACATTTAGGCTGCTTCCAATTTCTGTCTATTATATATAAATAACAGTGATTATGATGAGCAAATATCTCTGTAGTAGGATGTAGTCTTTTATGTGTATGCCCAAGAGTGGTATAACTGGATCTTGAGGTAGATCTAGTCCCATCTTCCTGAGGAACCACCACACTGATTTCTACAGTGGCTATATTAGTGCAATCCCACCTTTGGACATATTAAGATAAGTCTACCTGTAAGTAATGCCCCTTCTGACACTGCTCATATTACAGGTGTGGTGGATACCCACCAGTGTACAGTTTTTATAGTTTTGGTTGTGAGCCTAGCCTTTAATAGCTGAGCTATCTCTCTAGTCCTTTACAGGTTCTTATACCCCAGTGCAAAGACTTGTACCAGAACACGTGGTTAGAAATAGAGTTTATTAAGAAAGGGAAGTAAGCTCATGAGCAAGGAAAAGCATGCACTCCAAAAGAAGAGTACCAAGGCCCCCTGTCTGACATTTACATAGCATCCGCCTTTACCAGGTTTTACATCACAGGCCTTTCTTGCATATAATATATTTATTACATGAAGCTCAGGCAAGAAAGAACTTGTAGCATTTCTCTGCATATTTTCATCTTTTATATGTTAATCTTGATGTTTCAGTTATAGCCCCTACTTTGTTGTCATACTCCTTGCTGAACTCTATGTCTGGGATGTCTAACTTTCTTTTCATTGGTTTAAGGTAGTTTCTCTTTCTTTTTCTTCCTTTTTGAAGATATTCACAATAACCCTGATCTCATTTCTCTCTCTCTTTTTTTGAGACAAGGATTCTCTTGTAGCCCTGGATGTCCTGAAACTCACTTTGTAGACCAGGCTGGCCTCAAACTCACAGAGATCCTCCTGTTCAAGTGCTAGGAATAAAGGTGAGTGCACCACTGCCTGTAATATCTTTTTGAATCTTTGACTCTACAGTGAGTGTCTTAACACACAGCATATAGCTGAATCATGCTTTTCATTTCGTCTGCCAATCTCTATCCTTTAATTGGAAAGTTCAATTGTAGCATGACTTTCCTTTGTGGGACCACTGGCTCTCCAATAATGACACTGAGACTTAGTTTTAATTATGAAAGCTTGGCTTTTAGCTTATGCTTGTTTCCAGCTAGCTCTTATAACTTAATTAATCTGCTTCTATTAATCTGCTTCTTGCCGTGTGAATTTTATCTCTCCCATTCAGTATGACTGACTTTCTCTGTGTCTTGAGCTGACATTTCCCACATACCTACTAACTCTCTCTGCCTGGAAGTCCCACCTACCCTCTCCTACTTAGCTATTAGCCATTCAGCTTTTTATTAAACCAATCACAGCAACACATCTTCACACAGTGTAAACAAATATTCCACAACATTTTCTCCTTTTTTCTATATAAAAAAGAAGCGTTTTAACTCTAACATAGTAAAACTATATACAATAAGAACATGTATCAAGTAAAGATTATATTCACAATGTCCAGTTCATTTGTATTTGGCAAATTCAGAGAAATTACTCTATTATCTCTCCTAACTTGATGAATCCAAAGTTTTATACCTAAACTGTTTTTTATCATAACTTGCTTTACCATCTCAAAAATATGTTTTTAGACCTTAAAACATTTTCTTCAACACTTAAACTTTATGTCTTTCAAGCTTCTAAACTTTATGTCTCTTTTCTAAGTTTCTTTTCTGAATTTGGTAACAGAAAATGGTATAACTATCTAGTCTTCATTTCATTAGAGACCAGAGAAGGATAAAATACTACCTGAATAAACAGGAAGTACAGAGCAAACAATTCCAAAACTGTAGAGACAGCAAGGTTCCTCTGCAATGTTGGGCCATCAATCTTTGACCTACAGGCCTAGAATATCTGACAGGCTTTTCTGTGAAGCAGGAGTTTTTGAAGAACTGTCTTGCCTTGCCTTGGCGAAGTTTGGCAGTCATCTTCTTTTGTGTTCTGCTTGCCCAATTTGAACAGCATGCTCTCAGCAGTTAAGGCAAGGCCAGCTTTTGTTTAGTGGCTAACTTTGCCACAATTGATAGCAAACTCTAGATAGAGGTTCTTTGAGCCCATCATCTTCTCTGAAGTAGAATGCTGCGATAGGCTCTCTGCCTTTTGGTTAGTTTGGATGGGGGTTTGTTTATCTTGTTATTTTTCTCCAAGATTAAACTCTCTATTTCATTGATTCTTTGTATTGTTCCTTTGTTTCTATTGATTTCAGCCCTAAGTTTGATTATTTCCTGTTGTCTACTACTCTTGGGTGAGTTTGCTTCTTTTTGTTCTAGAGCTTTCAGCTGTGCTTAATCACCCGTGTGAGATCTCTCCAAATTCTCTATGCAGGCACTTAGTGCTATGAACTTTCCTCTTAGCACTGCTTTCATTGTATCTCATAAGTTTAGGTATGTTGTGCATTCATTTTCATTGAATTCTAGGAAGTCTTTAATTTCTTTATCTCTTCCTTGACCTATTGCTTATTCAGTTGAGAGCTGTTCAGTTCCCGTGAATTTATAGGCTGTCTCTAGTTTGTGTTGTTAACTCCAACTTTAAGCCACAGTGATCTGATAAGATAGGGGGGATTATTCCAGTTTATATGTATCTGTTGAGATTTGCTTTGTGACTGAATATGTGGTCAGTTTTAGAGAAGGTTCCATGAGGTGCTAGAAGAAGGTCCTTTGTGTTTGGGTGAAATGTTCTATAGATGTCTGTTAGGTCCATTTGAGTTATAACATCTGTTAGTTCTCTTATTTCTCTGTTAAGATTCTGTCTAGAAGATCTATCCATTGGTGAGAGTGAGATTTTGAAGTCTCCCACTAGTAATAAGTGAGGTTTGTTATATGATTTAAGCTTTAGTAAGGTTTCTTTTTCAAATGTGGTTGCCCTTGTATTTAGGGACTAGATGTCCAGAATTGAGACTTTATCTTACTGGATTTTTTCCTTTGATGAATATAAAATGTCCTCTATCTTTTGATTAATCTTAGTTTGAAGTTTATTTTGTTAGATACTAGGATAGCTACAACAGCTTGCTTCTTAGGTCCATTTGATTGGAAAAAAAATTTTCTGAGCCAGTATCTGTCTTTGAAGTTGAGGTGTGTCTTGTATGCTGCAGGTTGGATTCTGTTTTTGTATCCATCATGTTAGCCTGTGTCCTTTTATTGGTGAATTGAGTCCATTGATATTAAGAGATAGTAATGACTAGTGATTGTTAATTCCTGTTATTTGGTGGTGGTGGTTGTATGGTTGGTGTGTGTGTGTGTGTGTGTGTGTGTGTGTGTGTGTGTGTGTTTCTTCTTTGGGCTTTGCTAGTATGAGATTATCTATTGCCTGTGTTTTCGTGGGTGCAGCTAACTTCCTTCAGTTGGAGTTTTTCTTCTAGTACCTTCTGTAGGGCTAGATTTGTGGATAGGTATTGTTTAAATTTGGTTTTGTCGTATCTTGTTTTCTTTGTCTGTGGTGACTAAAGTTTTGCTGAGCATAGTAGTTGAAGTCGGCTGGCATCCAGTGGTCTCTTAGTGACTCCATGATGTCTCTGTCCAGGCCCTTCTGGCGTTTAGAGTTTCCATTGAGAAGTCAAGTATAATTCTAATAGGTCCGCCTTTATATGTTTCCTGGCCCTTTTCCTTTGTAGCTCTTAATATACTTTCTTTATTCTGTGTATTTAATGTTTTGATTATTATGGGGGGGTTGTTTCAGTCTATTTGGCTGTTCTGTAAGCTGCTTATTTCTTTATGGGTGTGTCCTTTAGGTTGAGAAAGTTTTCTTCTATGATTTTGTTGTATAAATTCTCTTTGCCTTTAAACTGGGATTCTCTTCCTTCTATCCCTGTTATTCTTCATTTTGGTCTTTTTATAGTGTCCCAGATTTCTGGGATGTTGTGTAGGAATCTTTTAGATTTAACATTTTCTTTGACTGATTCATCTATGTCTTCCTCTATCGTATTTTCAACACCTGAGATTCTCTTCCATCTATGGTATTCTGTTGGTGATGATTGCATCTGAGTCTATGGACTCTGCTCTTCTGACTGGTGTGTGCTGTACCTGTGTCTATGGAGTCTGCTGAAGTTGTGGGGTGGCACAGGGCTGGCCACAGGGAGGATGATTAAATGAGTGGAGTTGGGTAGCAGAGTGGGTGTTCGGGGAAGAGAATCCAGTGAATGGTGGTGGTTCAACCTGCAAGCCTGTCACTCACTTGCTTACCTGTTGGTAGAGACTGCAGAATAGTGGAGTTTGGATGTGTTGTTCTTGTTTATTGAGGTTGCCATTGTTTGGTGGCAATTCTGAACCATTTCTTTGAATTCTCTTCTTTGTTGTATGTGGCCCTTGATATCTCTGTTCAGTTAGCTTAATGCCTTATGTATGTGGAACCAAAAAGGCTATGTTAGACTGTGTTAGATATGCCACACTCAGTTGTGTGTAAATACAATCATCAGGAACATGCACTCTTTTAACTTTTTTGATCACATGTATTTCTTGAACGTTCTTGATCACATTTATTTCTTTTTTTTTTTTTTGGTTCATTCAAAAATTTATTGAGCAGCTAAGGATACAAAGGTATTAAAACATGGTCAGAGATGAGGCATATGTACATGTGTAGAAAGCAGAAAGTCTTCATATGCATCATAAGAGTGAAAGAAAAATGCTTTAGGAAAACAGATTGTTTCCAGTGTGCAAGGGGGAATGGATGGCCAAGCAGGAAAGGGGATTGAGATTAAAATAGAAGACTTCAGTCTGGATTGTTGATGGTAATCAGTGTGGGCTACATTTGTTTCTCCTTTTCCTCTTTCCCCATCTTTGGGCTTAATTTACCAGCAGTGCCCAGGACTGTTCAATGCGCTTTCTCTATGCTTGCTTGCATTTTGGCCTTAATGTCTTCTACAGAACTAGGTCCTTTTGGTGTTTTAGGAGTTTTTCCCTGTTTTTTTTTTTTAAGGACTCTTGACCCTTTGATCTTGGTGTGGATGGTTTTAAGTCTTTTCCATTTTGGTTTGATTTTTGTGCATTTTTGGCTGGAGTATCTCTACAGCTTTCTTCACTGAAACTTTTCCTTCAGCTTCTTCATCATCAAAATCCTCATCATCCTCATCATTTCCATTGTCATCTTCATCATCCTCATCCAGTTTTACTTTTTTCTGCGGAACTTTGTTACCACTTCCCGGAGCAGATCGCTTTCCAGACATACTTAAGAGTTTTACATCCTCCTCATCTTCATCTTCTGACTCTGCATCTTCCTCTATGGCTACTAAGTGCTGTCCACTAATGTGCACTGGCCCTGAACCACACTTCAACCGCAAGACCACAGGTGGTGTAATTTCAAAGCCCCCAAGAGAAACTGTTGGTTGTATGGACATTTTCAACGTTGCCAGTGTTCCTTTAATTGGGCTGCCTTCATAGTTCATTGCCTCTGCCTCTACGATGTGTAATTCATCTTTTGCCCCTGCCCCTAAACTGACCGTTCTTAGTGATAACTGGTGCTCATTCTCATCGTTATCCATCTTAAAGTGATAATCCTTGTCAGCTTTCAGTTCACAACCAAAAAGGTAGTTCTGAGGCCTAAGAGGGCTCATGTCCATATCCATCGAGTCTTCCATGAGGTGGGAGTGCACACACTGGTGTGAGAGAAGTCAGATGGAGGAAACTGCCTATTGCTCCTGAGAACAGACACGCAGGACGGAATCACGCCAAGCAATCACATGTATTTCTTGTGGATGTTCCAAGGAAAGAACAATCTTGAATTTTAATCTGTCAGAAGATTATAGGAATAGAGGAATATTCTAGAACTTTTGTATTCATAGCTAATTCTAGTGGACTTCTATTTAATGCTGGGATAATACGATTGATGGTTGGCAGCTCATGACTTTGTTATTAGTTGTCATTGTGCTAGGTAAGTATCTTTTCAAGGTTACTTTGTAATGAGAGCCATCCCATCACTGAACTCTTCCCAAGAGATTTGTGAAGGTCTCCTGTGGGCTGTAGTATATATACATGGACCTACAGACACTGAAAACTTTTTTTTTTTTTTTTTTTTTTTTGCTTGCAGACCTAGAACTAGATGTGCTGATACTTCGGCTAAGAAATGCTTGGTTATGGATGCTGATGATGAGGCTGTCCTGAACCTCATTGCTGAGTGTGAGTGGGACCTAAGCAATCCTCCTGGGAACACAAGCCCAAGCCAAAAGGAACATGAGACTGACCTCCATTATGTCCAAGGTGCGCTGCACAGCACAGTGAAGGCTCCATGGTTTAGGTAGACTCTGCCTTCAGCCTGGATTTGTGATGCTTATAGTATTGACTTTGAATACCAGTGTTTGGACTGTGAAATTACAAAAGGAAAAGTTAATGAATTTAAGTTGAGTCTAGTTATAATTGCAATTGTGTGAATTTCATTCTTTCTCAGAGCATAGAAAAAGAAAGCTAGATGTGCACAGCACCTGTGAGGAGGAACAGTCAGTCACTTGACTCTTAGATATGCCAGTGCTCAGAAGCCTAATTAGGCCCCTATCCCTGTCAGGATCTCAGAACTTCTCACACTGTCTGAACTTGATGTGCACCAGAGGCATGCTTACAAGGTTTAATTTAATGTCTTCTGCTCTGTGCTGAGTTTCCTAGAGCTGTTCATGCTGGGCCAGCAGCTCCTGAGTCATATCTTCCCAATGCTGCTGTCCTCCATCTTCTTAATTCTGATTCCTCTCATGGATGTGTGGGTGTGCTTATAATATTACCTTGCCTTTTGCTGAAGGGTTTTAATGCATTGCTGGTCATTTGTATGTATTCTCTTGTGGTACACTAAAGCTGCCCACCCTGTTGTTTAATGGGGTTATTTTTCTTTGTCTTATCTAATTGATTTAGGAAAAGTCTATTTTATAGATTTTATATGCTCTCACAAACTTAAAAGTGTAATTTCTAATAAAGTAAAACTTAAAATGTTTCTAATAAAATAGAGTCAGGACATCTGTTGAGTCCTTTGTCCATTCAGCACCAATGCGGGGACTCAGTGAGGAGAGGCCACGAGAAGAAGAAAGGCTCCTCCAGAGGGTGCTGTCTAGGCCATTCAGCACAGGAGCAGCTCTGTGGGGAGTTCACCCCGCAGCACGGAGTACCAGAGGCCTGCCATGTGCATGTGCAGCGCCCCCGCTTCACCTCACACTCAGGTAATTACTAAATTCTGTCAGGGCCACCAGTCACAGTGTTTGCTACACATCTGATTTTTTTCTTGATGCATTTATTATATATGAAGTTCTAAAATATCTTAGGAAAGGATTTGTCACTTTGGAATTTATCATAACCCATATTTTAGATTGCAAGCTTGTAAATTTCTTGGTATTTTCTCACTGTGCACACATACTCTGATTCTGCCTCTCACATTTCTCCCTATCCGTATCTAGTTCCATAGGCACACATTCTCTTCTAAATGCACAGACCAACCTCATTACAGCAGCTACATTTTTAATACCAAAGATGAGGAAAATTAAGTGAGTTAATAGAGAGCACTGTGAGCATCTGTAGTGTAAGTATGAAAACTTCCCACATAAATGAATCTATTTCCTTAAGGCCTCTTGTTTTGGTCACATTTGTGAGAGCTTCAGAAGTAAATGGTCAGGTAAATGTGGCTGTCTGGAGTTCTGGACTGTGGTTAAGCCAGGGTCATGCCTTCCCTATTTCCATTGTTCTTCCCTAGACAAGAGCATGTCTGCCCTTCCAAGGGGTATCAGTGAACAAGTACATAGGACGTCCCATGGCATTTGGCCAGCCCAGCCCATATACGCCCTTAGAAATACATATCTGTGATGTTGTATAGAGAACTTTGTTGACACATCTATTCTGTTGAGCTGATGCAGAGCAAATACTCAAAAAAGTCTGCTGCTTAACAAGGATAGATTCTGTCTACTTTATCCAAGCTCTCCTCAAAATCCATGTTTTATGACATTTGCTCCCTTGTGTGTCTCCCTCCTTTCACCTCCTACTTCTTCCTCTTGTGTGTCTTTTTGTGTTTGTGTGTATAGATACTCAGGTGTTTGTTGCATATGCCTGTGTTGAAGGGACATATTCACATTTGTGGATGTATTTTTTTTAATTATAATAGTAGCCTCTGTATCCCAGACAATTTAGTCTAATGAGGACTTTGCTCACTTTCTCTGTATTGCAGACTCTGTGGATGTTGAGGACTGTGGTTCATCTTCTCAGAAGTCAAGTTTGTCATCACAAAATATATTAAATCCTTTGCCTGTTCCTGAAAAGTACAGGAAGAGAAGGATGCCTGGTGGGAGATTCCAGGTGCCTTCAGACAGGGAGTGTCTCAGCTGCCTAGAGAGGGCTGATGGGCCCTCTGTCCTCGAGGACAGTCTGAACGGACAGGACAGCTTGGAGGGCCACAGTCAGGTGGCCATGTCTCATCCTGAGGCTTTGGAGGCTGAAGAGCGGACATCTCATGGCACAAGTGACTCCAGAGTGGTGAGCAGTTGGAGCAGAGGGGTCAGCAGCTATAGACATGCCTCATTTCCATTAAGTGTGTTTTAGCAGCAAAATTGTCTTGCTTGCCATGTCTAATATTTCAGTACTAATTATGACCCCACAATGAAAGTTGTTTTTAAACAATTTCCTCTGTGCCTGATCTCATGCTCCACTGTTTTAGTGCTCTGGTTATCATAGACAAGGACAGCCACACAGTAGGGGTGGTTTTCCCTTATTTATGTTTGTCTTGAGAGTTGGAATAAGGCTTTACAGCATGCTGAATGATCAGTGACTCTGTCATGAAGGGAGATTCCTGGAAATGATCTTATGGTTTCCGAAGGATTCAGTACAGAATTCTCACATCCTCAAGGACATTGTCTTAGAAGCTAGTGGGATTTCAAGGTAGTTGATTCTCTGACTGGTCCTAAGCTGGACCCGAGGTAAAAACAAGGGAAGCTTGTGCCAGGCTTTTTGTTTGGGGCTTCCACCCAACTCCTAAATCATGAAACTTCTTACTAGTTATAAATGCTCAGTTTGGCGTAGGCTTGTTTCTGGCTAGCTCTTTTAACTTAAATCAACTCTTCCTTCCTAACTGCTTTTTGCCTCTGGGCTCTTTTCGTTATGTCTTACTCTTACTGCTTCTCAGTGTGGATGGCTGCTGCCTGGCTCTCACTGCTTCTCAGTGTGGATGGCTGCTGCCTGGCTCTCACTGCTTCTCAGTGTGGATGGCTGCTGCCTGGCTCTCACTGCTTCTCAGTGTGGATGGCTGCTGCCTGGCTCTCACTGCTTCTCAGTCTCGGTGGCTGCTGCCTGGCTCTCACTGCTTCTCAGTGTGGGTGGCTGCTGCCTGGCTCTCACTGCTTCTCAGTGTGGATGGCTGCTGCCTGGCTCTCACTGCTTCTCAGTGTGGGTGGCTGCTGCCTGGCTCTCACTGCTTCTCAGTCTGAGTGGCTGCTGCCTGGCTTTTTGCCCTGGGTGTGTCTTTAATTCTGTCTTTCCCTTTCTTTTCTCCTTCCTAGATTTCTCCTATTTATTTTCTGCCTGCCAGCCCAGCTATTGGCTGTTCAGATCTTTATTAAACCAATCAGGCACCTTAGGCAGACAAGGTAAAACAAATATAACACGTCTTTATGTAATTAAACACATCATTACATCATTAAACAGATACAGCATCAAGGCTGAGCGGTGATGGTGCACAACTTTAATCCCAACACTCAGGAGGCAGAGGCAGGAGGCAGATGGATCTCTGTGAGTTCAAAACCAGCCTGGTCTACAGAGCTTGTCACAGGACAGCCAGGGCTGTTAAACAGAGAAACCCTGTCTTGAAAAACCAAAAACCAAAAAAACAAACCAAACCAACACAAAAGCACAACAACCAAAAAACCTCCCCAAAACAAATGCAACATGAATAAATGTAACACACTTTTACACAGTTAACATAATATTCTGCAGCATAAGTAAATGTAACACATCTTTGCCAAGTTAAAACGATATTCCACAACAGAAGATGGCTATTTGGAGCCATGGGTAAGGTTACTCCTGGGTTTTCTCAACCATGTTTAGAGACAATAGTGACTACAAAGGGTTAGTTCTGGGAGCTGTTTTCATATGTGATGTGACCAAGTTTATTTGTAGCCTGTTTCTTGGGTTCTGGATTGAGAGAAAGAAGGAAGATGGGGGAGGGAAGTGCTATGTTGTCACAGCCTCATGACACTTCACAAATGTGTGTCTTGAAGGAGGAAGGTGTCCCTTGTTCTCAGTTCAAGGTTGTGACCCTGGACGTGGGCTTCTTCCACCATGGAGACAAGCATTGTGTACTCTAGCATGTTGTACTCTTAGCTTTGCATGAGCTGCCAGCTTAAAGCCATCTTACGCTTGTGTCTTCATCATAGCTGTCTCCTAAACTCTGCTCTGCAGCAGTGCCCGAGAGGAGACCTGGTCTGGAAGTGGCACTCCTGGAGGCACTCCTCGACCTAGTGGACAGGTGCTCAAGTGGCAGTGGATCCCTGCATGGCAATGAGGCATTCCTTGGTGAGTCCTGGCATCACCTTTTGGGGCTCTTGGTGTTCGCCCAACCTGGGATTACCCCATGCTAAATAACAGACATCTTCTTGTGAATATTACATGTTTGTTATATGTTCTACCTACTGTCTGCCCTTCTTGTGGCTGGAGTGCTTTGTTACTATGGGCTACCACCTGCCGTGCTACAAATGTTGTGCCCATTGTTGATCTCTAATTACTCTGTGTTCTTGCGGCATTTGGAAAGCTGGAAAACTATCTGCTGTCTTCTGATTTTTTATGTGCATCTGGTTAAGTACAGAGCCCTGGATTCACAAAGCTTTGCATGTGTGAGGACTTAGGTCTGTTTGCTTCTGCAATGGATTTCCGAATAAGAGTGTGGTGGAGGGTTCTTCATGCAGTGTTGTGCTCTGAGCCTAGGCAATACTGCTTTTTCCAGAAGCCTGGGCTATATGTGAATGTCCTTTGGGAGCTAGACTCGTCAGCACTGTGCTGCCTAAACCACTGCCTGCCTTGGCTCCTGTCTTAGTCAGGGTTACTATTGTGATAAAACACCATAACCAAAGCAAAGGGGAGGAAAAGGGTTATTTGGATTACTCTTCCAAATCACAGTTCACCATCATACCTGTATCAGAAGTCCTGGGAACTTTAGTACTGGATCCTGGTAACTGTACATCTACTGTACATCTATTCTTTAATCAGGACCAGTGTCTTACTGCAGCAGAAGTGGTCCATGGTAGCTATGATGGTCATGATGCTGTTGCCACCTTGGAGTTTTCAGACCAAGAAGCTACCATGCATTCAGCACATCTTCCTGATGTGGCTACCTAGCATATGTGACCTTCTCTCAAGGGATGCTCCCTTTTTTTAAATTAATTAATTTATTTTTTGTAAATTAAAAGTCATGTCCATTATTCTCTTAGAGAAGCAAGCAAGGTGATTTCAAGGTACCAGTGTCTGTTTTTCTTCTGTGCTCTGCTTTCAAGACCCATAGCTATATAGTTAGCATTTTTTGTTTTTATATTCTATCCTTTAGCTATGATATAGTAACTATACTTCCTTTGGACTTCCAGCTCAGGCCAGACATGTTTTGACATCTCTCCAAGAGTTCACAGCATCTCGGGACAGCTCAGCACTTGAGAAGGAAGGAATTAGTTACCTATCTCTTGAAAATAAGTCTCTGCAAAGCCGCCTTGCTGAGCAGCAGCAACAGTATACTGCTACAGTGAACAAGGTGACGGCAGAACTCAACAGTTCACGGAGGGAGCTGGTGAGCTATGCTCTTTACTGTTTGTCTTTGCTCTCCGGATAAGGGAATGGATGGGGGTTTGGCCCCACAGAACAAAGGCAGTGCTGAATGTTCTGCTCCACAGCCACTCTTGGGCTCCTTCTTGCTGCTCCAGGACCAAGCAGTTTCTCCCTATTAGCTGTTTTTGCCTCCAGGGCTCCACATGTCTGTTTCATACCCAGATCTCAGAAAACAGTGAACCTATGATGGAAGGTGTTGCTGCTGATTGCCAAAATTCTGCCTGGCACTCTCTTCTCAGAGAGTCTGCATGTAAGAGATGGGGAAAGAAGAAATGAACCAGATTCATTCTGTCCCTGGCTTAGGCTTCTCAGTCCTGCTGCATAAGGTTCCAATTAGCTGGGTCATTGGTGGTCTTTGTTCTGTTTTGCACCAACCAGGCAACATTTGAAGGTTGTGTCTGTGTTTAGAGGACTCTCAAAACAAACAAACCATAGTGGTGGTACCAGGTGGTACCCAAAACAAACCATACAAACTTGGATCTGGCCTCTAAATTGATCCTTATAGGGTTGTATCCTGTTTATAGTATTTGGGTACCCTCACTTCTTTTAAGTTAGAAGGGTTGGACCACAGAGCCACCTACCAGAGCAAGTATTAATCTGCTTAGCTCTGTAGCTTTGTAGTACATAACTTCAAACTGAGCCATGGACCAACATGCTGTGACTAGCTTCTACAGTAGACTTATATTAACTAAGCACAATTCAGTTGCCAAGACTTAACAATCTCATCTGGAAGCCCAACAGATCAGGATCTTCTTCCAGGTACCCTTATAGAAGGTTTTGATGCCATGTGAGCCTTTATGGGCTGCAGGAGTTTTCATGACACCCAAGAAGGGGGTACCATTCTGTCCCCTCTGCCAGTGTGTATTGGTTGTGTCCTGTGTCGTCTCCCCGTCCCAGCAAGGTTAGCACCTAGGGACTCTGTACACTCTGGGTCAGTGAATCCCTGCAGCAGCTGCCTGATTTGACTCCTGCATTAGTAACCTCACTTGTAAAGTAGATGAATATACCACAGTATTTCTGGGGTAAGTTTAAAGTTGCCTGACAATATCTTCATTTGGGGAAGATCTACACAAGAGATGACACCCCAGACCTCATTTTAGAGAGAGCAAAAGAACAGTGAACTGACATAGGTAGTCTCTGATATTGAAAACACTGTGGATTTCAAACATATGCACAGAGCTCTTGCATCTAGAGAGGGCCAGAGCCCAGTGTGTCTGAACTGCAGCGCTATGCAGAATATTGTCTATGTGGGATTGTTGGCCCTATTTGACACAGTATAATCTTACAAGAAAACAATCAATAGTACCTATTAAGGCAAACACAGTGAGTATGATTCAACCCTGCTGGATCTGGAACAGTGGCACCCAGAAAGACAGAGTTCAGAAGTCAGCATTGCCCTATTGAAGTATGTGTTAGTATTTTGTGCGTGGGAGAGACATGAAACATTGGTGCCACACAGAGTTTATTTCAGGGGTTCAGATATCCGGAGAAGGGGGGTAGGAGGAGAAAGAAGGAAAGGAAGAAGGAAAGAGAGAGAGCAGAAAAAAAGGACCCACTGTCACGAGTTATTTCTTTTTAAGGAGCTGGTGGGCATACAGCCATGCCTGGGGACTTGTCTAGGAGAGTGCTCTGTGGGCAGGGGCGTGGTCTTGCCACAACATGGCCACGTCTGGGGCATACTCGGTGGCAAACTCCAGTGGTGTCTGGAACACATCTACAGTGTGGAAGTAATGCACAGAAGTTATCTGTGCTGACTTAAGCCTTAAGAGCCAAGACAGGAATAGGCTAAAGTTCCCTGTCTGAGTGAGCTGAGCCATGTTTCTGGTTATCCAGTCTTAGAGAAGAAGGAGTAACCCAGCAAGTGGATCAGAAGTTCATGTGATAATAACCACCTCCTGGGACAGCTGGGAAAGTGCATTTAAGGAACTAACAAGAACCACCTTCCAGTGACTATTGTCAAGTCCTAGTGAGCTACACAGGGTAGACATGTTAGCCTACATGGAGCTTCCTGTGACTTGTAGAATTATGTCTTGAGGCAGAGGTTCTGCCTCTAGCCTGGTATCCTGAATACAGTTCCCAAGGCACATGTACCTGCCCAGTATGGGTGTGTTCAGTTTGCTGCTGCCTGTGTCCATCACAGCCTGGAGTATGATTGAGAGGTAGGAGTCTGCATAACCCACCACTGAGAGCTAGTGCCGGAGGGAAGAGCCTTTGTGGGGACCTCATTGCAGGAGATGCTTCGAAAGGAAGATTTAAAGCTGCAGCTGAGAGAAATGGATTGGGGTCTGGCAGTCAGCCTTTAATAGGAGACGTCATGCCTGGTAGGCATATACGTGTAGAGAGGGTAGGCTTGCCTTTATATAACAAGCTCATCAGTTTCCTGCGAACTGGCTTGGGATCTTAGTGTGATGCTAGTTCTCACTCCTCTTTTCCAACCCCTGGTGGAAGGCTTGGGCTCCTGTCTAGAGCTCAGACCTTTGTGAGTATGTCTGCTGGTACCTGAGCTTCAGGCAGGTGAGTACAGATCTGTGGGAGCCCTGACTTCACAGGCAGCCTGCATGGCTCCTGTCAAGAAGCCTGGTGACTTGCAGCACCTTTGCAACAGCTGCCATTACTGCCTCTGATGGTAGTCTTGGTCTCTGCCTTACGTTTCAGTCTTAACACCCCAGCCTGGGTTCAGCATTTTCCCTGCCTGTGAAGATACTAAGGGGCCCAGGCCTCAGTTCCTGCTTGTGACAGGGGAGAACTGATGGATTTTCCCACATTTGTAGACTGAGAAGCCAGATCATAATGGAGTTCCCATAGGAAGGATGCCAGTAATACTGAATAGTATAGAGGCTCTGGATCCTCTGTGACAAAGGGATCCTCAAGGAGAGAGAGGGGACCCACCAGCTATCAGTCTTTGCTCTTCTAGTATTGTACCTGAATTCCTCTAGTGTGTATCCTGCCTCCCCTCACCCCCTTCCTCTTGTTCTTCCCCTTTCAGTGGGGAGATAGGGTAGCCGTCTGGTGGGAGAATATGCTTTAGAGTGTGTATTTTGTTCTGTGTTGTGATTCAGAATTGTACCGTGAAAGGGAAACTTGAGTCTATGTCAGTTGTCCAAAATTTTACTCTACTTATTAAATATATTGCCTAAATTTGACATGTCTACATTTGTTTTCTGCTGCTCTAGGACACATTGAGACAACATTTAGATAAATCTTTGGAAGAGAATAATAACTTAAAATCTCTTCTGTTCAGCGTGAAAAAAGAAGTAAAAAATTCAGACA
Source organism: Sigmodon hispidus (assembly GCA_004025045.1). Classification (NCBI taxonomy): domain Eukaryota; kingdom Metazoa; phylum Chordata; class Mammalia; order Rodentia; family Cricetidae; genus Sigmodon; species Sigmodon hispidus. The sequence continues at coordinate 238,071 of PVIH01000232.1, forward strand.
CTTCAGCTACATTAACTTTGCAAATCACTGGTAAGTGCACAGTTTATCTAGTGACATTGCTTGGTAAAATTTGAGTGCTCATGCATGCAGAGGGTAGACATTGTTCTAAGTCACCTTATGCCAGGAGTTGGAATCAGTAAATACTGTCTGAGTGGGTCTGGAGACCCAGTCCAGTTGTTACTGGCTGTCTATAGCAGATAGTCTGGGGCAGTGTATGGAGTAACTTCTTCTTTGGCTGTTTCCACCACAATTTGGATCTTGACTCTTCTGCTTCCTGAGAAAGCAGGTTTCTTAATGTATGTTTGTGATTACTGATTCTTTTTCTTTTTTTTTTAATCCTTATCTAACAATAATATAATTTCCATTACATTGGATATAAATGGTTTAAATTTACTAACCCAAAAGTATAGAGATGAATAGGTTAAAAAGAAAAAAAAACAAGGTCCATATATACGCTGTTTATATGACACACATTTCACTTGTTTTTTTTTCTTTATATGTATGTATATATATATATATTTACAGAATAAAGTCTCATTTTTTATCCATGTATCCCCTTGTTCAAACTCCCGACCCCTCCCAGTCACTCTCTTCTCCCCATCCCCTCATCTTCTCCCCAGAAAGGACAGGTGGTCCCAAGGTAGATTGGTTCAACATCCACTCCAGGCAAGTCCGATTTTCTCATCCTAATATCAAGACTGGGTCTGGTGTTCCTCTGGAGGGAATGAGCTCCAAGGTACCAACCAAGGTGCTTCACATCCCAAGCTATTTAGTGGTTGTGGTTATGGTTTGCAGCTTGGGCATTCTTTGCTTTTTGTTTAAAATCCACTAATGAGTGAGTACATCCCCTGCTTATCTTTCTGGGTTTGTGATACCTCACTCAGAAGGATATTCTCCAAATCCATCCATTTGCCTGCAAATTTTAAGATATTGTTTTTTCTTACTGCTGAGTAGTAAGTACATCCATTGTGTAGATGTACCACAGTTTGTTAATCCATTCTTCAGTTGAGGGTTATCTAGGTTATTTCCAGGTTCTTGCTATTACGAATAATGCTGCTATGAACATAGTTGAGCTAATGCTTTGGGGGTGTGAATGTGCATCTTTAGGGTATATGCCCAATAGTGGTATTGCTGGATCCTTGGGGAGTTGTTTTGATTTGAATTTCTCTGATGGCTAAAGATGTTGAGCATTTTTTCAAGTATCTTTCAGCCATTTGTAATTCCGCTGAGAATTCCCCTTTTAGTTGTGAACCCCATTTTTAATTGGGTTATTTAGGGCTTTGGGCTCTAGTTTCTTGAGTTCTCTATATATTTTCAAGATCAGTCCTCTGTCACTTGTAGGGTTGGTGAAAAACTTTCCCCATTTTGTAGGTTGTCGTTGTGTCTTTGGCTTTAGAGAAGCTTCTCAGTTTCAGGAGGTCCCACTTATTGATTATTGTTCTTAGTGTCTGTGCTACTGTTATTATATTTAGAAAGTGGTCGCCTATGCCTGTGCACTGGAGGGTATTTTCCACTTTCTTTTCTATCAAGTTCAGTGTGGCTGGGTTTATGTTGAGGTCTTTGATCCCTTGGATTTGAGTTTTGTGCAGTGTGATAGGTTTGGATCTATTTGCATTTTTCTATACGCTACCATCCAGCTATGCCATCACCATTTGTTGAAGATACTGTCTCTTTTTCATTGAATATTTTGGGCCTTTTTGTCAAAGATCAGGTGTTCATAGGTGTGTGGGTTAATATCGGTGTCTTCAATTCAATTCTGTTGATCCACAAGTTTGTTTTTATGCTACTACCAGGTTGTTTTTATTACTGTAGCTCTATAGTATAACTTGAAATCAGGGATGGTGATGCCTTCTGAGGTTCTTTTGTTGAGCAAAATTGTCTTGGCAATCCTGGCTTTCCTGTTATTCCAAGTGAAATTGAATATTGTTCTTTCAAGGTCTGTAAAAAATTGTGTTGGGAATTGCATTGAATCTGTAGATTGATTGGTTTGGGTAAAATTGCCATTTTTACTATGTTGATCCTACCTATCCTGGAACATGGGAGATCTTTCCATTTTCTGATATCCTCTTCAATTTCTTTCTTTAGTGATTTATTAAAGTTTTTGTCACACAGGTCTGTAACTTCTTTGGTTATAGTTACACTGAGGTTTTTAATGCTATTTGCAGCTATTATAAAAGGTGATGTTTCCCTTATTTCTTTTTCAGCCCTTTTATCTTTAGTGTATAAGAGGTCTACTGATTTCTTTGAGTTAATCTTGTATCCTGCTACATTGCTGAAGGTGTTTATCAGCTGTAGAAGTTCCCTGGTAGAATTTTGTGGATCACTTATGTATATAATCATATCATCTGCAAATAGAGATAGTTTCACTTCTTCTTTTCCAATTTGTATCCCTTTAATCTCCTTTCATTCTCTTATTACTTTAGCTAAAACTTCGAGAACTATATTAAATAGATAAGGGAAGAGGTAGAAACAGCCTTGTCTAGTTCCTGATTTTGGTGAGATTGCTTTGAGTATTTCTCCATTTAGTTTGATGTTGGCCGTTGGCTTCTTGTAAATCACCTTTATTATATTTAGGTATTTTCTCTGTATCCCTGATCTCTCCAGGACTTGTATTATAAAGGAGTGTTGGATTTTGTCAAAAGCTTTTTCAGTCTAAGGATAAGATCATGTGGGAGTTTTTTCCCTCTCAGTTTGTTTATATGATGAATGACATTTACAGTGTTTCCTATGTTGGACCATCCCTGCATTTCTGGGATGAAGCCTACTTGTTCATGGTAGATGATATTTTTTATATATTGTTGTATTCAGTTTGCCAGAATTTTGTTGAGAATTTTTGCATCAATATTCATGAGAGAAATTGGTCTGTAATTCTCCTTCTTTGTTGTGTCTTTGAGTGACTTGGATATTAGGGTTATTGTGGCCAAGAGTTTGGCAATATTCCTTCAGTTTCTACTGTGTGAAACAGTTTGAGGAGTATTGGTATTAGTTCTTCCTTGAATGTCTGGTAGAATTCTGCACTGAAACCATCTGGACCTGGCCTTTTTTCACTTGGGAGGCTTTTAATGACAGCTTCAATTTCCTTTGAGGTTATAGGTCTGTTTAGGTCTTTAATCTGATCTTGATTTAATTTTGGTAAGTGGTACCTGTTGAGAAAGCTGTTCATTTCTTCTCGGTTTTCCATTCTTGTGGAATACAGATTTTGAAAGTATTACCTGATCATTCTCTGGATTTCCAGGTGGTCTGTTGTTATTTTCCCTTTTCATTTCTGATTTTGTTGATTTGGATACTCTCTGATTTTTGGTTAGTTTGGATAAGGGCTTATCTATCTTGTTGACTTTCTCAAAGAACCAACTCTTTGATTCATTGATGCCTTGTATTTTTCTTTTTGTTTCATATGTATTAATTTCAGCTCTAAGATTGATTATTTCCTGCCATCTACTCCTAGGTGTGTTTGCTTCTAATTGTTCTAAGGCTTTCAACTGTGCTGTTAGTTCTCTTGTATGGGATTTCTCTAGGTTTTTCATATAAGCATCTAGCGCTATCAATTTTCTTTTTAAGACTGCTTTCATTGTGTCTCATAAGTTTGGGTATGTTGTGAATTTATTTTTGTAAAATTCTAGGAAGTCTTCGATTTCTTTCATTTCATCCTTGACCCAGAGGTAGTTCAGTTGAGTGATGTGTACTTTCCATGAGTTGGTAGGCTTTCTGTGATTTTTGATGTTGCTGAACGCTTACTTTAGACCATGGTGGTCTGATATGATATAAGGGGCTATTTTCATTTTTTTTGTATCTATTGATATTTGCTTTATGACCAATTATGTGTTGCTGAGAAATATGTATATTCCTTTGTGTTTGGGTGGAAGCTTCTGTAAATATCTATTAAGTTCATTTGCATCCTAACCTCTGTTAGACTCTTTATTTCTCTGTTGAGTCTCTGTCTGGTTGACCCATCCAAGGATGAAAGTGGGGTATTGAAGTCTCCCAGTATTAGAGTGTGATATTTGATATTTAAGCTTTAGTAGTGTATCTTTTATTTATATTAGGGGCATAAATATTCAGGATTGAGATCTCATCTTGATCAATTTTTTCTGAGATGCTGGTGTTGCTCTTTTAGTGCTTGTATAACTTCTGACCAGGACCTTCTTGGTTTCATTGTTTCCATTGAATAGTCTGGTGTTATTGTGATAGGCCTGCCTTTATAGGTAAGTTGGCCCTTTTCTTTTGCAGCTCTTAAAATTTTTCTTTGTTCTGTATGTTTTGTGGCTTAATTATGTGGTGGGCAGACTTTTTTGGGGGGTCTAATCTATTTGGTGTTCTGTGAGCTTCTTATATCTTTATAGGCATTTCCTTCTTAGGTTGGGAAAGTTTTCTTCTATGATTTTATTTTGAATGCATTATCTGTGCCTTTGAGCTGGTATTCTTCTCTTTCTTCTATTCCTATTATTCTCAAGTTTGGTCTCTTCATGGTGTCCCAAATTTCCTGAACATTCTGTGTTATGGCTTTTTTGTTTTTAGTGTTTTCTTCTACTGATGTATCTATTTCCACTATTGAGTCTTCCACTTCAGAGAATCTCTCTTCCATCTCTTAGATTCTGTTGGTTATGCTTGTGTCTGTTGTTTCAGTTCTTTTCCTCAGATTTTCTATTTCCACCTTTGCCTCATTTTGTGCCTTCTTTATTGCTTCTATTTCAATTTTTAGTTCCTGGAATGTTTTTTTCATATGTTGGTTTTCCTTTTCTTGGTTTTCTTTGTTTTCTTTCAAGGATTTGCTCATCTCTTGCAATTTTTTGTTTGTATTTTCTTTTATTTCTTTAAGGAAATTTTTATATCCTCCTTTAAGGCTTCTATAATACTCATAAAGATGTTTTTTATGTTGTTTACTTCTGTTTTCTCTTCATTGCTTTGTTCTGGTCTTGGTGTTGTAGAACCACCAGTTTCTTCTGATGTTGCCTTGTTTTCCTTTATATTGTTTTATGTATTCTTACACTGGTGTCTGCCCATTGCTTCAGTGGTTCACTCTTAGTCAGCTCCTAGTCAGTTGTGGCTAGAGGGCTTGTGTGTCTCCTGTCTGCTCTGAATACGGGGTCTGCATGATCTCTGACTTCACTCTGGACTTGGGTCTATGATGACACAGCTCGCCCTGGAGCTGAGGCCCAGCCATGGGAGGTCCCTTCTGCTATGTGTCTGTAGGGATTTCTGGGGAAGGTCCCTCCCAGCTTTAGCCAAGTGAGGTCAGAGCCATGGCTGTGACCCTGGCCCTAGAGAGGAATTCTCCGGGTGGTCCAGGAACTGGTCTGAGTCTGCTCTGGACACTGGTCTGCGTTTCAAAGTCATCTGTCTGTCTGTCCGTCTCTGATGATACAGCTCGCCCTGTGATCACTGTTTTTTTCAGATCCTGATAATTTTTGTTTCTTCACTTTGCGGGTGTTTCTTTTTTTAAAGAAGTCAAGTTCCAGTGTCTAGAGTGGGCATCTGTGTTTCAGGAGAGCAGACTGTTGGGCACACATTGTTCTTGTTTGAAGGGAAACTTCAAGAGCCAGGAGGTAACTGCCATCCTGACTAATCTTCTTTGCACCACAGGTGAGGAGGGCCACCCAGGTCTGACTCTTGAGCCAAGTGTCTCCTTAGATCTCTTGCTGATTGCTATTAGGGTGTTTTTGTTGAATGATAAAGAGTTCTTTATTTTCTTTTTTTAAAGTTAGAGAGAGATTTTTTTGTCTTGTTTGGGGGATATCTTTCCTCAGGTGCCATCCCATTTATTTATTTCCTTTTTTTTTTTCTCTCTTTGAGATTCTAATATATCAATTTTCCATTTCATTTTCTCTCTCTAGACCCTCCCATACACCACTTTCTTTCAAATTCATGCCCTCCTTTTTCATTAATTATTGTTATATGCACATGTGTGTATTCCTAAATATAATCTTCTCAATCTATATAATGTTGTTTGTATATATGTTTTCAGGGGTGACCATTTTGTATTAGATAACCAGTTAGTTTACTCTTTCCTGGGAAAGACTATTTCTCTCGGTCACAGAATTCCTTAGTTGGCTATAGTTCTTTGTGTAGGGTTTGAAGCTTTATATTCTTTCCCTATCCAGTTAGGCATGTCAGTTGTTCAGTTCATGTTTAAGCAGTCATGTTGGCAAGACTAAGCCCCCTGATCCTCTGGCCTTTACAGTCTTCAACACCCTACCCCTCTTCCACAATGTTTCCTGAAACATAAGTGTGGTGAGTTGTTTGTAGATGTATCCATTGGGACTGGGCTCCCCCATTTAGCATTTTAATTAGTTGTAGTTTTTCTATAATGGTCTCAATCTGTTGCAGACAGACATTTCCTTGATGAGGGGTGAAGACTACACTTATCTGAATGTAAGGACAAATAAAATTTAAAATATATTTAAGGATTATGCTGGTTTGGTAAAATGATGGTTGTAGACTTTCCTCCAAGTTTCATGACTTCACTAGCCCTGGGTAGATGGCTATGTTTCTAGTACCAGGCATGATTTCCCTCTTGTTGAGTGGGTTTTAGGTCCAAATTGAGAGCTGTTGGCTACTGCCAAGGTATGCATTTCATTCTGCATCCTTGGGGTTAATCATGCTACGCTGGTTGTTTTGTGAGATATTCCTTGTATTGACTTTGCTCTTTATTCTTTCTAGCCTTGCCCTCACTTTTGCTGTGATGTTCTTTATTGCTAATCTAGCATGAGTTTTATGACATTCTGTAGTTCTGGTTCAGGTTGCTCTTTATTTCTTATGTCATTTTCTGTTTGTCTTTACTCATTTTGAAATGGGGGGTGCAGGGGGTTAGACCTGCTTTGTGGACCTGGCTCTCACACTATGATTCCTCACAGTCGTGGTGTGGCTGCAGGACTTTTCTGTTATTCATTTTACATGATATTTGTCCTCAATGGTTTCAAGAAGATAGGCCATAGCACCTTTTCTGGATATATGGATCAGAAATACAGCTGTCTCCTTTTGGGAATTTCTTGGTTCTCTTCTCCCTTCTCTCTGTTGTTGTAGTTTTTTCTCAGCCTTGTTTGATAGCAGTTGTTTTTCCCAATGAGGGCCCTGTTCTAAGAAAGACTGAGCTGGCCGGCTCCTTGGACTACGTGGAACACCTGGTCTGCCTCTCATTAGCAAGGTGAAACCTTCACTTAATCTACCATAGTCCTGTCATTGGCCCAGGAAAATGGTTTTTTTTTTTTGGGGGGGTGTCTCTGCTACATTGTTTCTGTGAGATGCCCACTAATGGCAATTACCCCCATAGGCATACACATCATACAGTACCATACCTCTGGAGCTTGACCTAGTCCCTTGGATTAGGGACTTGAGAGTCCTGTGGGGTTTGAGCTTTCATCTAGCATCTCTTGAAGTTTGGTTAATGTGGGGTCCTGGGAGGCCCTGAGACCAAGCTGCCACTGCTGTCTTCTCCAGAATCCCTTTCATCTGCGCTCTTCACAGATGTTTATGTACGGCTGATTGCTGAGAACTGCATGCCAGTGTCATTGTCATCCTTCACCACACTTTTCTTTCTGGCTTTTTTGGTGTTCCTGATACTATGTAGTTCTACAGCCTTGTGTATTCATATGGATCCATCTGTATCCTTTGTTCAGATGTAGGAAGCTAGAAAATGAGGGTATCTCTTTCTCCCTTGAGTTGGAAACTCAGAAATAAACAAGTCACGTAGAACATGCTCTGGCACTGCTACAAAGAGATCAGTGGGTACATCAGATATGTGGCCACTACAGACTTCATAATGCTTCTCCCTAAGCCATAGGCTCCCTCATGGGTACAGGTTGCTTCCTGAAGGAGATTCTGCAAGCAGATCCAGTGGAGGAATCTTCTGTTAGTGCCAGGTCTACGTCTGTCATCACCTTCTGCTTCCACATAGGGATGTGGCTCCTCAGGGGTACCAGCTTTAGCGTATCAAGTATAGGTAGCAGGGGTATTAGTTCCCATAGAGGGAGACAGATTGTAGTCAAAGTTTCTCTGTCCCACCTGGCTGCTCTCAAAGCCATTTAGTCACAAATAATTACACAAAGCTTATATTAATTTTAAACTGTTTGGCCTATGGCTAGGCTTATTACTTGCTATTACTCTCAAACTAACCCATGATTCTTATCCATGTTTAGCCACGTGGCTTGGTACTTTTTTCTCAGAACAGCATTCTCATCTTCCTTTCTCTGAGTCTAGTTGGTGTCTGTGCTGCTCTTTCTCTTTCCAGAATTCTCCCTGTCTGGTCATCCCACTTATATGTCTGCCTAATTTCTGGCCAATCAGTGTTTTATTAGGCCAGTATTTACAGTGACAAATATTAACAGTGTACAAGAGCTTAGTTCCACAGTAACAGATGTTGCCTTGATACTCTTCACTTCCATCTTTGAGTCTCTGATATTCCTTTTCTGTCTTTAGTTTAAACCAGAATAGTAAAAATGTATGAATGAATATCACTACACAATACTGCTTTTTCTCTTCCTCCCTTAGGACTTCAGACAAATATCAAACAACTCTCAGAGGAAGTTGTGGAACTGAAGCAGCACTTGGAGCACTATGATAAGATCCAGGAGCTCACACAGATGCTGCAAGAGAGCCACAGGTTCATGTCTGAGTGGGCCACATGGGGAGGCTGAGGCACAGGGTGTGGGGCATTGAGAAACAGCTGGCAATATCTCTCAAGAGTTGGTGTTTAGGACCCGCATTCATTGCCATGTTAACTTTGAACACCAATAAATATTACTTTCTTGGTAAAAATAATTGACATGATGATGACTGCAAAGAGTGCACTCTGAGTTATAGACCTAAAAGAAGCATATAGTATATAATATATATATACATACATATATATATATATACACATATATATGCCAGACTCTTTCTGTCTGGCAGATAGGGTGGAGGGAGATCCGAACCAGCCAGCCTCTCCCTGGGGTTGGAGCAAGATGATGAGTGTCAGCGACCCAGCACCCCCAGCCCTCAGGGAAAACCACACGCTGAATTGGAAGCCTTGTCAAAGCAAGAACTCACTTTATTGTATCAGTCTGTGACTTATATAGGGCTGTGAGAAGGGAGTGGGAATCTTGGGATGAAGGGCCAATAGTATTTTACCATGTTAGCAGAGGCTAGGTAGAGGCAGTGCTGAGCCAACCACACGTGGAGCTTATGGTCAGAGACAGGTTGCCAAACTCTAGGAAGGCTTAGGAATTTACACTGAGCCTCAGAAGGGCCCGACACACACACACACACACACACACACACACACACACACACACACACACACACACACACACTCACACACACACTCACACTCACTCGGTATAGACCCTGAGGTGAGCAAACTGAGGTAAATATCCTGAGGTGTATATAAACAAGGAGGTCTGGACTAGGAAATTTGAGGTGTAAGTACATGTGAGAGATGGTAATATGATACAGTGTTCTCCCCTGGATCATGGTTCTTTGCATACACTTTTCATTTCACTGCAGTCTATCACTGCTCATTTAGAAAAATGGAAATTACATTTCTACTTTTTGCTGTGTGGGTAGTCAGAGGGGAACTAGGAATGTTGGCTTGGGCAAGGCAGACCCTTACTTTATTTAAGAAGTTTCTTCTGGGAAGGAGGCAAGTGCCTGAGTGAGAGCAGGGCATCAGAACAGTCCTGTTCCTGGGGCCTCCAGTGAGAGGGCTGGTCACTCAGACAGAATGGCTGAACTTCTGTCTTCTCTTGCCTTATATTTCTTTCCCCACCGAGCTATTTTACTTTCTGGTTTACTTTCTGCTAGAGCTACGATTAGATATGTGAGCTGCCACTGCCTAGATGTGAGGCCTTGAGTTTACGGAGGTTCAGATTACAGAGATGAGATTGAATGTGTGGGTCACCACATCCTGATCTTGATGATTTGGCTGTGGTTGATTCTGTTCTCTGATATTTCAGACAAATGTTACTCAGTGTACAGTCTGTCAGCACGGGCTTGCCTGCAGTCATTGTTAGCACGCTTCCCTCGTTTCTCCCTTTAACCCTTCTCAGTGTTTCCTTGCTAGGTGACCGCATCCCTTCATGTGGAGCTAAGCTAAGCCAAACTCTTCCTTTGAGTCATTACAGGCCAGCCATGGTCCTGTCACAGGCCTGTACTGTTAAAGCAATCAGAGGGGAGATGAGCAGAGACTCAGTAGGGAGGAGTGGAAGGAAGGCCGTTGATCTCCTAAGTTAGGGGCAAAAGCAATAGCAGGCGAAGCAATACACTCTTGGAATCCAGAGTGTCATCTGTGCTACATCCAATGGCATTGGTGGCTGAGCTGTCAGCATTCTGGCCCAGATATGAGCAGAACAAGGTGCAGAACTCTGAAAATAGTGAGATCGGACTTTTGTCCACTCGTGTGCATGCTGATGTTACTCAGCAGCCATAGCTGTGATTTAAACTAATAGGGCCAACACGTGCTTGATAGATTATTATTATTATTCGATGGGGTGACAGACTTTAAAAGTGGCAGAGGTTATTATTGCCTTGCTTTGTTTAAACTTGTGATGCTGTTACTATGGCTACCTTGGGGAAAGGGGCAATATTGAGAAATTGTGAAACATGCATTAGCACTTCTGAATCCAGCTCTGCATCCACTGTAGTGCTGTTGCATCACAATTAATTGTGTATAACTAGGAATAGAAACATTGTAGTATCAGGTCTTTTTTAGAGTCAGAATATGGTTTTATTATCCATAAAGGTTATCATTGTCTTATCATCAAACTGTGGTGTGTCAGGAAGACATCACCCTTCATTCCTTCACCTTATTCCCAAGCTCAGCTCACAGTGACCAGCAGTGCCTTTAGAAGGCTTGTTAAAGCCCAGAGATTGAGTTGTAGCCCATTATGATATAGAAAGTCATATACAGGGACAGTAGCCATTAAGAAGTGGAAGATAACAGAGCCATGCCTTCATGCTGGTGGACCTTGACCTCGGCTGTGGCAGATGGGACACAGCAGCAGGCTGGGTACTAGGAAGAGCTCAGCAGTTACTGTCCTTTTGTCCTCAGCTCCCTGGTGAGCACCAATGAACACCTGCTGCAGGAGTTGAGCCGCGCACGGGCACAGCACAGAGCTGAGGTGGAACAGATGCGCTGGAGCTTCCAAGAGTTTAAGAAGACTGCCGCCCTGTTCCCACGGCATGGCTCTCGACTCGGTGGCCGCCAGTCCTGCTAGCTCTTGTGCAGTTAGAGCTGCAGAGTGGCACCTGCCATCTGGATACCCCGTGAGACTGCGATCACCTCCCTCAGGATCCTCAAAATGTGTTTATGCTCTGAAGCTCAGCTTGCCTACGTCTCCTAAGTTGGTAAAGTTGACCCTGGTGTTTGCCGTATTTGAAACACTTGCTTTGTAACGCATTACACACCTTGTCATAAAGTACCTGTCGTGTTTTTTCTTCCCAATTCGTGAAAGTTTTGTATAATTAAAATAAGTTTTCATCTGACTGACAAGCAGTCCTTATTTAAAAAACAATATATTGTGTTTAAAAAGTAAACCTTTTAAGTGGCTTTCTATAAGTTATAACTGACTTTCTCATTGAATTCTATAAAACAAGTTACACAGTAAGTAAGCTGGAAGAAATAAGTTACAAGTTGTAATAAAAATAACATTTACAACTGTGAAAAGCATTTTAAAAATTTGTATGATAACGTCATAGTAAAAAAAAAAAATCTCCCCACTCCCCGCCTCACCCTTTGCTTGCAGTAACTCCTACAAATAAACAGACTGTTCAGCCAAAAGCTGAGGAAGACTTCAATCTATACTGTGAAGAATGACCCAGATGACTGAATGTGTGAATAGTGTGCATTAGAAGAGGTAAATATAACCACCAGAAAGACACTCCTTCTAGAGAGAAGCCTGTGCAGACACGTGTTCTTTTTCTAAGTCATTTTTTTTATTTATTAAATTTCATTGTAAGGGTTTTTTTTCATATATACCACTGTTCTCCCTCCCTTCCCTCCTCCCAGTCCCTCCCAGTCCTCCCTCAACCTCCCTCACCCCATCTCCCATCCATTCCCCAAGGAACACAAGGAGTCTCAAGGTGGGTCAGTTCAGTCGGGCATATCCAGTTGAGGGAAGCGGACAGATGTTCTTATGCATTAGTGCTGGTGCTTCCGGATATAGTCAGTCTGGAGATTGCTTAGGATTGTCTAGAAAAGCTGTTGTGAATATAAAACTTTGCTAAGAAAGGACTGAGTATCTGAAACCTTTGAGCATTGTGTTGGTGTCCAAATAGTGACACTTGACTAGGAGTACACCTCCACATGGTGTACCTTTGAATTTCATCTCTAGTACTGAAGGGGTGGGGGGCATGGTACCTAGAAAGCTCTACATTTTTCTGATTAGGAATGCTCACCTAGAAGTCGGTAAATTCAAAAAAAAAAACCAAACCTGAAATCTAGAACACTTGTGCCAAGCCTGGATAAGGGAAATAGCCTATGATTCTGGGATTCGAGGATCACATTTATAAATAGCTGCTTTTCTTTTTATTTTTTAATAGTGTTTCTGAAAGAACTTCCAACTTTATTCTGGTCTGCATATCAATCTTTTTATCATTAACTCATTTTGGATACTAATTTCTTTTTAAATTTTTTCTTTATGGTCATTGTGGTATTATAAAGTAACTATCTGGCTTGTATTGGTTTCCTAGAACCTTTCGACTCTTTGGAGGATGGTAAAATGATGTGCTAATGAGTTGACTTCTGTCCAGCTCTAAGTAGCTTCAGGATGGGGCTGACCACTGAAAAGAGACAGGCAGAGTGACCCCAACCCTATGTTCCTAGAAGTGAAGGGATGATGCTTTAATTGATCTCCCATGAGCAGAGTTAGTAATGCCTACGTAATACAGTTTCCTCAAAAAGACAAGAGGACTGGACTAAGAACATCTGAGAAGCTGAACAGCTAAAGGTCACTGGAGGGTGGTGCCCAGAGAGGGAGTTCTATATCTTCTCACACCTCATCCCACACTTCTTCCATCTATATCCATTGTAGGGACTTTATAATAAATCATTAATGTGCTTTGTAAGATCTGAAAGTCACTTAAGCAAATTAATTGACTCTAAAAAGGGATATCCATTGTAGGGACTTTATAATAAATCATTAATGTATTTGTAAGATCTGAAAGCTGCTTAAGCAAATTAATTGACTCTAAAATGGGAGCCAAAGAGACCTTAGTTTTGAGCTAGTCAGACACAGGAGAAAATGTGGACTTGTTACGTTCTGAAGTTCCAGGGCAGTCTTGGCCCTTAATCTATGAGATTTGATTTTTCTTCCAAGTGGATAGCGTCTGAATAGATTTGAATTAAAGGATGACTAGCTAATGTCTGCTTCAGAGTTGTTTGCTTGTTAGAAGGCAGAAATTCTGTGACAGGTTTTAAAGTCACAGAAGTCTTCTGTGTTGGCTACTCTGGTATGTTCAGTAATGTTTTGCTCGCTCTTTTGAGTCATAAAGATATTCTGCTTATTGTCTTCCAGAAGATTTGGTAGTTTTGTCTATTTGGAGTTTTTAGGTATATATGTTCTCGAGAATGGATTTTGGGCCTGTTATGAAGGTTAAGGATCTAATGCCATTGTTCTCTAGGGACGCGTGCAGTTGTCTTAGCTCCGGGAATCCTTGAAAACACCTGCGTTTCTTTCCACTCTCGGCCTTTCCTGGACTTGTACTTTCTTTAGGGCACATCCTTCCATCTTATGTTCAAGATGTCTGCCTGATTTTGATCTTTTGCATCTCACAATTTGCTGAGTACTGACTTCCTGAATGAATAAATATAAATAAAATTCTTTAACAGCATCTGACACAAGGTCAGCACTGTACCATTCTTTGCTGTGATACAGTGACACATAACAGTTGTCTGGATCTGCAGCACTGTGCTGTCACCTATTTTTCTTTAAGGAGAATACGTTTATAATCTTTTCATCCCTGACATTTGGTAGAGCTTGCTGGTGAAGTCACTTATTCCTGGAACTTTCTTTGTGGGTAGAGTTTTTATTTTTTTTGACTTTAAAAGAAACTTTATTAAATATTAACTCATCTACAATACGTAAGAATACTATACTGTAAGATTCATCAACCTCATTGGACAGCAAGCAATAAATAATCTAGGAAATACTGCATCATGTAAAAATTTTCCATAGATCAGATACAACATAAATATCAATTCACAGAACTTGAGAGAGAATTGTATCCCAGAAAGTTGAATTTTTTTCTATGAAGGGAGACCTGAGCCCTATGAGGAGGACCCCAGGCCTCACACATGCTAACAAGCACTCTGCCCCGAAGCCTTCTCTCCAGACCCAAAACTTAAAAATTTTAAGTGTAATTGTTCCATAAATTAATTTATCATCTTTTCATTGGCATAGTATTCCATGGCCAAGCATAAATTACTCTCCTCTGCTTCAGCAAATAGAATAACTTAAAAGCCTAAAATACCTGAAAACTGTGGTCTAACTCTGTTTATATCTGCTTGCAATACCTCCATTGTGCTTGCTGAAGCTTGTTCCACTGTAGAGGAATTTGATTAATTTTATTTCAAACAAAAATAAAAGTACATCATGGCTCACAGAGATACTGTTTAAGTGCCCAGGCTGGAAACAGCACTTTCAGATTTGGAAAGGACCGTTGTAACATGGAAATACGTTGGAACCCATTTCTCCTACTGATCCAAACACCACAACTGTCTTTGCTTTCACAAGGCTGCAGCTGAAACTAGATCTACAGTGCGAGGTACAGGCACCTCCATGTCCGGAAGTCAACACACGGGCTCCCTTTGCTGTTTCCCTATGAACATATGATGCTGCACAATAGGTTAAAGGGGAAAATTCAAGTACTTGCAAGTCTGCATTTTTCTCTATATGACAAGCAACTAGTTTGGTTTGGTTTTGCCAATTAATGCTTTTTTCTGAACAGCACAGCCTCAGTTTCATGGCCAGCAACAATTAAACACAGGGACAGCTCTATACATAGCTCCTGATGCAGACCACCAGCCTCCAGGTCTGTTTGTCATTACACGTAGCCTACACTTTATATCACCCTTTTTCTTCTGGTCTTTTTATATATTTATTATTTGGTGATTTTTACATCATGTACCCCATCAAACTCAGTTATCAGACCTCTCAGATTCATACCCACTCTTATGGTCTCCCCATTTGCAGAAACATCCATTCATGCTGCTCATTTGCTTACTGAAGCATAGTTAAATTCCCTGTGGCCAGACCCTTAAAGAAAACAAGTCTTTCCTCACCCACACCCTGCCAGAGGCCATCAATGCAGAAGTGAGGCACTGTGTCCATTTAGCTATGTTCTAGCCTTGAGCTCTTGTGTACAATGACATCTCTCTTTTTTAAAGTCCACTAATGAGTGAGTGCATTTCTTGCTTCTCTTTCTGGGATTGTGATACCTCGCTCAGGAGGATAGTCTCCATATCCATCCATTTGGCTACAAATTTTAAAATACCATTTTTTCTTACTGCTGAGTAGTACTCCATTGTATAGTTGTACCACAGTTTGTTAATCCATTCTTCAGTTGAGGGGCATCTAGGTTGTTTCCAGGTTCTTGCTATTCACTTGGCTATGAATATAGTTGAGCTAATGCTTTTGGGGTGCGAATGTGTGTCTTTAGGGTATATGCCCAGTAGTGGTATTGCTGGGTCCTTGGGGAGAATGATTGTGGGTAGAGTTTTTATACCACTTCAGTATGATTGTCTTAAAATGTGGCAGAGCTTTTTCTCGCCAACATCCTGGCCTCTCCTGAGTTGATTTTGGACCATGTTACTAATTGTGTAGTCAGACATTAGAAGCAACAATGCATGAGGAACTGAGGTGCGTCCTGGCAGGACCAGACAGAGGAAAAGCCAGCTGCTCAGCCATTTCAGTAGTTGCCCTAATGGACCTTGGTATAATAAGACCCCACTATCTGGATAAGAAGACAGCTCTGGCCATTGGCTCTGCCTCAGCTTGCTCATCAAGCCAGTGAACAGTAGGTCTGGTGTTTCCATCTTCAGTGAGTCACTGATGTGAACTCTAGAGCATTCCTTCTGTTGACTGTTCTTTACATGTTCAGCCATCTATCTGCTGAGCCAGCTTCCTGTCTGCCTTTCCTCTTGATGTCACTCATGACATTATACATTTTCCACAATTCCAAATGTTTGGGTTGTTTCATCAGTTTTTCTATTTTGTATTTCTTTTCTTTTGTTCTGTATGTCTTGTCATTTTGTATATTTGTTCTAGTGTATTTTTTTTCCTGATTCCAATATTGTCATTTGTTTTGGGTTGATTAGTTGGTGGTTGGTTTTTCTGTTGTATTTTGTTCTGTTCTGTTTTGAGAAATGGTCCTTACTATATAGCCTTACCTAGCCTGGAGCTCACCATGTAGATAGACCAGGCTGACCTTGAACTCACGGAGATCCTCTTGCTTCTGCCTTCTGAGTGCTGGGATTAAAGCTGTGCACCACCACTCCTGGCCACTTTTAGATTGTATCTTTTTAGCATCTCTATCCCTGCTAATCTGGAAGCTGGTCAGCAGTCTGGATATCTCCAAAGTACACAAAAGCCTGTGAGCACTAGCCACTCTATTTACTTAGGGTCTGTGTGCGATTATTCCCAAGTATTGTAATGAAATATTTTTAGTTTTATAAAATACTTGCGTAGCTCTATTAATCTGAAACTATGCCTGCATTCTCTTTGTTTCACTTTATGTCAGAGACTTGTAATCACTTCCTATATTTACCTTTTGTTGCTGTTGTTGTTGTTTTGTCTACTGGTAGCAAATTATTACTTTCTAAAAAAAACTTTTTCCCCTTCTTGAGCAGCAGCCTCTTTGGATTAGTATTTCAGGTTGACCTGAATTTTACTCATCAGCTTAAAGATGTGCCTGCCTTTGGAGTGCTGGTTGTTTGTGATGCAGTTTCTGGGTAGTCACCTTAAGTCTAGACTTCACCTAAGAGCTGCACCAAAGCCAACCTGGCTTTGAATCTGATAGATGGCTGGTCTGTGTGCCCTGGCAGCCCTGTCTAAGCTAGGAAGCAGAAAGGCCCTTGAGTAAGAGTAATGTGAGACTGTCTGCTGGTGGGCTTTGATGCAGGAAAGACTCCAGGCACCTCTATGTTAGTACTCGAGTATCAAGGCCCTACTAGCCAGAGGATGTAACAGCTAGTATAGACAGCGTATACTTTGAGGAAAATAGAAATCCACATTTTAACACCTTTATTCATCACTTTACCAACTTGACACACAATGTTAATAACAGCAAACACAATGAACAAAATGATGATAGACACAGCTGTTTCACTAAAGCAATATTAGCCAGGCCATGATGATATGTCCAACAGGTGACTAGATGCCTTGCACTCTATAGGAGGGACAGAGGGGCCATCCTGACCTGACAGACATTTAGCAAGTGTGCTTTATGTCAGCATAAGTGCCTTTCTTAATCAGAACACCCATGACATCAACATTATCCATCACACTGATAAAGTGATATACTCCATATTCCCTAACATTAATAAAATAGTGTAAAAATATATGTCACATATATATATAAACTTAACTCCCTTTCTTGAAAAAAAAAACTTAGTACAAACTAGTAGTAGTAGCATATTATTCCTTTCAAGTTTAAGTTGTACAAAGGCTTCCTTTGTTGTTTGGCTAGGTTTAGTTTAAGAGGTCTAAAGGAAGAGATAATTTAAGCGTCCTAAGATGGCCACACCCTTGAACTGTAAAGTTCAGAATGGTCAGTAGTATGTTGGTGAAGAAGAGCAGTTTGGCTCAGTGTTGGAAGGATATTCTGTCTATTGATGTCTTCACAGTACAGCTAAATCATCACCCTTGCCATACTTAAAAGGTGTTAGCAGGGCTTTCCCATGTGCCCATGCTGTAGCCCGATACTATACAAGTCTAGGGGGGAGGGAGGAGGAGGAGGAGAAGGAGGAGGAGAAAGAGAGAGAGGGGAGAGAGAGAGAGAGAGAGAGAGAGAGAGAGAGAGAGAGAGAGAGAGAGAGAGAGGTGCGATTTTCCCTGAAGGGGGACAGGTGGCAAATACCATAGTTGTCTGTGCCATGGCATTTTTCTCAATCCTTCCAGCCAGTTCTAATGCCAAAGCAGCTACAGAACAGTATGTAAACACATGGGTATAGCTGTGTAGCCGTATGCCAGTAAAACTATTCATTCAAATGAACTGAAGCAGCCCAGGGCCTCTGGCAGTGCAAAGGTTGAGTCTTGGCCCAGGGTGGACACCTGTCATCTCCCTAGAAGAAATTTCAGGAAAGTGGCAGAAGCTGCTGTGCAGCCCATTTCAAAACTATCTCCCATCTGCCATGCCCTATTAAGACAGGATACTGAAAGGTGTAAAAATACTCCAGTATAAATATAGATCTTCTTCAACAATATTTAAACATGTAGTTTGAACTTTGATTTTGATAAAGCGTTCCCACTAACCAGTGGCTTATCTTCTAGCATTAAATAGAAATAAATAAAAATTCTACTAGAGTCAGTGTTCTCAAACACCCTCCTACCCACCTTCTCTGACACGTAAGATGCCATCTGCATTGTTCTTCCTGCAACCTGTAACTTTCTCCTGAATGCCACCTCCAACAGACTGTGTCCCTGCACATAACTCCCCCACAGAGACGTTCCTGAGTGCCTCCCCAAGAGAACATGTCCAAGTGTCTGTCTGACAGAACATATTCTGAGTGTCACCTGCCACAGAACATCCCTGTCACTCCATGTTTGTTAGGGTTGCCCTTGACAGAACCTCGCCTTATTCTCTTGCTGCCATACCTTACCAGAACCTGTCTTTGTTTCCTGAGTGTCTTTTCCTGATAAGAATATATCTTTTTTTTTTTTTTTTTTTTCTCCTGGGTGTCAGCTCACACACAACAGAGTATGTCTGTCTCCTAGCTGTTCCCTCCAGAAAAAAAAAAAAAAAAGTCATCTCCTGCTTGTCACCCACTGAGAGATCTGCCCGTGTCTCTTGTGTGTCTGTCACCTAGTAGCTCATGGCTCTGAGTCTCACTTTGCATGCTATGCAGTTTTTTAAATTCACAAATATTGAATTCTATTTATTCATGATTAGTAAAAGATAATTGGCATTGCATAAAACATGCAGCAGAGACAAATTTGTGTGTTCAAATCAGAAACTGAGGAAAATGCACATCTGTTTTGTGCAGAGGAGTTTCAGTCCAGTCAGTTTCTGTGTTGAAAGGGTATACAGATGCCACAATGAATTCCATAGACACTTTAAACTGACATCATGGAGACACTAAGTCTTTGTGATCTAATTGTTACTACCCTTTCCTTACTAGATGATGTATCATCTAGAGGGAGGGTTTATTTTCAAAATTAAACTTAACACTGACTAAAGAAAGGTGCTGTGTTAGGAAACTGGGGCCAAGAAGGGATACAGTGAAGACCACTTGTCTGGCATAATTCTGGGTGCTGCCAAGGGACTACGTGGGAGGGCCTGGGACTGTCCCTCAGAACCCCACAGGTGCTCACATTCTGTGCTAGCACAGTGAGGACCAGCAAGGCAGTGACCCAGTTTTCATTTACATAGCCCAACTTATGTTAGAGCAGAAGCTCCCATCTCACACTGGTGGAACCTCTGCCCAGGCCTGGCCTGGACCAAATATTTTCTGAAGTTTTTAATCTTCTCCTGCTGATGATTTTACCTGTAGAGGCTGAGATAGCAGTTCTGGCCCTCTGCTGCCCAAAACCTATATGGGCTTGTCACACTGAGCTTTTCAATCTCTAGCACATGAGTGAAGTGGCTAGTTTATAATGAAGCCTCTCCCTGAGGCCCGGTAGTGCTATGAAGGTGGGCACTTGGATTGTTTCCTAGATGCTCATAGGCAGCACTATTTTCTAGGTGTTCCTAGGCAGCTAACCCTGGAATTGTCTTGGATCTTCATCTGGACATCAGTTTGGCATCTTGGACCTTTGAATGAGAGACTGTGTCCAGGGTCTTCAGACTACTATGAGGTCAGGGAAACATCTGACCCACTGTGTGATATGGGGGTCCCTCAGACACTACCCTAGCCTGTCCCTCTTTCCTGACCCATATGCAGTCACCTTCTGATGGATTTGTGTGTATTACATTTCACTCAGCTATTATGATTGCAACTGGGCTGTTCATAGGCAGTAGAAAAGAACAGTATCCAACACCAAGAGACTGCCAGCCATCTGGGGACCAGGGGTTGTGGAGGAGGGTGTGAGAAGTGCCACCATCTTTGTTTCCCCAGACCTGCAAGGTCAGATTTCAGAGCAGAGGCTTCACTACTTGGTTTTTAGTGCCATGTACTGCAGAGTCCCAGAACCTTGAGAGGAAATTGACTACTAGACCATCTCCATCCTTCAGTTGTGGCTGTGTTGAGGGGCTTAATAACCTTGGACCTTCAGAGGACCTTGTGGGTCCTCTGCCATCTGGTATTGAGGCTCCTGCTTTTTTCTCTAGTAGGTAGGTTTCCCTCATGCTTTAGTAAAGGCATGCTCTCTGGGCCCCGGAGGAGTGGATGATGTGACTATGTGCCATGGCATAGAGGAAGGAAGCTTTGCTTTCTACCTGTGCTGTGCTAAGCCATGAGGATGCTGTCCCACCCTCAACAACCACCTGCTCTGGGAGCCATGGCCTGAGACCACTGTGGGCTCTTTCTAGGAACAAGACCACACAGTCCAGCAAGTTGCATGCAAGGGTAGGGCTGTGTTAATGCAAAGGAACTATTGCTGTGGGGCTGTAATGAGAGTGACACATAGCTTTGGACCTGCTTAAGTGGCACCCTCACACATGGATGAGCTGACTCATGTGTTCTCTCCTGTGGCAGTAAAAGCAACCCTATTAGATGCTGCAAATCTTTTGGAGGCCCTAGTTCTGGTGTCCAGTGCCCTGTACTTGCACTTAAGAGAAATGAAAACTGAAGCCAGAAATGGCTTTGCAGAGCTGAAGACACATACTTGTGAGCAAAGCACAGCATAGCTTGCCCTGGCAAAAGCTCCCATCTCACACTGGTAGAACAACTGCCCAGGCCTGGTATGGACCTAATGTCTCAGCATCTTTTGTGTCCCATCCTGGTGACGGAACCAGGCAAGGAGAAAGTCATGGCAGCAGCTTCATGTTCTGGATCTCTGGACCACACTGGAGACCAAGCACATAGTCTTATTTCTTAGAATAGCACTGAAAAAAGCTTGCAGCTTCATGCTCCAAATCACTTTTCTGGTCACCAGGGGGTTTCCATTGTCTCTTGGTCACTCTCAGAACAGACTTGGTTGATGAGCATGAGTGGGCATCGTGTGTGTGTGTGTGTGTGTGTGTGTGTGTGTGTGTGTGTGTGTGACAACAACCAGGTAGTCTCTTGGTCATGTCCTATGGCCAGGAAAGATGAAGGGGTCTATTTAGGATTACTCTATGCAGTTGGTTAGTTCTTTAGCTCCTACTGCCCTAGAAATGCCTGGATAAGATCAGTGTGAGTTCTGATGTCTGCTCTGCTCATCCTTATACCTGCCAATACCCAAAACACTCCTTTTTACCTGCAGATCAAGTGGCTAGTGTGGTATGATCCTGGGAGACAGTTTGGAAACAGCAGTCCACTTCTTAGCTGTGGACAGGGCAGGTATGTTAGGAAAGGACAATGAATCATGGCCCAAACCTGGGGTCTGAGAGAGAAGTGTCTAAGCACCCAGCAGGAGGAGGCCTGGGCATTGCCCCCACCATTGCCTAGTGGAGGTGCATTTTGAGTTCTGCCCAGTTGAACATAGGAATGTAATGAAGTGCAATGGGTGTAAGTTCTGTGCCTGGCACCTGCAGTGTCCAGAGCTTCAGCCTGTCCGGCTACTTCCCGCCCTGCACCTTCTGGTCATAGGTGCCTGCGTGCTTGTAACCAGGCACATAGCCTGACTCATCCACCAGATCCACACGGCCAGCTTTGCCCTTGCCCTTTCCTGATTCATCAAAGCGTTCTTTGTGGGAGCCTGTGAACTTGGTTGTGTCTGTGAGCCTTGACACTGTAGGTGAGGACACAGCTTTCTGAAAGAGAACAGAAGAAGGTGTTATCACAAGCCAAGTGGGGGAGCTGGGTAAGAATTGCCAGCATCTATTGCAGCATTTCAATGGGAGTTGGCAGGACTCCAGGAGGAGCTGGCAAGGAGTTTGAATCTGCTAGGCCACACGTCCAGACAAAGGATTACTTCCCCTGGCTCCAGGTTAGCCCCAGACTTATGGAGTTAGCAATCTACCAGGCCAGGGTCTCACCAAAGGCAGATGCAGTCAAGAGTACTAAGCCCCAAACCCCACCTGTGCCTCACTCCCTCACCGTGACACCAGAGATCACTGGAGCTCGTCCCTCAATGAGCCGGTGCACCTCACGCACAGCTTCCTCGCTGCTCTTATCCTTGAACCGCTTCTTGGCCAGTTCCTCCAGTGCCTCCTGGAACTGCTCAAAGGTGATGGTCCTGCAGGACTTCCCTCTGTGGGTGACAGGTTTTATAAGTCCTCAGATAGTGGTCCTCTGGGACCAATCCCACATGTATACCATCTCTTCCTGCATTCTGCAGTAATCCCTGCTGGTCACAGCTAAAAGTGACCAGCAACTGCCAACCACATGGAAAGGATGAAGAAAGCAAATTTTTTTAAGAGCTGCTGAGTGTCAGGACTTTCCTCTCCATTCTACAATAGGCAATGAAGTCTCTCCTGGGTGGGAGGGCAGAGGGAAAACCAGGAAAGAAGAACCCCTTATCTCTTCCAGGGACACCCTAGCCAATCAAGGAGCAGGAGGGAGCCCATGCCTAAACCCAGGTCAGCGGGACCTAAGGCCATGGTTATTAAAGTAGACAAGATTAGGAGGCGCCATAATACCTGTCTTGATCAGGATCCTAAGTGTGGGCAGTGCCAAGCAGCCTGGTCAGCAGGATGGCTTGAAGCTGGACTCTGACCCACCATGTGTACCCAGCCACGAGGGAGCATCCCAGATATCCTGACCTTTCACAATCCTCCCTCCAAAGGCTCTTCAGGTGGTATTTTAAAATGTTACAAAGTTGTTTGTAGTAATTTTACTTTAATCCATTTCAACTTGGCATTCACCCCCAAGGAATGCAAATTAGTGAAGTTTTCAATGTTTTGACATAATGTAAATGAAGCACAAGTCTGCCGGTCCTGCATGTTACTGGGGAGTTTTAGTCAAATGGCCTGAGATAAGCTACCTCTTAGGCCCAGGCATGCCCCTGGCCCTAGCTGCAGGGCTAAGAGTTCAGGACTTTAAAACAGCCGACTGACAACATCCCGGATTTTGTGGCTGTCCATCAGCACAGGATCCAGAATAGCCAAGATGAGTTCAAGGAAACAAAAAGTTTGGGGCCTGAAGCTACACTATTTCAAAGACACCTTACAAAGCCTCCTGAAGGAGACAATATGAGAGATACTAATAAGGTTTGACACATATACATCAGTGTATCTAGAGTCCAGAAATGCCCACACAGTTGCCCAACTTGAACAAGGTCAAGGAGAAAAGATTTAAAAAAAAAAAAAAAAAAAAAAAAACAGAACAATTGCTACCTCTGCAAAATAAACCAACTAGCTCACACCACATACAGAGTTTACACAGAGCATGACCCAGAGTCAAATTTCTCAAATATATCTGGTAGATAACCTGGGCAACCTTAGAATGGCAAAGGTTTTCTTAGCAATGATGCCAAAATATCACCAGACTGGACTTCAGAATATTCAAATGACACTGAAGATAAATACCACAGAGCTGCAAAAATTACTGGAACACACAAACTTGAAAAGGAGCTTGGATCTGAAATATGCAAAGAACTTAATAAGAAAAGAAATTTTCAAATGGGTCAAGTCTTTGTACCAGACACCTCACCAAAGAAAACCCATTGATGGGAACCAGCACACGCAGGGTGTCAGCAATGGGAAGAACAGAAGAAAAGAGGGTGGAATGCTAAGGTGGAATGACCATGAGCCAGTCTTTGGGGGGAAGGGGGGGTTCTTCAAGAGAAATGAAGATTTAAGCTCATGTTAAGCCCATTTGTGAATATTATACAGATTTTCTTCAGTCATTCAAACCTGAAAACCACCCAAACATCCTTTAGCAGTGGCCTGATAGAGCATTCCTTGGTCAGCATGATGAGGATACATCAGTGACAACACTTTAACAAAGTGGACCTCTAGAGACTGGGCCAGACCAGACATGAAAATTTCCACGCACCCTGAATTTTTACTGGTGCCTAGAAGTCTCACACTTTACACTTGTCCTGAACACATAGGGCATTCTGACGGAACAACCAGGAGAGCTGAGCCAAACATCCTTTGAGAAATGCACAGAACCTCATGCTGTGGGCCACTCCTCAGGAGATTGGTGAAGCCACTGAGGCATCATCCCACTTGGACCAAGGATTCAACAAAGGAGCTAGAGCCCCACAGTGGGACTGTGATCCTACATTGTAGACCTGCCTGTGATACAGGTAATGGAGCCTCAGTAGATGCTTGTGTCTTAGAGGGTGGGTTCTAGTCCTGCAGTGTTCTCAGCCCCAGCATTTTGAAATACTGAGTGATCCAGGCCACCTGAGTCGCTTGGCCTCACAGTCCAATGGCGCCTGGAGCTGACAGCTTTCGCCATTCTACTAAGGCCCCCTGGGGCTGCTCTGTTTGTCCTGAAAAGTCAAAGACTCTCTTGTCTCCTACTCCCAACCCTTCCTGGGCTAACATGAGGATGCCAGGCCTAATGGCCAGCCTGGCAACCCGCTGCTGGGGCACACACCCCTTTCTGAACAGCCTCGGCACCAGGCACCACCAGTGTGAGTCACTGGAGGATGGGGTAACTGGAGGGGCTCTTCCATCACAGGCCACATTCAGATAGAGCTGGGTGTTTGCTCCACTGGTACCAAGAATCCCTTTCTAGCCCATGTCCCCACAAGTCTAACTGTTGTTGGGGAGAGAGGGGTCCTGTCTTGGTACCCTGTTCATAGGAATCTTCCCAGGAGACCCAGGCAGTTCTTGAAGCAGAATCCTCAACTAGTCCTGGAAGACAATGCCCATTTCTCCCTCGTGATGTGAAAACCTCTGCAGGGCTCTCCTACACAGTGAGCCTATACTAGAGCTCCCAGGATTGTGTTCTCTTCCTAAGGCTTGGCCTTCCCTGCCTTTGGTTCCCAAGGTGTCTAAAACTAGCCTATAATAATTGGATATCTGATCAAATGTACTCCAGGAGCCTGGGATTGTTTCCCTGGCCCTATCTCCATATATGCAGGGCACCTTCTTAATCTCTTGGGAACCCTGGGACCTGGCTAGGGGAAGGGGGTCAGGACCCAGCGTCAGACAGCAGAACCACCTGAGGAAGGTCTACTCTATGAGCAATACCATGAACACCCCTTACACACACCTCAGCTTCGGGCTTTCACAGAGCCCCTAGTCCAGCCTTTTCATCCCCTTTGTGAAGGGATCCCTGTCAAGGCCTGAGTAGTAACAGAACTCTTAAGTAGTGAAAGAGTGGAGCACACAGGAATGAGGATGCACCAGGGAGTATGCTTGTCAGCTAGATACTATGCAGGTAGAGAAGGTACTTCAGAGGAGTGGAAAGATACACTCTCCCTATACATGTGGTAATCTGAGAGCAGCTGAAGGACCTGGATTCAGAATCCTTCCTTGCAGGAATGCTTCCTCATAGGAAGCACTCCTAAGGCTTCCCATAGAAACAATCCAGGAGATGACCTGAACCTACTGAACCACAGAGCCACCTCAGCTGCCATGGGCCTTAAGTTGCTTGTTGCTACTGATGTTTCTGACTCTTTAGATGAGTTTGAGGGAGGTGTAGAAATCTGGTCATTCTCTTTAGACATCAGTCTTGTGCTCCCTTCTCAGTTCTCTCCCATGTACACTGACTACTCATATACCGCAAGACCCAGCCCTGGACTCTGTGCCAGAAATAATGCTAATGCTGCTGAAAGTCTAGGCCTGTCAGTCTCTGGACCCTCAGCAGCTCACTGGATTCAAGCAATCCCTTGGGAGCAGGTGATGTGCTCTCTGCCTAGAGGGTCCTGGATGCCAGTCAGCAACAAGGACTCTACCTGTTTCTGGAAATCAGAAACCAAGGAGCAACACTGCTGTGACCTTGCTCTGGGCACATTCCAGATGTCTGTTTATAGGCTTGCCTACAGGGGACATCTGTGACCTCTAGAACTGCTACTACCCTCTATTGGGAACAAATCATCCTTAAAGCCTCTTCTTACTTATTACTTTGTTTTCCAAGGGGCCAGAGGTTGTGGCATAAACATTCTCCAGGTGGCCCTAAATGAGCACCACATCTCCCCCACCTCCCTGGCTCTGGCCTGCATTGAGTAGGGGTAAGCCATAAGGATAGATCTTCCTGTGGTTGTTCAGATAAGTTATGGATATTCATTCTCTTACATGTTCTTCATGCACTGGCCAGCCAACTTCCCAAGGCAAGGTGGAGGAGCCAAGGAGCAGGAAGATGCCTCTTATCACAACAGCCTTATTCTTACCTGGTTTTACCAAGACTCATCAGAGCAGATGAAGTCTTGGCCATAAAGCCACAGGGCCCACTAGCTTAATGACTATCAGGCAAAAAAGCTCTACATGTCCTGTCTATCCCCCAACAGAGGTTGGAACCCTGAGTTTCCCTGCAGGCGTCTGAGGGGTCACTCTGCAATACCATATGTAGCCACTAGAGGGCCGTGAAGAGGTAAGAATAGCACCAAGGCTTCAGAGACTGGGACACCTGAAGACAAGGATGCATGCTGGATCTTGCTCCATTTGAGGCCTGCAGGGTCAGGCCACTTCCCATTGGAGCATGTGACTATTAGTCTCACCCAAGACCCAGGAAGTAGAGCCTGAAGGAGGAGCTCTGGGGACATAGGTGAATAGAACTGTGTAGGTCCCACAGTCAGGAACAGAGGCTGCCCCCAAGGGTCCTTACATGCCCTTGACATCTGGATACCTGGGATGTTTGGGTGGGTACACACAGAACCCTGTTCTTCCTGTGAGTTCCCAAAACTCTTGCTAGGAGTCCCCAGACCTGGGACCTGGGGTCTGTTCCTAAGAGTAATGGGCTGCATTCCTCCAGGTAGTTGCTATGCTGAGCCCCCTCAGCAGCATATTGATGTCAAAAGAATCCCAACAAGCTTGCTAACTAGCTGTGGCATGTAAGGAACACCAAGCAGTCATATACTCAGCAGGGGCTAACAAATCCTCAGGCTAGACAAATCTAGACCCTGCTTTCTACATGTAGGGACTGGCCTTGCTTCCTTCTGACCTGTATCCAGACATAATGGACATCCAGCCTTGACATCCCAGCCAAGTTACTTTCTGACTCTGCACAGTGTTGGCAGGAATCCATGCATTTACTCTGGAGGGTACCAGCACCCAATCTAGATCCAGGGAAGCCAAAAATTTCTGGGCCTCATTTGGTAGTATGGTGGTCAAAGTAAGAAGGCAGTAGGTAAGCCCAGGCCAATCCCAAAGCGTCTACACCTCTTCCACAAATATATGCAGGTACACACAGACACTCAGGCACATAGACCCATTATAGACAGTTAGTTACACACAAATACAATCCCTAGGCTCCCAGATGTCTCTCAGGCTTCACCCACTGGCTTTTGATTCAGTGTCAAATCTCTGCTAACTGTATGGAGTCTGACATGCTGAGATTTTTGCAGGATGGAGAGTCTGGGTTAACAGTAGTCCACAATAAAAGTTGGTATAGTGCTTCAAGAAATTTGTTTAAAATTTAACACATAGTAACATCAAAACAAACAAGTGCTGCCATGGTGACAAGGACCTAAACAAAGGCTGCAGATACCCCAGCTGGCGCCACGCCTGCAGAGCCATGGCAACCTGCCCCAAAACAGAAATAGTTTAACTTTTTTTCTCTCAAGTCCTGTCAGAGTCAGCAACTTCCTGGAGGTACCTAAGCAATTTCCTTCCAGGCCCCAAACTCCCATAGGAGTCAATGGCTGCTGCAGCTGTCACTGCTGTCCCTCAAGGTACCACAAACACCCAGCTCTCCTAATCCAAACAGGGGCACCACAGAGTTCCCCAGTTCTTCTTGTAGATCCCTCTCAGTATTTTTCCATCACCCTGGGACTCAGGATACTGTCCCCTTACACCTGAGTAAAGGTGAGTCTGAATCTTCTGTTCACACACACCCGGAAGTGAGAACCTTCCTCAAAAACAGAGATGATCCAAGTGGCACATAGGTCGTAACCTCTACAGAGTCCAGGTTCTGAGAGGGAAGGGCAATTCAAAGATGGTAGAGCTGAGGTGATGGCAGCCTCTAGGGTCTCAAGGATCCAGGCATGAAGGCAAAAGGAACATCAGAGTTTCTGGGCCTCTACTTAGGGCACTTGGGCTTTCCCAGCCACCCAGATAAACACCTGCCCCAGAGTGTACCCACAGTGCCAGCAAGCACAGCTTGCAGTTTAGCCTAGACTATAGCCTTGAGCCTTCACTGGGCGTCTGCATGTACTTGCTCTCCAGGACCTTGACTTGCAAAGCAGGAACCTTCCAAGGTTCCCAGGAAGTTCAGAGTCTACAATGAAGGATGACTATGTCCTGGAGTCTGAGCAACTGAAACCCTGCATTCTGGGAATAAGCATTCCCCTCACATGCCTCACTTATATGGATCTAGTGCCCTCTCCATGACAGAAAGGACATGTGAAGCTGGAGTTCTCGGTCCTCTGTGGCCCACATCATCCAGAAAGACCATGGCCACATAGTACGACCCACTGGGAGTCTGTAAAAACACAAGTTCTACACATATAGGTGGTATGCACATATAAAGGCACACAACAGCTGGGAGGTAGCCTCCTTCAGAAGAAACTAGAAAGGCAGGCCACTTTTTCCTACCTTCCAACAATCCCTTCTAGAAGCTTCCTTATAGACACACATCTCTGGATCTCCTTGTTCTTGGGTTAGTTCTTGGTTATCTTGAATGCTAGGTTTACTGAGGACATGGCATCATGAGGGAAATGTCTAAGAAGAGCAGAATGAGCTTACTGGCCTTGCTTGAAAGACACCCTGTGTCAGAACAGCTTCCAGTGTCAGAACAGCTTCCCATTGGGTCACATGTCAAATCCCTTCATATTGCCAGGGATGCCGAAATTCCTGGCATGAGATACTTTATTGAACTCTCAGGAGCCATCTGCCAAACCACCTCTACTTTCTGCCTGTTGCTCAAAGATTCCTCCAGGCAACAAGTGCACAATCTTGGGGCAGAGAAGCCTTACTATACCTAGAGAACACCAACAATTCTACAAGCAAAATAGTGATCATCAACCACAGTTATGAAGACCACATCACCCACCCAAAGCCAGAGGAGGAAGTAAGCTCAGCTCCTAGCACCCACAGAGATCAACCACAGGACCTGACAGTACACAGATGTTTGACAACACTGTGAATGAATGGTCATTCTCTGATCTGGATCAGTTTAGCTGCATATGTGAGTATCTCTCAAGTTCAAAATTAACAGGGATGGACAAGGACCTAGAAGAGGGTGTCATGAGTCACTGCCATATCCTGGAAACAAGACTAAACAGGCCTGGCTCCCACACTAACCTCATAGACTCAGCCCACAGTGGCTGGATCTCTATTTACCTGAACAGATCCTGTTCATGTCTAGCAACAGCTCACTAACTTGGGTTAGGGTTAGTGGTAACTAAGTTTTCTCAAGGCCAGAAGGCCCAACCTTGGCTACATCCAAGGCCAAAGAAACTGGAGCTAGGTCCATAGCTCAGGACATGGCATTTAGGGCCAATGTATTTCTCAGACTGTCCCAAATACCACAGGTTCTGTGCACATTTCTTAGCTTCAAGCCTCCAGAATCTGCAAGCAAGATACTTCAGAGACTCTCACAGCTAATAATATGAGCTGCTACCTAACTCTGCATGACACTTACTTGATCTTGCTGAAGACAATGTCCACATCAGTGACAGTCACATTCTTCCCATCAATCACGTGGCAGTCCTTGCACAGTTTCGACCAGTTCTTGCCATGCATCTCCTTCCCTGTTGCCCTGGTGTCCCCATGTACTGCAAACCGCCGGAAGGCCTCCTCCAGGGCACTGAGCTCAGGGGCTGCTGCTGCCCCCTCATTGGCACCCTCTGACTCCAGTGACAACCTCTTAGCAGCCTTGTCCTTGGCTGGGTCTCCTGGGGACTTGGGAGGTGTCTTGTTGGCAGCTTTGGCAGCCTTGGCCTTGCTGTCAGCCATGTTGCTAGGGAAGAAGAAGAAGAAAAGGGTCATTCTGCTTCTCACAGCCCTTCTGTGTCCTGGTTCTAGCTGAAGTATGTGGTACCAGGCAACAAGATATGGCCAGAGCTGAAGAGCACCCTCCCTCTCTGGGGGGCTGGGACCCCTCTGAGCTAAATGCCCAGCAGGTCAGTGTTGGTCCAGCTGTTGGACCTGCACTGACCCTGTCAGCCTGACACATGCAGGCTCTGGACAAAGGAGACAGGGTCTGACTCAGCAACTCAGCAACTTCCTGACACCCTAGGAAGATGAACGCTCATCACTTGGGAATCAGGGCAGCCATGTAGGCTGAAAGGTATCTGCACAAAGCAGTCAATAGAAGGCTGATGTAGCATCCAAGTTGCTTCTAGTCTGGAAAGCAAAACCTGTCTAAACTCAACCCTGGAATAAGTCACCCTGGAGCTTTTTTGGACTTTGTGGCAGAACAGCTGGCTTCTGCCTTGACCCTACCAGTTGCATTTCCATGCCCTCCTCCCTGGGCATCACCTGCTGTGGGCGATTGCCTGGAGAAATGCTTAGGGTCTATAAAATGATGCCAACCTTAGTATCCAGGCCAGCCATGCCATGCTTACTCAGATCTGAGCCTTCTGAGCAGAAGCTGAGCCATGCCCAGGGGTGGTAAGTGACCCTGGAGACACACAATAAGACCCTTCCATGGGATACTAGAACATACAGTTGGCCCTTGGGCTCAGAGAAGGGAACCCATAGGGAAGCCTGAAATATAGCCATAGTCTTTGGGTTTTGTGGGCTGTTGATTTCCAAGACAGGCAGACAACCCTGAGGGCTAAGAAGACTGAGGAGGTGGTACCACCTTTCAGCAAGACTCAAGAGCCCAAGGATATCCAGATGATCCAAACATGGCCACTGATATTCCATCAAGGGCAGGCACATGCCGTTTCCAGCTTGGGGAGCAAGGATGATGAGATCTCAGTTAGCATCTCTCTAGGAACTGAGTGTTTAACCGCTCAATGCAAGGAGAACGTGTGGTATAGGCACACACTCCAAAGAGGGTCAATGACAAATGTGCAGGCCCTACCTGGACTGGGGATCTTAATGCCAATGTGGCCAAGGCATATCTTTACTACTAAGGAATATGAAATTTGGCCCCTGCTGAACTCACAATAGTCTGAGTTCCATAAACAGCCAGAATAACATAGATGACAGTCAGCCACATGGCTAGGTCCCCTTCTTGCTTACCCCCTTTGAAAATAGTAGTAACAGCATAACAGAAAAAATCAGCCTTTTTGATGAAAGACTCTTAAGATACTCCGATTCATCCCCAATGGAGTTTCTTGGGGTGCAAACAGGGCCGATGAGGGCAGCAAGGTTCAATTGGAGACTCTAGCTGAGTGTGAAGCTCAGGGGTTCCTACATCCCCACAAGATGTAACTCATGGTGGAGCAACTACATGTACCTCACAGGTTATCTGAGCTTCTGCCCCAAGCCCTCACAGGATACTGAAACACCAGAGAGGCTCTGCCCTTCTGAAGACTGCAGGACAGATCCTGGCAAACAACAAATTCAAACCAAGAAAAAGAACTGTGAGCAAACTAGCAGTAGGGTAATGGCACATTAGGACAGTGAGGCCATATGTCTCACACTGAGGTGGCCATTCTTCATCAGACAAGTGCCAACTGTGTTCTGTTCAGCTTCCTATAGCACATTGGTCTACAAGATAGTGAACAGGTACCAGGATGAGGATGGTCCTCATGGGAAGGAATCAGAAGCACATGGTTAGGGGATGGCCCTCACTTGCAGCCCCACCCTTGTTCATCTGCTGTCGGAGAAAGACTTGTGGATAGGGCTTTCACAGAGGAAGCTCAGAGAGCTCATTAGTCGCTGTGACACCCTAAGAAGATGAACGCTCATCACTTGGGAATCAGGGCAGCCATGTAGGCTGAAAGGTATCTGCACAAAGCAGTCAATAGAAGGCTGATGTAGCATCCAAGTTGCTTCCAGTCTGGAAAGCAAAACCTGTCTAAACTCAACCCTGGAATAAGTCACCCTGGAGCTTTTTTGGACTTTGTTTGTGGCAGAACAGCTGACATCTATGGCTTCACTGAGTCACTGACAGCATGGCTACACTATTTTAAAGCCCCAGTGCCAAGGTTTTTCAATAGGACCAGCCCAGTATGAGATCTACGTAGCAACCACCCGCACTTCACAACACTTGCACAAAGAAGAGACTGAAATGGGAGGGTTGGGACCCTTCCCTGGGTGATGCTCAGAATGCACTTTGGGGGCTTGTAGTCAGGCCTCTAGACTTTGCTTCCTATCTTTGCTTTGCTTTACCCTGAACGTGTATTACCTGAATACCATATCATAAAAGGTTTTTTAAATAGAAGTAACAGTGGGTTATGTCCTAACTGTGGCTATACAAAGACCACTAGACTATTACTTGTTCTGTGAAAGAAATGGTGCTGTTCTATCAGAGCATACCAAGGAGTAGGCTGTGAGGACACAGGGCTCTTCTTCACAGGCTGTCTTTTCTAGTGTGAACTGCTCCATTAGCTCACAATGGCAGCAGTGAGGATAAAACGAGTCTAAAGAGAATTGAGGTTGCACCCAAGGTATTCTGGAATATGGAGGTTCCTGCAGGCCTAATTCTTCACTCCTTCAGCAGTGGGACAGCCAGCTAAAGCTTTTCCCTACCCCCACTCAAAGGGCCCGACCTCCTGCTTTTCCTGCTCCACAGCATCTGAGGCAAACTTAAAATTTAAAGAGACCTTGGTGTGTCCACCATGTCACTAACATTTCCATAGGGAAGTTAGGCCATTTAGAAGAGGTCCCAGGAAGGTACCTAATCCACCCAGTGTGGAAGTAAAGGGATAACCTCTCAGGCGTGAGTCTTGTACCTCCAGTATGTATCCTAGACATGTATTTTATCCCTAGGATATGCCTTTTAACCCTTTCTTGATAGCCTGCAATTCACTGTCTTTCCGCCAGAAGGGATGTACTCCAAACTTCATCCTATGTAGTCTGCCTATAAGCAGTCCTTGCTGGACCAGCCTACTTCAGCACTGATTGCCCTGGGAGCCAAGAGCAGGTATCGTGGAGGAGGGGAGTGGCGCCAGCTGGTGACCCAGCAATGACTGCTTATGTTCCCTGAGGGGCCAGGAGGACAGGTGATGGTAATTTATCCAAGCAGCACTGTGTGTAGGGACAGGCTATGTTACCAGATTTGCATCTTCAGACCAGGCCTGAGGAGGGCAGGGGAAGCCAACTAGAGGTAGGATTACAGATCTTGCAGTGGGAGGGAACATGGGCAGATTCCAGAGACAGCTTTCTGCAAACCTTGAGAACCCCTTAGCTCAAGCAGGATTTCTTGCATCTCATATACCCCAAGTGTTCCTTGCCAACTCCAAAGGATTGACTTCTTCTCAACAAAGCCCTGAGGAAATCAATTGGACCCTATTTTTCAGAATCAAAGATGCTAAAGCAAATCCTAAAAATAGAACAAATCAATTTCTTAATATATATATATATATATATATATATATATATATATAAAACAGTAGGTTTGGAAACAAGATAAATTGATGCTGAGAAGGTGAGTTTAATTCCTAGAACCCATGTTTTAAAAAACAGGCATGGTAGTATGTATTTATAACCCTTCTATACACTGGGGAGATGGAGACAGAACAATAGCCAGCCAGTCTAGTCTAATTAGTGAGTTCTGAGAAATGACATGAGGTTGTGCTTTCTGATTGTGTGTGTACACACACACACACACACACACACACACACACACATACACACGGTACACCTTAATACATACCAACATGTACACATATACTCTCACCATCAAAAAAGAAGGAAAGAAAAATCTAAAGGTGACAAAGAAGAGACTTTATCACCAAGAATCAACTGCTGTGTACCTCAGGGTGTAGCACCATTACAAGAGGAATGTAAACGAGGGGATCAATAAATTGTCTGTAAGCAGGGCAAGGAAATACAACCAGCTGCCTTAAGGACAAGGTGTCCATGAGCAGAGAAGACATCTGTGAATGTGATGAGTGGTCATGAATAAAGTAGGTGTTATGACTAGGGCAGGTGCCCATGAATAAGACAGATAACTGTATGTGGGGCAAGTGTCTGTAAACAGGAAAGAATATGGGAAGGATGGAGAAAGCACTTTTGCCTCTCTGGGGATTCCCCACAGAAGCACACAGCCCAGGGATAGCTCTTTCTCTAGAATGTTCTATGAACTCCATTTCATCCTGGTCACTGGAGGCTGATACAGCCTGGAGAAGCCTAGGGCATGAAAGAAGCAACCTTCAGACAAATCTATGGAAGTGAGACTTCTATCCACTTGCAAGACACATAGTCCTCAATCACTGACCCAAGTCAAGCTGTTCTCAGTTCTACAGGGTTCATCAACAAAATAAGGCCAGGGAAAACCAACTGGAAAGATTGTGACCTGAAATTCAAGAGAGAGAGAAGTCTGTCTAAGATGAGAAGAAGAAGAAATGGACAATATCCACTTGAAACTCACTTTCTCCTCCTCACTACAGTCCACCAAGGCTTGAGTCCTATGGGACCCCATGTAAATCCAGGGTGAAGCTCACTGTATGGGATCTAGACACATCCAGCTAGCCCTAAAGATCTCTCATCTGAATGAGGAGGGGACACAGGCAGCCTGCCCTATACAAGCTCTGTACTTTAGAGTGCACTTACATACAACATATCCTTTGATCATTGTTTGTTTCATTAATAATACAGCTTAATAATACAGCTATACACCATGCTCCTCATCAGGATACTCCATGTGAGTGCCTCTTATCTCAATGAAGACTGCCATCCCATGCACAGTGAACTCCCACAAAGTGGACATTTTCTGAATGTGTATATCTTGTAGGAACACAGAGACAATACCAGAAGCCCAAATCTAACAGGAAACCGAGCTAGGCCCCTTGTCACCCATGCCACATCTACACAGTGCACCCAAAGTATGACGAGGGCTAACCAGGATGGTACACAGTCTCAGTCACTGCTCCAAAACAGTCACTAGAATGAGAATCGCAAGGCCAGACTGCTGCCCACAGGGTGACCTAAGAATCAAACCCTGTGCTTCTCACTGATTCTACGTCAAATAGAATACAATCCTCCTGGGTGTTGTAGGGAAAGGGGAGACCAAGAGCCATGTCCACTCATTCTCTGTACCCTAGGCCTGAGCTGTACTGTAGGCAGAGCAGGAATACATGTTCTAGAAAACCCCATGCATAAGTCAGGAGAGAGGAATCCTGGGCAAGGAGACTGGAAAACCAAGGAAGGCAGGAAACTAAGCCAAGAAAGTCCTAGACCCCTCTATCCACCATGCTCTTTTTTTGTATTCAATATCTAGGGCAACAGAAATGGGCCCAGAATTTCCCAAAAGCATTGACTACTCTATTCAGCTGCCCCGTGTCCCTACCTTCCTGGAATCACATGTCAAGCCTTGCTCACACATTGCCCTGACTTGGCAGGGAACACAGGGATATGGCCACTTTCAGGAGTGACCATTCAAACTTCTGGCTTACAGTTCTAGAATAAGAGACTGAGGATAGCCACCATTTTTGGTTGTGGGGGTCACAGGAATACCTTCTAAAATAATAAATGCAACAAAATCCTATCATTAAGTGGAAGATTGAGCATATAGAAGAACCATGAGACATTCTAGAGTGTTCAACATCCTTAAGGTTGTTCCCACTGTCTAGCCAGGGACCAGGTTTCTCCAGGGCCCGGGATGCCTGTAGAAGTGGGAGTGGGGAGGAAGGGAGTGTTAGCCTCTCCATACCAGCATTTAGTATGAGCTCCAGGCTCTAGACAACTAAGACAGCAGTGAGTGCTGAAATCAAATCCCATCTGATCAAACACCATTTCGAATTCATTCTCCAAAATACTTGCCAATACATCATTCTACATGAGTCCACATGAATAAAAATCAAGATCAAGAGTCCATGTTCTGGGACTGAGTAACAGCAGAAATGCTACTTGGCCACTCATTCAAGCACCTATCTCACAGTGACCTGCCAAGATCTGCCACCATGATCCCTTTAGAAGTTCCATTGGAGGACCTGAGGATGCTGCTAAACCAGTAAACAGGTTCCTAACTCAGCATCAGCATTGTTTCATGATCACCAAATGAACATGAGCACTCAGCTTTGTGCTTGGATAGTGAGAGAGGGAGGTGAAGACTGGTCCGTGGGTGCAACTGACATGGAGCCAGGCAGCTACCTAACAGAGGCTGACCTGTAGCCCCTTAAAACATGTATCTACACCTTAATAGTAGGACCTCTGCATAGAACTGGGCTTGGAAATAGGATTTTGACAAGAAGCCAACCTAGATTAGCCACAGTTGGAAGGTAAATGGTACGCTAATTCCCCATCCCGTCTCATAAGACAGAGACCAGACAGTGTCATGTCTGCATATATCCCTCCAAAAGTATGAGACCTTTGGAGAAGGGATGAAATCAAGTTCCTGGGCTCTCATGAGTGGAGTAAAGCCTCCCAAGAGGCCTGTATGAAATTGGCTGAGGCCTTTCTACTATGTGGTGACATAGAGCTTGACCTCTCCTCTGGAGTATGTTCCAAGAAGGCACTATCTTGGAAGCAGCCACTCTTATCAAACTGTGACCCTGCGGTGCCTTAATCCTGTACCTCAGCCCTCAGAACTGGGAGAAATAGATTTCTATTTTGTATAAATTCCCCATCCTTGGCATTTTGTTAGAGTAGCATAAGTGGACTTGAGAGAGCTATAAGAAGACCTCTGGACTTTCAGAGTCAAGGCACAAGGCCAGGAATGCCCGAGTAACCTGAAGCTGAGGGGCAGGAAGGACCTGCCAGAGCCAGGGCAGGAACAAAGCTTACCTGAGACATGAACATCTGGCTTCCAGAACTGTAGGAGAATGGCTCCATGCCATGTTACATCACTCCGTGTGTCATTGCCATCACACAGCTTCTGAAGTCTGACCAGAAGAGGAAGAAGGACTCGACAGAGCCACTTAAGCAAAGACCCATGAAGACAAAGCCTTGGGAGAGGGGCAGAGGGGCAGATGGGGCAAGACCAAGAGGCCCTGGGAAGCCAACCTAAGCAAGCCAAGTTTTACATGGAACTACATACAGCACCATCTTCTGTGACACACATCTCACCTTCCAGTGTTATGTGCTGGGGCAGAAAAAGGGAGGTGCACAGCCAAGGTGAGCAAAATTATAGAATAAGCACATGACACACCTCCAGGGAACTTGAGGAGGCTAAACTCCTGTGCCCATTTACTATTGACCAGAGCCAAATACTCTCGGGTAGTGTTAGGTTGTTATGTTGCTGTGGCCACACCCCTGCCTGCAGGGGCTCATGTCTACCTTTAAAATCCCCAGCCATGTGGGAGACTTTCTCTTTCTCTCTGCCCCCTACTCTCTCTTTTTCTCTCTCCTCTCTTCCCCTCCCCCTCCTTAATAAACCTAACATGGCTCCCTTGGCAGCGTGCTGGTGAGTTCTTTCATGAGCGAAATACTAAATTGCCACAGGACGTATGGTATACACTCCCAAAAGGAAAAGATTCTAAACAGCACCAGACTGGAATTAAGGATATCTGTTTATCAAAGAGTATTAAGAGACCAAAAGGGCAAAGCTCAAATAAGGAAAGATTCTTGTTATATACAACAAACACTGACTTGTCTGATATATACAAAAAGCTTCTATAGTCAATAAGGAAAAAAAGGAGATTACTCAACAGAACAAGACAGTCCAGGGGAGAGCCAAAGAACACAAGAAATGCCAATCTGTGTTAGTATAATCAGGAAAGTGTAGATACAACCACAAACCAGATACCAGACACACCTTGCAAGGTGGGAACAGTTAAGACTGACCTAGGCAATTGTTGGTGGGGTGTGGAGCACAGAGCACCATATGGGGAAGGTAATTAGTGGAATGCTCTAGAAAGCAGCATTCCTGGCTCACTAAATCTGAAGGAGCACATAATCTGAGGCCCAACAACTTCAGGTCTTTCAGGAGCTTTTCAGTCTGTAGGAGAGTCTAAGACAGCTGTATTCTTGATTTCCAAAACAGTGAGGCAATCAAAGACAGAAGAGGTTCACAGAACAGAAAACTAGAACCATGGGAGAGTCTGCTTAGACTAAAATTAGTCAAAAGAAGACAGTCCAATAGAATTGTAGTTATATGATTTCATATGTATAAACGTCAAAAACAAATCCAGGCAAGAGCTAAGCCAGTGTTCAAGAATATATGTTCATGAAGTAAAACTAATAAGACCCTTCTACTCCCACACTTTCCACCTCAGGACAAAGGGCAATGGGAATAGCTACCAGGAGGAAATTGAAATTACAGAACTAAAGCAGGGTCCCTAGGGAAGGGGCGAGCCATCTGGCAGAGCTCACAAGCCTGGCAGGTGGAAGAGGAGCCTGAGATAGGATTCATAAACTGCTCTCCTCACACTTGCCTGAAAGACCAAAGAAAGTCTTACATTTGGGTGTCTAGACATCAAGCCACAGCTTAGAGCTGAGTTATATTGCATGCAGTACAGTTAAAAGAGACCATGAACCCAAAAAAGATTTTCTTTTCATTAGGAAGTATCATTCTGTCTATGTACTTTACCCTGATAACAGTAAGCCATCTGTACAGGCTTCAGGTCTTAGAAACCATATACTCTGGGACCCCAGCAGGACCATTCCTAAGACTGGCAAAGAACACTAGGGGGAGGCTTCCCAAGTGCTGTAGACTCTTAGGTGCTATTGGGAGGATCCTGTGGGTCTCAGTGGGGCTGTCCTAGGTGGGAATAACCCGTGAGTGATGCCATTGGTGAAGGATACCATAAGGAGACTCCTGTAGGTCATGGATGGGGCTGACATGGGTGATGGCTACCATGGATGAGGTTGCTTTGATTGCAAGGTGTTGGTAGTGGGATGCTGTGGACAAGGGAAGCCCTGGCCATAAACAGAGGATGCTAAGGTTGAAACACTGCGACCCTTCTCTATTAGGAAGCTGGTCTTACCAGGTTGAATCAGCAGGAGGAGACCCCACTTCCAGTAGGAAGTGGGAAGCTCAATTCTCAGGCATGGGGTCTCTGGGTACAGCCTTGCTAAATGAGGGGGAAGGGCTGGATAAAACTGCAAGGTCCCCTTTCCTGGCAGAATTGAAATCACACCTCCTACAGGCTCCTCCTTCAGTTGTGCACTATAAATAGGCCAGTGGGCTCTGCTGAGAAAGCCAGTTTTCATCTTCTGTGGAACCCAGCAGAGCTGTTTTCAGGGTCCAGTAATCTCCAGAAAATTTTCTCCCAAACCTCCATTCTTCATGGGTGGTTTCAATTTTCTTAAATGAAAATTTCTAATGCTTATAAAAGCTCCCAAACTCGTAGTTGATAATTAAAATAGCTAATATTCCACAGCCTCAAAGAATGGAGACGGTGGATCCAAGAAGCACCAGGAGGAAAACGTGCCACTGTGCGTCTTACCCGCACTTCGCCATTGGTAAAGATAAAGATTTTCAACACGCCACTTGAATTAGGGCACCTTCTCTAATGGTGGGTCCCTGTGGCAATCACCAGATTTTTTTTAATAGAGGAGTCCTTTAGAGACACCAAGCTCAGATTGTGCCCCTCCCCCTCACCAGTCCGCTAGGGTCACGTGACGGGAGAGGGGCTGGCACGCGAGCAGAAACAGCAGCCCGCCGCCAGAGAACCCAGCTGAAGGCTAATCAAGCTTCCCCCCCCCCGCCACACCCCACCCCCATTGCTCTAGTCCTGGAGAGTTCACACTGCCTGTGCAAGCCACCTACTCGGCCAAGAGAGGCCAAATATGCAAGTGGGCGCTGGGCCATCATAAACCCCAGGACGCAAAGAACCGATCACCAGGACAGCAGAGCCTGTTCAACGCCGTGCCACAAAGGGCATTACTCGTCTTCCTCCCCTCGTTCAAGGCCTCGTTTACATAACCGAAAACGCCAAGGAAGAGTCAGATCCTCCCTCTCCCGCGTGCAAACATGGGCTTTCAAGATGCGAACCCGACAGAACCCTCGCCACCGCGACTGCAAGATGCAGGCTCGAAAGGAGGATGGAGGAGCGAATAGATTCTATCACCTGCAGAACGCAACGCAAGCTCAGGATTCGAGACCCGTGGACGCCCGATCAGCTCCTACTTGATTTGCGCAGCTCAGGGCAGTGGCTTCTCTTTACACCGTTTCCCATCAGGTTCCGCGGTCAGCAACCAGAGGCTCGGCGAGGCCTAGCACCTGGGTCTGGTGGGGAACCGTGGGGGTGCTTTCGGTCCACCGGATTAAGTGGCGACGCAATGCGCTTGGCTCAGTGTACACACATACCCATTCTTGACACCATTGCCCCGAGATTTTGGAGAAACCACTGCTCCAGCTGCAGACAGTGGCAGGTGGCCAGCCTCACAGACCCGAGGTTTCCCTAACGGCCCCGGAGCCGAGCCTCGGACCACGGACAGCGCCCAGCGTTAGCTTACCTCCTAGATGCGTCCACTGGTGCGCCTCCGCGACTAGACTTGCGCCCGGGGGCGCTGAGCTCTCGGTGCAGCGCGCCCGGGCCCCGCCCACATGCCCCGCCCACATGCCCCTCCTCCTTCTCCTCCTGCCTTGCCTAGGCGCGCACTGTGGCTCCTCCCGGCTGGAGCGCGGCGCCCCAAGACCAAGGCCACTACTGCCTTACAAGGCTGCCGCCCGCACTGCTGGCCTATGGTCGCGGCTCGACTCAGGGCGCGGTCGTCTGTGGAGCTACGGAGCGTGGGAACCGGGCGGTGGTTGGAGCGAGGGGGGGAAGAGCTAGTGGGGCACACCTGGCCCTAGGGCTCTGGGTGTGCGTCCAGTCCCAAGAGGAGAAGCTGAGGCTGGTGGCGCATTTGCAGCCTACACCGAACACAGTCGCTTGCTGATTCCTTCTTGCGCTGAGAGCTTGGTGCGCGTGATGAGATGCTGGCCGCTCCAGTTACCTGTATGAGAAAGATCACGAGACTCTGCTGGTTTTCCTTCTTTCTAGGGATACTTGCCATTGGATCTCTACCCCGCTGACACTGTGGTGAGGTCATGGCGGCATTGCCTCAGTAGAAGATGACTGTAGATTATGGGGTTCCTAAGGCGATGCAGCGGGGCTGGAGGCAGAGGTTTTGTAGCAATAGACTCTTCGGCACCCTAGATTGTCTCAGGGGTTAGCCTCTGACTTCAACTCAGATTTTAGCCAAATCAACCTAAAGGGGAGTGTGTAGGGAGTGATGAGTGTCTGACAAATTAACTCATGCTTGAGGAAATCTTGTTCTGCAATTTCAGAAACAAGGCCCACCTGGGCACTTGGAGCAATTTAGCCCCGTCCCCCATGGTGGTCTCTGACCCTCAAATCCCCCAGTCTCCCTGCTTTCTTCAGCTGCTCAGAAATGACTAAAAGTGACTTCTATTTCTTGTTTTCCTGTGAATTCCCACTATGGGAGTCATATGAATACAGGACTGTTGGGTATGAGGAATGGAAAGCCACACCCAGGCCCTCTTCTGTCTCTCAGCTCTTCTTTATGGCTTCCTGGCTTGGCCACTTTTCTTTTGTCCCACGAAGTCCCAAGCCCTGTCATCCTCTGGAAATCAAAATGTAAGCAAAGTACTGAAAAGCTGTCATTCATGTTTATGTTCCTACTAGCATATTTTCAAAAGATGACTTTTTAAAATTTTATTTTTACTTATTGTATGTGTGTATGCCTGTTTGTCAGTATGTACACCACATACATGCTGGATGACCTCCGAGGCCAAATAGGTATGTTAGATGCCTTAGAACTGGAGTTACAAGTAATTGTAAGATGCCTAATGTGGTTGATCCTCTGCAGACTTGTATCAATATTATAAAGTTCTGGAGGATCTGCTGTTAACAACCATGGTCCCAGATGTGAGCTAGATGGGCCTTAGGGTTCGGATAATATCTTCTGATAGCTGCTGAAGCCTCAAAGATTTCACATGCAGACAACCTGTACAGGGATCCTGCACCAAATCTGGATGCAAGTGCCTCTAATGAGCATCCCTCACAGTGACCCAGCAAAACACCTCTGCTGGGGTGATGGTAGGCCCCAAATTCATTACATTTGGAAGCTCAAAATGTGTGTAAACAGAGTCTTGGTCTAAGGTTTCAGTGGAAAAGGCTCCTTCCTACCTGGATCCCCAGGACCACAAAAAGTGTATGAGGGGGTGTCTGCATATAAAATTAATGTCCTTATGAAACCTTGTCCTAGATTATCCTAGTGTACACTAAATCGGGTAACAAGTGGGTGACCCTGCAGTATCAGAGTACCTAAGCAAACCATGTGCAGGTGCAGGTTCCCAGAGATGTGAATGCTGCAGACCAAAGAAAGGTCCAACTATCTTTTTTGTGACCCAGGCCTAGGAGAGACACCCAGACCAGAGCAGTAGCCAGGCCTAGAAGGTCCTATCAGAGCAGCATGGAGCTAAGGGAACAAACAAATGATCATTGGTAACCTCCAAAGTTCAGACCTCAGGGTCAATGGCTGGGGGAATGGGAGCTATGCTGAGTTCCAGATAAGAACAGGAGGATGTGGCAGAGGAGCCTGAGACACTGGCAGGTTTCCAGCTGGATTGCACAGGTGTTCCTGGGGAGGCTCAGTAGCCCATGTCCTAGGAACCTGCAACAGGAGTCTCCATCAGGGTCACCCAGAGACCAGAATGTGCAGCCTACTGCAAGGTGTAGTCCTAGTAAGCTTACAAAGGCAGCCCACTGTGGGAGAGCAACTAGTGCCTCAGGGTCTCCAAGAAAACAGCTCCAGAGATGTGTTACTGCCTGGCAGGAGCCCTTGTTGAATGCCTGTGTGACTCTCTGAAGTCCTGAGGTTGGCACATGAAGTCACCTGCTGCTGCTGGCAGTGCTGGATCTAGCCTGAATTCTAAGCTATCTTCTGGTTGGTTCTGTAGGATATATGTCTCTCAAGCCAAATCACATCTCTTTGTAGGTGTGAGCAAGGAGATGAGGCCTGGTAGGCCCTATTTATGTAGCTCTCTAGGCCTCCTCATCCTTATAGGGACTAGGCAGAATGGTACTGCTAATGGCAAAGGCTGACTCTGGGTGGGTAGCACCTTGCCAGCCATGGAGTTGGGTGGGTCCTGCTTTGCAAGTGTACAACAGGGATGTACTTAGGCCTCAAGCCAAGACAGTTCCAGGAAAGTGATAAGGGTAGCTGGGCTGTGGGGTAGGAGGATTTTTCTAAGGATGTGGGGACACTCTTACTGTTGGGGAAAGCCTGGCATCATGGACAGATATGGTCATTTTCTTTTCACACCACAGTTAAGGATGCCAGGGAGGCCCTGCCTGTGGCCTTCAATGACGATGGGCCATGAGCAAACTTCAGCCCCTAAGTGGTTGTCAAACATGAACAAAGCCTGGCAGCTAGACTAAGACCAGAGGTTTCATAGCTCTGGGGCCTGGGTCAGAGGTTAAACTCCAAGAAAAGAGATGAGTGCTTAAACTTGGGGCCCTGCTAGCCTCTGCTCTGTATGATTCTGGTAGTGTACTCAAAACCAGACAGGGTTAGACACTGCCAGAGCACACATGCCTTGTGAGCAAGCAGACCTGAAGATGGCAAAGTGTTCTCCCTGCATACCTCCCTGCGTACCACCTCACATCTTTCTACCTATATGGATCCTTAAACAAGGTTCTGCTTTGGCCCTCAGCTTGATTTCTAGCCAGCACTGCCCCTTGCAGGGAGCTTGTCTTCTAGACTCACAGGTAGGATCAGAGTAT
This sequence comes from Sigmodon hispidus, assembly GCA_004025045.1. Taxonomy (NCBI): domain Eukaryota; kingdom Metazoa; phylum Chordata; class Mammalia; order Rodentia; family Cricetidae; genus Sigmodon; species Sigmodon hispidus. The sequence goes on from PVIH01000232.1 coordinate 282,077, forward strand.
CACTGAGTTACAGTGTAGCCCAGCCAAGGAGTCACAGCAAATTCTATTAGTAGGTGAGCTTCTCCAAGCCTGGAGTTCTGCTGACTGTCCCCCTTACCAGCCAGAACACTTCTGGTTGACTTTGATCCCCAGAAATCCCATCTGAGACTGAGAAGCAGCATGTTGGAGGCAACCTGTCCCACGGAGAACACAGGGATGAGCAAGTGGTCCTTTCCACAGGAGGCATCTGAGCCATCCCAACAAGCCCTTATCAGCTGGCCAGTGGCTCTCACTGAACGTCTCCATGACAAAGTTACATTTCTGTGTTTGTCACACGTGAAAAAAATTTACACATTCTATTAACTAAAGTATCACATTTTATTTTTCAGCTATAACTCTACAAATTTAATATTAAACGGCTTCAAGTTTTAAGAACCTAAAGTTTGCTTCTTTTGGCTAAAAGCATTTTTGGCCACACAGCCTCAAGGCTGAGCACAGTATCTCCTTCCACAAGCGATAACTCAGCTTGTGTGGATTGCATTTGTAGCCATGAAAAAAACTTATGGAAACAAAATGTGGCTCAGACTGGCTGTAGACACCTGGTTTTTTTTAAGAGCTTCCTTCTTCCTGGGAGTGCACACTGAAATTTGCCTATGCAACCTTGTCTAGGGATTCCAGTCACACTGGTCAACAATGGGAGTTCAGCCCTAAAGGTAGATGAGATCCAAATGGAGCTACAGTAACCTGTTGTGGCTAGGAATCTCCTTCTCTGTAGAAGGAAGGGCACCGTCAGCCAGCTCCACCTTTCATCCCATAACAGTGATGCAGAGAATGATATCTTTGAATTCTACCCCATATGGTGGACATCTACTATATCCTGACAAAAGATCATCCACCTTTCTGTGTACAGTGGGTAGCACAGGTCTGAAGGCCCTTGATGTTGTATGAAGTGTGTGGTTCATAGCCTACTAAATAATAGAAGAAGCCTGAGTATATCTAAGTCATGCTTTGCTTGTGAGCAATATTTATAAAGACGTATAGTCTTCGTTAAGACGTATAAATAACTGTCACAAAGGGCTTCCCAGCAAGTTGGAGTTCTCTCTCCCTATGAAGTAACACAAAACAGATCTGAGGGTAAGACAGCAAAGGACTATGGTCTCTGAAAGATGAACACCCACCTCTAATAGCTTTGCAACTGTGGAGTAGAGTAGAGAAGCCAGGCAGTGATCTCCAAGTCGGGGAAGCCACGAGACCTGGAAGAGGGACCACCATAAGGTCCTTCAAGTGTTCATCTGGGCACAGGTCACTCGGACAAAGGGGAAAACCATCTAATTCTGGAAGATAAGGTGAGTGCATATTCAGAGAGAGAAGGGCTGAGACAGACCCCTACCTGACAAGTTAGGAGCCTCAAAACCTGTGCTCATTAAAACGAAGCTGTGTGGTTTCACAGAGAGTGCAGTCACCCTGGACTGATCTCCATTCTGGTCTTATCTATAACTTAATAGCAAGGGACAAAAAGACCAAAATTTTTTTAAAAAAAAACACTTGTAACACAGAATAATAACACAGAATATAAAAATAATCAACTCTAAGAAAAAGTAAGCTTCACATATTCTGGCATCTAATCAGAAATATAGGCAAAGATGCAAGAAAACTTGACCCATAGTTAAGAAACAAACCAATTTACTGACCCTAGACCAGCATAAGGGCATTTAAAAAGTATCATGACTATATCCTCCTGTTTGGGAAATACAACAATCCAATCAAATTCCTAGAGGTGAAAACTATGTACACATGCTAAATACAATGGATGGGATGAGCAATAAAATAAATTTTCAGGACCATCCATGTGAGGCCAAAGTTATATCAGCTTTTCACAAGGAAAGGAGAAAGAGATCTGAGTGATCACCCAGGTGATATGTCACCAAGTATATGGTTAGCTGGGATTCCAGAAGAAAAACAAGGTGAACAGTTCTGAGGTTGTCCTCTGGGCTAAACATACACACACGCACATATAGAGACACAGACAGACAGACAGACAGACAGAGATAGACACAGAGACACAGAAAAAGAATGAATATAAATGCATTATGGTGCACTGTTAAACGGAAATTTTTTAAAGTAGCCATGGGAAGGAAGTAAAGTCCTAACCTGGGTCTGTACAGCAGGTAAGAAAGAAAGAAAGACAGTCTATACCATAACAGCTACCAGAAACCAGCTCTGATGAAAGGATTTTGAGGTTCTGTTCATGCCTTTATCTTTTTTGCAAATATTTTGGTTGATTACAATTGTAGGTAGCTGACTTAGGTCATGATTTAAGTTTATGTCTCTATTAGGCTGAAAGTGCACTGGTTCCTCCTGCTAAGAGTTCAGTGCTGGTATGCAGCTCTGTCCCACACTTTCAGCTCTCATCCAAGAAGCCCTGAATCAAGTGACCCCACTTCCCTATGCTCTCTCATCCCCAGCCTCTGGAAGATCTCATTTTTTTGTAGACCCCAGATGCAAATAAAAGTATGTTTTTATGAATGTGTTAGTAATTTTATAAGCACAAGAATTACTATATAGCCTGGACCCTCCCTTTTAAAATCTTATTTCTTTTTAAATATATATTTATTATATTATGTGCATTGATGTTTTGCTTGCATGTCTGTGAGGGTGCCAGATCTTGAAGTTAGAGACAGTTGTTAGCTGCCATGTGGGTGCTGGGAATCGAACCCGGGTCCTCTAGAAGAGCAGATGGTGCTCTTAACCGCTGAGCCATCTCTCCAGCCCCTAAAATCTTATTTCTTAAACCCTGTCCATGTTCCAGATTCAGGTACCCTGCCCTGGCACGATATTGCAGAATACATCTGCCACTCTTTCTGAAAATTCTCTTTAGCCACCCAGTTCTGGAGCTCATCTCTTTCGAGAAATTTCTGTTTGTAAGTTCTGAGATCACCCTTCTGGAAACCAGAGATCTGCTTCTTCCTGGAGGCTAGGTTGGTAGTGAGCTGTCTCCCGGTCCCTGGATTCTATGTACGCTGAGGATCACTTGCCATGGCCACACACTCACCCCTCTATTACCCTTTCTCATCTCTCAACCCTTCCATGTCTCCCAGCACTCTGGAGGCAGAGACAGGTGGATCTCTGTGAAATCTGGCTCCCTTATGCTAGCTTTTTTCTCCTCCTTCCCTTTTTGGCCATACATTTGCATTGATGGTCTTTAAATGCACCTTAAACCTGTGATCATACAGAAAACATTTGACCCTCTTTGCCTGGAACCCCTTTCCAGAGTTAAAGTACTGAGGACATACTGAAAGACTGAGAGCATACTCGTGTTCCCAGTGAGTCATTATGAGGCATCATCATAGTGTCCATCATTTAAAAACTGAATGGCAGTTGTTTTAAAAAGTGTTTAAGAGCACTCTAAGTTCAGCAGGCTGATGGAGTGGCCAGACTTTGTTATTGGACATGGGGGTTACAAACTGTGCACCACATCAGGTCTAGCCACCACTCCTCAAAAAAAACAATAAAAAGATCCAGTTAAAATTAGAAGGCAGAAAAATATTTATCCAATGTGTGGCCACATTGGGAAGACAAACAAAAAGATCCAGCAAACCCCTTAGGTATATCTTCCAGGTCCTGAGGTAAGATTAACATTTAAACAGAAAGAGATTTGAAATGAAATCTCTTCCCAGAAGGGAAGTTTTCTCTCTGGTTGGTACCCTTTCTGTCTCTAAGAAAGAGATTCCTGGGGAAACTCTCATTTGGGGAGGGTGTGTTGTTTAACAGCCTGATAGTTAGATCAAGAAAAATAAATGTCTCTTTAGAATATCTTCATTTCTTCTAGGCTGGTTATAGTGTGAGCACTGCAAATCACATGGAGCCTTGTTTCTATTGCTAGCCAAACAAGAGGATGCCAAAGGTATCCTGACTTCTGTGGTAACCAACCAAGGGATGTTATAACCAAGGGTCTGACCCTTTGAGCCCACAGTAATCATCCACCTCATGGAAATAGCATCCACAGTGTAGACAGAATGCATCAGCTCATGGCTGTCCCATAGACATTCCATGTGAATTCAAGATACTACTTCCCAAGCTTATCCTCTGCCTCACTGAGACAATTTTCTGTAGTCTTATTTCTATCCTCTGACAGTATCAGTTTATTGTTGTGAATTCTGTGTCTTCCAGCCATTTCATACTTCATCATATCATCCCCCTTGACTTCTGCTGGTTTATTCTCAGCTCGTCTCCTCTGTATATATTCATTTGTGCCTCTTAGACCTTATG
>PVIH01000232.1:286424-312885 GCA_004025045.1 Sigmodon hispidus
ACACTCTCTCTCTCTCTCTCTCTCTCTCTCTCTCTCTCTCTCTCTCTCTCTCTCTCTCTCTCTCTCTCTCTCTCTCTCCAGAATATGGGTCAGGTTTGCTCAAATGTTCAGATTATATAGCTGGAAGGAGATATTGATCTACCAGAGGAGTCCCAAGCATCCAAAAGCAAGGTGAGAAGGTTCTTGATGTTTTTCCTGTCTGAGATGGCTTGTTTCTGAAAGGTTGTAAGAGGATTCTGAGCTGGAGTGGCAGGGTCAGAAACTAGCTCTGCCTTAGAAAGCCACAGTAACAGAATAGGGAGGCTGAACCCTCACTTTCTGGTCCAATCACGACTCATACTTCTCATCTGAAAATAAGTGGCAAGGAGATTAAGAGCATGTTCCTATTTTAGTTGGCCAGATTGTGCTGGCTAGTTTTATGTCATTTTGACACAAGCTATACTCACTGGAGAGGAGATAGCCTCAATAAAGAAAATGTCTCCATAAAATCCAGGGTGTAGCAAGCCTGTGGGGTATTTTATTTATTAGTGATTGATGGAGGAAGATCCAGCCCTTCCCTGGGGTTGTGGTCCTGTATTCTATAATAATAACAGAAATAGAAATATAGTAAAATAAACATTTCTGCAGCCAGCAGCAGCATGCTTCTGAAGAAGAAAACATTGTTTGCATTGTGGACAGTAATTACCTTCATGGGGGAGGCAGGAGACAAGGACCCTTCACTTTTCATTGGTGACTTATTTTTTAAATGTTTTATTAATTTACTTAATGAAGACACTATGGAATGCATCTGGACGGCAGAGGGCAGTTTGTATGACTTGGTTCTCTCCTCCTACCGTGTGAATCCTGGGGTCAGGTCATATGCCTTGGCGGTGGTAAGCACCTTCACCTGTGGAGCCATCTTTCTGGTCCTGATAACTTTTTTTGTTTAAAAAAAAAATTTAACACTCTATTGAATCAAATTTGGATAGATCCCTATATTACTCCAACAGAAGACTGTCTACATGACATAAGTGTTTGCTTTCATCATTGTCTTTGTTAAAAAGCTGTTTGTCTGCTTTGTCCACTTAGCACAATCTGTAGAAGAAAAGAAAGCAATAGACACAGGTTTGTTATTCTGCAAAACATGGTAAAGTGAATTCGAAAGAGCACACTTAGAGGTTGGAAGGACAGCAGTCATGCCCTTCATCTAGGTCTTATGACCTAGATAATCATTATGTGGGAACAGTGCCATAGCTGCACCAGGGGTGGATGTTGGGTTTATTTCCTTCATTCACTCCAGGAAAAAGATGAGCTGACAAATGGAGGGGTCTGTGATAGGCAAAGTTTCCAGCATTAGAATAAGGAAGGTGCACATTAGGGCCATTTGAGGCCTAGTGATTGCTATAGTGAGTTCCATTCTGGTTGTTTTTAGACCTACATGCTAAACAAAAGTATTTTGTTTCTGGCCCCGGTGCTTCTATTGTCTAGGAAGCTGATAAATCTGTGCCCCTGTGTATACTGAGGAGAAGATGGATAGATAACTACTATGTAAAACATTTCTTTGTAAATTTTGACTTGCAAATAGAAAAGTCATTATAAGATACTTCTAAGTTGAAATAGAATAGTTCTCATTTGTTTCAATGATATGGTCTCCCTTCAATGATCTAATTCTAAAAAAATATAGTCAGGGTGCCAATGGGTTCATAAATGAGCATATTATAACAAGAGAAAATCTCACAGGGAAACACTAGTGGTTCAAAAATAACATCCAGAAGGAGAGAAATCAAAAGGCACCAGAGTACAGAAGGCCTGGTCAAGGAAGTATATAGCAGAAGATAGAATATCCTGTCTTGTGGCAGGGGATCCTGAGGTAGGGAGAGGTCAGAGAACCACGAGATGAGCTGCTCCACAACTAGCCCTACCACAAAACGTATTGAATCTTGAGGCAGCAATGGCATGCCCACCTCAAGTGAAAACAGCACCGATATGGAATGTTAGGACAGATAAGGAACTCAAAGGACCCAAGGAACAAAGATGAGACAACATATTACAATATCAATATTAAAATAAGAATAAGAAGAAAATGTATTATTATTTTAAATGAAAATAAAAACACAACAGAGTAGGTGAGATGGTGGAAGACCTGGGAGAGGATTTATGGAAAGACTTACTGATGTCTCCTCTAGGAAATGCACATTTGAGTGTATGAATCTCATTTAGAAGTCATATGACCAAAGGTATCTTTAAGATTACTGAAGCCCTAGAAAGATTGCTGTGAAGATATTTTCTTTTAATTGAAACACTGCCTCCTAAAAGGAAGTTTCTAAAACAAAGGAAGTTAACTGAGCTTAGAAAGCTTAGGAAGCTTATGAAATTCTTGAAACTTTGGAAATTCAGAAAGTCACAAGAATCACAAGGTCCCTCCAGAAATATTATAAAAGCACTAATCAATTGCTGAAGAGAAGAGACTCTCCAGACGGCAGAGAATTCTAAGGATACAGCTTTTACGAGTCATCATCCATGCTTGGATGGGCTTTTTGTGATGCCCCTATAAACAACCTACCACTCCTATTTCTGTAAGTAGCTACAGTAAACCCTAATGGCACACCAAGATAGACTGGGTGGAGTCTCTTCAGTCTTTCATAGGAGACCCATCTAGAATGAATAGATGTTTGTTCATGTCTTCTCGGGAAAAATTACTCCAGTAGCCCTAAAGCTATGAGAAGCAGCTGGATCAACTGTTACAATTCTGGAACCCACTAAATACTTGAAATAATGGGTAAACATGAAGGAGACTGAGGCTGCTGCTTTTTCCTAAGTGAATAGTGTGCATGGGCCAGCTGCTACCGCCCATTCTTTTTCTGTAGCTATAGGAAATATATCTCCACCCATGAGGCACCTGGCTGGTACTAGGGAGGTCTTGTTCTCCAAAAGTGATGCATTTTAGTTCATTGGGTGGTACCCTGAAGGATCAGCACAGATGCCTGCCTTCTCTTGTTCCTCTTGGCAGCACTGGGTTTCCCTAGCATCTACTATAAGATTTAAAATTACTTCAAGGTTTTAAATGGCCTGTTACTTTAAATTTTGTTAGACCTTTAATGAAATCTTTGTTACTAATGATGACAGAAAAACTTTAATATTAGTAATGTTTATTTTCAAATTTCATTAGAAAAGTCACAAAGGGATTGTTTTATCTCTCAACAAATGAAAATTCACAATCATTGTTCTGAAAGTCTCAATTTGATTTTGAAATTTTAATGCTTAGAATTATCTACTAACCTAAAATAACAAAGAACACAAAGAAATGAAAGTTCATTCCTAGGAGAAAAACAGCAGAAGCCATCTCTGAGGAAGCTTAGACTTTTTCATTATTAAGCAAAACTCATTAAATCAGCTGTCTTAAATATGATGACTGAATTAAAGGAAATAACAGCAAAGAACTAAAGGAAATTAGAAAAACAAGCCATGGACAAACGAGAATACTAACACAGAGAGGGATTACAGAAAGGAAACAAGCTCAGGAGCTAAAAAGTACAGTTACGGAAACAAGAGGTCATTCAAGAAGTTCAACGGATTTGAGCAGAAGAAAGAATCAGATATCCTGAAAACAACTGGAATTATTCAAGCTAAAGACTGCAAACAAACACAACTGAGGAAGGTAAACAGAGCAAAGCAGAGTCCCAGGAACCCAGGAAACAGCAAGAATACCAACACATACGTCATGTGAGTCTCAAGAGTAAAGGAGTGAGGGAAAGCCACAGAAAAAAGGGGATGGGCAAAATAAAACTTTTCAAATCTGATCAAAGATATAAATCGCCACATCTAAAAATGTTAGCAAATTCTAAGTAAAATAATCTCCAAATATCCACACCAAGACACACCACATTCAGTTTTTTCAAGACTTCCATAATGAGAGAATTTAGGAAAAAAGCAAGAGAGATGTGACTAATCCCAAATGAGGGAGCCATAGTAAAGTTAGTGACTGGTATTCCATTAGAAACGATCATTGCTGAAAGCCACGGGCTAGAACCCTGAAAGTAAAAGAAAGGACAGCAACAACCTGCCATATAAGAAAGAATTCTACATCTGACAAAAATGCTCAAACAAACAAAGATGAGACCTAAGAGTACAAAAATACCATTGACTTTGTTTTGTGTTGGCCATCTACTTCTTGAAATGGGACCTACCTGAAGTGTGGTTAAAATAACCAGTGAGATGCCATTGGAGAAAACTTAGGCCTGTTTGTTTTGTTTTGGGATATGTGTGTGTGTTTGTTTCTTATCTTTTGTGGGATTCAGCCAGAGGCTGGAATGTAGGGAGAATCTAGAAAGTGTCAAAGGAAAGAAATCGTTATCAGAACATATTACATGAAATTTTTTCAATTAAAAATTTTAAAAGGCTTAAAAACTTTAAGTTGAACATGCATTTGAAACACACTTGCTCACAGTCCTTGAAGAAATATCCAGAAACTATAGCAAATGCTCCATAGTACTGATGACACAGAGTTGGGAGGCAAAGAATACAGTCAAACCCATTGAGCACAGTTTTGAAAAGAGGAGGACACTGTTAGAGGATGACAAATAGGAGTGGCTCTTTAACCAAGGACAGTCATCTTTGCCATAAAAAGCAAGAGGTCGTCCAGACCTAGAAGTAGAGCGATGGCAGGGGCAGGGGTGAAGGATGAGGGAAGGGGTACGATGTGTGTTGGAGCACAGGGTTTGGAGTGGAGGTCCATTGTCTCCATGCAGAGCATTCAACAAGCCCTACCCAGCTAACAGCCAGCCCCTTCCACCCCATGGGAAACAAGGAGACTTCTGTTAGGACACAAGACAGAGGGAGTCATCATGGAAAAAGGAACAGCAATACAGGAGACTAGGGGCCTTCCTGGAAAAGATTATTGTTAATCAGAATTTAGGAGGCTTACAATACAGGAGGACATGACCAGGGAGAGACAGGCAGATAAGTGGTATTGACCAAAGAGGAGATAAACAGAACCGCACATGTACATATGTGTTACATTAGGAAGACAGAAATTGTGAGGGCTGTCCATTGAAATGAGCAGGACAAGATGGGAATCTGGGAGTCAGATCCTGACTTCATAGCCTATACTCAAATAGACCATAGGGAAAGGACTTAGATATTACAATTTTAAAAACTGTTAAGTATTAGCAGAAAAGATATTTGTTGTTCTTTCAGGTATTTGAGCAGAAAGACATTAATCAAGATTGAAAACGTGTTACCTATAAGGTAAATTTAAGTGTGGCACTTATGGCTCTGGTTCATTGATGATGGTAAATGAAAGACAATTAAGTTCCACACCTGAAAACTCTACACATAGTTTATACAGCTGACAAAAGGCATGTTTCAAGTTCCCCTGAATCAGTATCGAAAGCCAGATGTGGTGGTGTACTCCTATAACCTGCAATCACCCTAATGGATGTGAGATAGTATCTCACTATAATTTTAAAATAACTTTTATTGAGTTTGTTTTGTGTCAATGTCATACATATAACTCTGATTATAGTGACTCCCCGTTTCTAATCAGCCCAGGCTGACCTTGAAATCAGTAATTCCCATGCCTCATAATTGTTTTTTTAATATCTTAAGGCAATTCTACATTTATGGAATATATTTTAATTGTGTGGTATATAACGTCATATTTATGATGTCAGGCTCAAGACAGTACTATTTTATTCTGTTCATCTTTTCAACAGCATTGATACTCCTATTCATGTAAAGCACAAGCAGGTTAGAGGTGGAAATAGTACGATACTTCTATTTATGGAAAACACAAATGGGTTAAAGACAGAAGTTAAGTTCCTTCTGTTTTATGTCTCAGTGCCCTTCCTATACCAGTGACTTCTGGGACCATCCTGAAACACCTGCACTTTAGTCCCATTGGATATGAGAAACCAGGGTGGACTGAGATGAGGGGATGCTTGTGGAGAGTGACCTGGATATGGTGGTGTCATTGTGTCTACAACACTCTGACAAAGCTCAGGTATGTGACATTGACCACAATATAGGGAGGCTGAGGAGTGCAGTATGAAATACATAGCCCTCTCCATTCAGGACACTCCCCCTAATGTTCCCTCAGGGGAGAGTCTCCATGCTCATCACACATGCACAAGTTCTTCTCTGTGTGAAACCTCCTGAGGTGTGACTTTTGCAAGTAGGTTTTCCACATTCACCATATTCTTAGGACTTGTCTTTAAAGCATTCACTGAAGCCAGATTTTCATTATAAATATTGACTTAGGGCATTTTTAATTGAGCGCATTACTGAGTCTTTCTATCAGATGGAAACAAAATGACCTGGTGCATATTTCTTCCTTTTCCATTTCCTGAGAGAGGTTGCATAAAGTATTATTAAATTTTTTGTTTTGTTTAATTCACGAATCATTAAGCCAGATTTTTCATTGGGTGAAAAATTCAAATCAGCAATTTGGTTTCCTATTATAGACAACAAAATTATCTGTCTTATTGAACTTGCAATAATAGTTTGTTTTTATTGCCTGAGAAAAGATTAACTTGGAAAGATTTAGAACTAGATAAAGAGCTATGAGGTTGGATCCATTAACAGCACTGTGACTGCCTTAGCATATTGCCGTCAGGTACTGGACACACGTGTTTTAAATGCAGACAAAAATTTGTCCCACAGTGAGTGGAAGGAAAACTATGAGCTCTTGGGTATTTTCCAAGTGGATAGGTCCCATCATCTAGCTCTAACCACCACAGTGGCAGCAAAGAAAGCTTCTTTCAGATAGTTTATCAGAATTATACTTGATAACAGATAAGCAAGAGGCAGATAATGACCACATAGGCAAAGTACATCCCACATGAGTCTGTGGTTCAATCTGTACCTCCTCTATCCTGGATGAGTTCTCTCCTGCAGGACATACAGAGGAATATCTGGACTAGCTTATCTGGATGCAAGTATCAGCTAAGTTGTGGTGAGCCGCTTCTGGCCTGCAGTCACCACACGCATGATTCTTCTCGGATCACACTTTATTGGAGTACAGCTCAGTTGTGAAAATGGTGGAAAGAAGACCCCGAGCCTGAGATTCAGCCTGCTTATATAGGGAAGCCTGGCGCGTGATTGGTGCCCATCACAATGCCTCATTAACATATAGCTGGTGATTGGTTCAAAGTAATACTCATTAGCATATGGCTGGTGATTGGCCCAAAACAATGGCTCATTAGCATATTTGAGGATCGCATCGGATAGGTTCTTTCTCAATGCCTAATTAGCATCAGCACATCGGATTGGTCACTACTCGATGCCTAATTAGCATAAGCGGCAATAGAATATTCCAGCAAGTTGTGCAAAGGCAAACTGTGCCCTACACTAAGTGAGCTACAGTCAACTTTGTACATTCTGGCCCTTGCTTCTTCAAAATTCTGTGAGACTCTGGGGAAGCTGTCTGGGGATGAGCTGTGATAGGCACTGCAAAGGCAGGACCATCAACAATGAGCTCATTGCTGCCTTAGGTACACCTGTGCTTAGGGAAGAGTACTACATCAGTCTTCCCAGGCTCTGGTTCTGGCTGAGACACCATTAGTGGAAGATACAAGCCCCCACAATGGATGGGCCAGAGAGCAACTGGTGACTGGGAAAGATCATGTCAGATTCCTGCAGGCTAGGGGTATGTATTAGTATTTGGTTAATCACAGCAAATCCCACTTTGGATGAGCTTTGTTTTGGGTTCAAGTAGAACTGCTCCAGAGTAAACTTAAAAGGCCAGACATATCTTTTCTAGGTTGACTTCATCTCTCCAAACAGCCTGAGAGACTCCATGGAAAGCCGTCCATTGAAACAATAGGTTTATTGATGTTTTGAGGGACACAGACTTATTTGTACTGTTACATATCAGCAGTTGGTTACCACACTCAGCAGCACTGGTTGGAACTGTGGCTGTAAGTGATAGTTTCAGTGGGCCCCAACTACATGAGAAGGAGAATACTTGTAGACATCAGCTCTGCACGTGTTGTTTAGGTACAGTTCAGAGTTAGGAAGACTATCACACACTGTTGTAACCTTTTGTCCCCTTTGTAAATGCCCTTCTCAGTGACCCCAAAAGACCTCATAAAGATACTCTGTGCTTTATACCCTGTACCATGAACCATGAAGCTGTTCCAGCATCCATGAAAACACATAACTCAGATCCATGATGGAGCATGCCTGAAGCACCATTTTGCAGGTGGAATTCCCCATTAATGTCACTGATGACCAGACTTCACTGTCCTTTCTAGTGCTTCTGGAGCCTATGGTGTAAGGATTCCTGGCACACTACATGGTGAAGCCAACATGGTGCCGGCAGAACACACCACATATGGAGGGCATGCCCCAGGCATGGCTGCATAAATCCGTGTCCACCCTTTCTCTTAAAAGGAGATGCCATGTTACCGTCTGTCTCCTCTCTCTTCTGCTTCTCTGCTCCTGCATTCGCCTGACAATTCTCCCGAATAAACTCTCGTGTGGCCCTGGTAATGTATGTGTCTCTTCTCATGCGCAAAACCAGCAATGGGGACTTGTGAATTTAGATGTCAACTGCTGCTCTTTGAGATCATGCAGGTATCACAGTAGGTTAGTTAAGGTTCACTAAAACCAGACACCAGGACAGTTATCAACCAGGGACGTGGTGTCCCATAAACATGAAAGCACTAAGGAACCCCCAGAGCTACCTTCTGTGATGTGTCATAACCCAATGTCACTGTCAGTGGCTGAGTCTGAGGTAGGTCAGGTAGGCCACAAGAGAATTTCTACCATGTGTATCACAAAAAGTACAGCAAAGAATCATTGAGGACTGTGCTGCAGCCTTGGGGTCACTCCAGGCAGCTGAGGAGCTCTCTGTAAACTGGAAGCATTCTCTCAGAAGCCATCAGTGACTGAAGCAAAGTAAATTTCTTCCCACAAAATGGAGCCCCAGGAACCTTCAATTTTTTCAAAATTTATACCTCTTTAATTACCACCACCAGGAACCCACTAGTGGCTCCCCCCAAAGGAAGAGGACAAGAAAATGAACCTGAGCTAGTCAACTTTCATGGCCTGCTCCACAAGGAGGGAACAGATTTCATAAACACACACATACACTATACACCACACAGAAACACATACACCACTACATACTATACACATCACACACCACAAAGACATACTATACACATCAAACACCACAAAGATACACCACACAGCCTCCAGATACATTTACCATATACATCATACACCACACAAACAGCATACATATCACATGTTAAATATCACATACCATACATACACATCATACAGATGTATCATAGACATATTACACACCTCACAGATACATTATACAACACATAGACACGAACAGCATACACATCACATAATATACATCACATATAACTCTCCACAGGACACATTATAGACATATCATACACCACATAGATGCACCACACAGCACATAGCCATCACACAGCAGACAACATTTATCAAACTTCAGACACACCACAGACATCTAAAATACCACACAGACACACAACTCTCCATATATTATACAAATACAGTGATATTATAGGTACCATATCACACAAAATAACCACACATACATTACACACTATATACCACATTATACACATGAACTTTTGCCATGTTTATTTTTACCAAGTCATATTTCAACATTTTATTGTGAAAATTTTCAAATATATAGAAAATTTGAAAGTGAAAATTCATATGTACTTAACACCTAGCGTCTATCGTTGCTAACATTCTATATAGATGATTCTTGAGTGACAATGGGGTCTGCATTCTGGGGAACTCTTCATAAATTGAAGATATCTTAAGTCAAAAATACATGCAATACACATACTCTACTGAAGATCACGGCTCAGCAGCATCATGTACCACAGAGTAGATGCTTCTCTCCTCACAATCCTGGGCTGATGGCTTGATACTACCATCCTGAGAGAGGTTCATACTTGTCACTAGGCCAGAAAAAGATCAAAATTCCAAATTAGAAGCATGGTTTCTAGTTTTGTACCATATCAAAACTAAAAACTTATAAGTTGCACCATTACATCAGGGAACATTATTGGCCACGCAACCAGGTGTTTCCATAACTTAACTGTAAATCTGACTTCTCAGTGCACGGTTACAACTATAGCCTTCAGTGTGCCTCAAATGCATACAAATGTTGCACCACCTTTAGTATTTTCATTTTTTAAAAAAACTTCATTTTCTACCCCTACTTCCTCTTGCAGCCCAGACACCTTATGCTTGAGAATTTCTGTCCCTCCATATTTTTGCTTCTCACTTATTGATTTTTTTCATTTTACATACCAACCACAGCTTCTCCTTCCTCCTTTTCCTGCTCCTCCTCCTCCCTGCCTCCCACAACTCTAAGTTAATATTAAGCAAACAGGAATTCAATGCCTTGCTCTCTCCTGGGGTTGGGAGAACTGTGGACCTACAGATGACTTAGGTCTGTGTCCTGAAGGCTCGGTCAGCACTCTGTATTCACCTTTACTGTGGAGGAGTCTTTGGAGCTGGAACCATGAAACACATAGTTGGCTGCTGTGAGAGAGTAGACAGCAAGAACTTCTGGGGCTGTACTCTGAAGAAGAAAGAGACACATTAGCTTGGGGGAGATCTCATAACTGAGGCTGAACACCAGCATCTTGGGGCCATAGCTATGTGTACTACACAATGGGAAACCATGACTGGGCTCTAGTGTGATGGACCCTGCCTTCTAGCCAGTGGTATACACAGAAAAGTACATCCTCATACCACACTTTTTTGACCTCTATTTTGCGAAGTGTGATCTTTAGTCTTTTCAAATGGATAAAAGGTCACACATGCATCTCCAACTCATTGTAGTTTTGGAGTTTCTTGTAACAGACCCAGCAAGCTAAAGTAGGAGGCTCATCTGGAGTATCCAGGGAGCTCTAATATAATCACCTAAAGGCATAGGTAGACAGAAGAACATCGAGACTCAACATGTGATGATGACAGTGTGTTGAGGGTGAAAGCAGGAATCTCAGGAAAAGTAAATTCCAAAAGCCTCCTAAAGGCGCTTAGCCAGACTCTTTCTCAAATCTCTCTGGGTAGTGCTGACCAATAAGAGGCAATGCTGCCTGTGAGACACTGCAAAGCCCAGATAATGTGTAGAGATGTCTTCTGCAGTATGAGAAAACCAATTCAAACCACATGGAAGGCAGCAGCTGACCAGATCCCTGAAAGTCAAACAAGAGCATTCTTCCTATGTGAAATCCCAGTCTGCTCCCATTTGCTTCCTAACTCTATTCATCTATTTCATGGAATATTTCACAACAGATACAGATGCCAGATGAAATGTTCCCAGGAAATGGTCTATCGACCTTTTAAAAAGTGCTCTGTGAAGTTGGGGCCAAAATATTCCACTAACCAATAGCTATAACTGATACCTATATCCCATGGGCACTTATTGGTGCTTTGTGACTGGTGCAGTGCCACATAGGACTAAGACAATAACTATGCTCTCTGGAACTTGGGCTGAGATGTGCCAAGGCAGACCAGTGTCTGTTTATTATCTACATCCACAGTTAGGTTGTCATAGAAACAGTTTCTGTATCTCAAAGTATAGGGACTCGAGAAAGCTCCGTGTGTGTCAAGTCCTGGGTGAATGTGTGTGTGTGGACACAAGCCAGCCATGTCAAGGACCCCAGAGCCTCAGACCCATGAACATCAAAGCCCTCTCCCTGGGGTGAAGTTCAGAGGCATGCCAAAGTGTCCCTCAGGAGATTGGGTGCAAATCTTGTCAGTGTGTGCAGAATATGTCCACTATAGCTTTCTCCTTCCTGGATGTTTATGGCCTGAGGATTGCCCTTTACAGAGGCTGTGCCTACTGAGATTAGCTAAACCTGTATCCTTGATCCAACTGCATATTATAAATTCTGCCTCCTTTATTATCTGTATATAATAACCCTGCCTCCTTAACTAGTTGTATGCATAACACCACCTTTTTATTCAACTCTATGTTAATTAACATTCTGAGCTTCTGGGGTGCTGCAGTTTTCCCAGAAGAGAGTCCAGACCTCCTGGTGCTGGCTTTCTAACCATGCACCTGCCTGAGTTGGTCTTTTCTTTATTACTTCACCACCTCAGTCATGTCAAGTCCCTGGAGCTGTGCTGGATGTGACACCAAAGGGCGGGTAATATTAAACTGATCATTACATTCTTAGAGTTGTGATGATGTGCTCTGTCACATGCACACACACTAACCTTTCCAAAACAGGGCTAATTAATCATTATGCTGGAAAAAATACTATAAAGTAAAAATAATACTTCAGAAATGAGACATGTGTACACCCAAAAGATGAAGTCATTTCTATCAACAAAAAATTGGTTCTTGTTCTTCTAACAATGTCGAAAACATATAGAGTTTAAAAAGTAGGCTGTGAGAGTGAGAGGTATGATTACAGTTTGATTTAACAGAGGATTGAATATCTGTTGAAAACAAACTCAAGAAAAAGACCTTGGAAATGCCAGCAGTGGTTCCTGGTGGGCAGGAGAATTGGGTGAGGGGATTAGTTTTATTTATAAAATTTTCAAATTCCAAATTTTCTATAATGTACATCTACTTGGTTATCAGAAACAAAATGAAGTAGTTTGGATATATAGTGGAGCTACAGTCATGGCCACAGTTAGGTTTTGCCAGCCTTTCAGGAAGAGAGAGAGACAGATGATTAGTAAGCATTTCAAACCAAGATTTACAAATAATTTGGATACACAATAGTATTGCCAATCAAGTTTCTAAGGATGCCAATTTAGACCAAACATTAGTTCTTTAAAAGAATTTTTTTTTCAGAATTAGCTGTCCTCACTGAACAATAGATGGAAAAACTGGAGCAGCTCTCAGTCTATTCGCGTGAGCCCTCAGCTATGCTTTCTGAGGCCCTGGAGTATCTCTGCCCCTGAACTTCAGGAGGAAATGGGCTGACTGGTGGAAAGCTTGTATAAGTTATAAGATTCCTGGACACAGAGGCTGGCAGGGGCCACAGGGCCACCCTATTCCTCACCCTGTAGACACGGGCCACTTTCCTCTGGTCCAAACACCAGCTTCTTCCTCAAGAAAAGGGAGTATTAATGCTGATTCTCAGAGAATCATGGAGCATGTGTGCCCTCTCCACCGGACATGAGTGGAGATTCTCTCTTCCACCTCCTATTTTGTCCCAACCTCTGGTCTGCCACCTCTTGGTACCTTGCATAGAGAGACCATGGCTTTCTCCTCAGAGGAATAGCCTACTATGCTCATGACAGAGTCTCTTGAGGTTTGGCCAGCAGGGAAGCAGCAAAAGAAGTCATGATGCAGATATAGGGCTGTCTTGTGCAGGGCAGTAAACTGTGAGGACCCAGGTTTTAGCCTGCCCAGCAGACATGATCACTTGCAGTGTTCTGTCTGGGGAACCATGACTGAGGGCTCTAGATAGGGCAATATGTGTGTCTGTCTGAGAAGGCTTGAGTCAATCTCTAATTATTTTTCCTTTAATTTGTATTAATAGACCCTAGAGATGAGGAATGAGAGCATAAAAATGCAATATCCACAAACCTGAAAAATACTTTGTATGGTAGGTAACTACTCAAAACGCATGCATTTGTGCTTATGATGAGATGAAGAAAGCGCAGCAGAAAATCAAGGTGGAACATTTAGTCAGTGTGTGTAGCCATATCTCTGTTACAATTTTTCTTGGGTATACAAATCTTATTTTTCATGAGAACAGAGAACACAATAAAATGTGTGTCTCCCCTCTGCATTAGGGCCAACTTTCTTCTTTTGGTTCTGGTGGCGTGTTCCTTGCTTTCAGGCGGAGCTGTCACTAGAGAGCATTACTCAATATCTCCTTGATTTAAGATTAAATTGAATGACAAGCTCTGACCTTCAGAATCTTATAGTCTAAACCAAGCACTGTTAGACATTGATAGGTGCACATCTGCCTGCATGGCTATACCAGCCTGTGTAAAATAAACAAACTGAGCTGGGGAAACAGCATAGTGGGTAAAGCTCTTGTCCTGCAAACATGAGGGTATGAATTTCATCCCTAGAACCCATGTAAAAATCTGGATGTGGCAGCACGTTCCTGTCATCCCAGCACTTGGGGAAGCAGAGATGGAAGGTCCCTGGTGTTCACTGGCCTGCCAATCAAGCTAAGTCAGAAGGCACCTGGTGGGGTGGGATAAACAGAGACAGAGATACTGTGTCTGAAAATAAAACAAAAAGCAACCAAGGAAGACATCAATTTTTGATCTGCATACGCATGCGCACACATGCACACAAAAGAAACAGCCTTATTTTATACATTACTACAGCTCTTGAAGGAAGCTTCTCAGTTTGTACAACTACATACACAGCTATGAATGCCAGGAAACTAAGTGAAACAACCATATTTTATAATATGACATTCCATCACTTAAACATCACACCACAAATGAACTGTTTTCTAAAGCCCTTTGGGCTAAGAGGCCATAGCTGTTTTTCAGATAAAATATTACCAGGAAGCTACCACTCACCTCGGTGGGGACTGAGACCAATTTGAGTTGTTACTCTTGTCCTGGAGAGCAAATGAAAATGCACAAGTGAGACAAGCTTGTTATGGTGGGCTTCCTGCCTACTGCTCACTAGAATCATCTTCAGTTTTGAGAGACAGCATCTGGGAATGTCATCACGGGGGACGGTTCTCATCCTCAGCATGCTTCTTCAGAACCATTTTTATGTGTGCATGTTTTCCTTTCTACATGGCTGGGAGGGAAGGGCCTGACAGCTGTGCAGGCAGCAATAATTTCTGCAGTGTTCTACCTTACTGTATTTTACCACTGTTGAGTTTATATTCCCATTTCACTTTCTGCTAATATTATTTTGTTTGTGCTCTAACAAATAAAGCTTGCCAGAAGTTCAGAGGGCAGAGCTAGCCACTAGTTGACCATGGAGGCCATGCAGTTTTGGCACATACCTTTAATCTCAGCATGTGGGAGGAGGAAGTAGGAAGGTCAGAAGTTCAAGACTACAGGAGATAGATCCAGTCTAAAAGAAAAACAGAGCCGAGCCAGGCAGTGGACGGTCCCACCTTTAATCCCAGTGCTTGGAATCTCAGTACTTGGGAGGCACAAGCCTTTAATCCTGGCATTAGGAAGGTAGAGACAGGAAGTGATATGACTGGGCAGAGGGATGAATATAAGATGGAAGAAGATAGGAACTTGCCCCACCCCTTCCACCTGAGGATTTGATAGAGGTAAGAAGTCTCTCTAGTGGCTGGCTTCTTGACTTCCCTGCTCTTTCATCATTTATCCTAATATCTGACTCCAGTTAGAATTCACACTACACCTTAGGACAAGCTTTTTGGTTCCTCCTCTTGTCACTAACATTGGAGTTGTCAGGCATTTTGGTGGAGGTTATCTGTTGGGTGCATGGGTATCTTGTGGTCTTATCAAATGATATCTGCCATTTTCCATAGGCTTCCTTCCCATCCACATTCTCCTTAGCAAAGGATTGGATCAGATTTAGGACCATTTCATTAGAAAGCTTTTAGTGTTTTTGGTACAAGTGTGTGGTTTAGAAATACCTTGAAAATGGCTTGCATTTTATTTTCTTAATAACAATTTGTATAAAAAATTGTATTTCATAAATGTCATTGTGTCATTTAGACGTTGATTTCACTGTTGCATTGGTAGAAGCTGCTGAGTTCAAGCTCATAAAGATTTTATTTTCTCTAGAAATATTATAATGAACTCTCACACTTAGATCTATTGCTGTCTTTGAATTTTCTGCAGGGATAAAGAAAAATTCAAAATGCTTTTCAGTCTTGGGTATACTCAGCTCAGGGCCAGCCAGTGAAGCCAGCACTTCTCCTGTTAACCTTGCTATCTTTTTTTTTTTTTTTCAACACAAGCTGATCAGAAATGAAAGGTATAATTCTGGGCCTTTATTCCATTCATCTCTTACAAAGCTGTTGTAAAGCTGTTATGCTGCCCATAAACATTTCCTGTTGTTCACCGTATGCCTGAGGCTATCATTGCCCTGGCTTTAGTGTGAAGTCAAAGGTGGTGAGCCTGGCCATCCTCACCTGTTTCCAGCTGGGGGAGGGATCATTTTTTTCACCATGAAAGTGATAGACTAATGAACTCTTTTCATTCTTGGGCTGTGGGTATTTTCTTTTTAACAGAAAGATAGGTTTTAACAGAGTCCACACTTACTTTTTTTGTGTGAGTTGATATGATTAATAGGTTCTCAGTATTTTATTACAATAATGGATTTATAGATAGTAAGTGCATTTCTAGACTACACATCTTTAACTCTTGGTGTACAATCAGTCCTCAGTATGCACTTACTATATATGTTATTTTGATAATGTTTTATGTATTTTGCTTGTATTTACCGAATATCTTTGGCTCACTATAGTCTTCTCTTGTGCTGATACTGTCTGGCTTTAGTATCAAGTTAAGCATGATGTCACTTAATGGATGACTCCCTTCTCTGTGATCTGAGTTTATGTGCAATGGCTTCTCTCCTCCCCCTCTTCCCCCTCCCCCTCTTCTTGTTTTGTTTTTATTGAGAATGTCATATAATACGTTTTGACCAAATTCTTTCCTCTCCCCAACTCCTCCCAGATTCCCCTCAACTTCATGTTCTTTCTCTCTGAAAAAAACAAAACAAAATCAAAAGAAGACACACATGCGTACACACACAAATAACAACAAACAAAACAAAAAAGAAATGGAGTCTGATTTGTTTTGGCTGACTACTTCTGAGCATGAAGTTTGACCTGAAGTGTGGTTGAGACAGAGATACTACATTACATAGTACACAGACATACTATAGAAACACATAATACACTTCACACACTACACAGTCACACTACATACACTACACACCACATATACACATCACACAAACATACCAACACCTCACAGACCATACACCCTACACATCACACAGGCATACCGTATACCATACACATCACATACCACATAAACACAACTCATAAACAGAGATACCACATACCACACAAATGCATCACATACTACATACAACATATAGACATATCACATATACCACATAAACATACTGCACAGAAACATCACACACCATACACATACATCACATATTGCACACATAACATATATACATTTTATGCCATTTAGGCACTCATATCATACATTGACACAACCAAACACCATTCACTACTACATTGCATACCACATAGAAACACATACTATACAAGAACACATATGCACATACACATTATACACTATGCAAATATACCATATGTATATAGACACTCTACACACCACATACTTCCACTGAGTCTTGACAATATCAACAGTGAAACTCAGTGTAAAGCTGAGAGGTTCCTGTACAGGGTACATCTACACGCTGTACCTATTGTATATAGTTTTTCTTATATTAGTTATAACCCTTTTATTTTTGACACAAAAGAGAATATATGGTGGTATATTCAATAAAAAATAGCCTGAAATATCAGAGAGCCAAGCCATGAAGGTCAGTTAGACCAAGCTGACAGAGATACTTTCAGTTGGAGGATTCAGTTAGACTGGCAGTTGGAAGATGCCAGGAGAGATGCTTGAGAAATTGGCTGGGTGAGAAGTGGCTGTGGTTTGTTCCCTGTCTCTTTGGTATTTCAGCTTTTCTCCAATATCTGGTTCCAGGTTTTTATTAATTCATACAATATTTAGCACCCAGTGAGTGAGTAAATTGGGATTTCTTAAAAAGGGTAGTTAGTATAAGACACAGAGAGAGTTTTCCCACATTAAAAATGGGAAACAGTATTCTGATGGTAGGTATTTGGTCTCTGATAATACATTATATAGTATAAAAATGGAACCATTAGGGGCTGGAGAGATGGCTCAGCAGGTTAAGAGCACCGTCTACTCTTTCAGAGGACCCGGGTTCAATTCCCAGCACCCACATGGCAGCTAACAACTGTCTGTAGTTCCAGTTCCAGGCAAACACCAAGGAAAATAAATAAATAAATAAAGTGTTTTAAAATAAATAAATAAATAAATAAATAAAAATGGAACCATTAAAAGAAAGAATAATTAATGTAGATGAAATTAATGTAACATCTATTATAAATATTAATTATTTTATCATTCTTGTTTTAACCTTAAAAATTGATTTCTATAAATGCCAAGTTAGATGATATAAGTGTCAATTTGGTTGATATGAGTGGTAAGATACAAGTATTAGAAAATCTTAACACATATCACAGTGACAGACACAAACAAAGGAATTTAAAGAACCATTTTTAACATTGAACTATAAGGTTACAGAGAAACAGCCTAAAGCTTTCAAACAGCCAACCTTAATATATCCAGTAACCTTGCAGAAATTGGCAAATGATAGAAACCATGCAGAAGTTGAATGGACTCCAGTACAAATGTTAGATTTAAGGAGATTCAAGAAAGCAATAGTCACTTATGGTGTGCACTTATATTTGTAAAACAAATGTTAAATTCTTGGTCAACTTGTAATGGAATTATCCCTAAAGACTGGTCAGATACAATTATCACTGTCTCAGAGGCTGGACCACAGTTGCAGTGGTAGACATTGTAGAAGGATGAGGCTAAAACAATAGAACAAGGAAGTAGAGATAGGGATATAAAACTATTACAAGACTAACTTCTTGGGGAGGGAGATTATGCTAGTGTAAAAAAGCAATCTTTATATGATAATCACATCCTGGATTTATGCTGAATAGCAGCTTTGAATGCTTGGGATAAAATTGAAGAAATAGGAAAAAAAAGTGAATCCTTTACAAAAGTGATTCAAAGGCCAAAAGAAACTTTTACAATTTTTTTTTTAAAAAACAAAGATTGAGTACAACAGTAAATAGAATGGTACCAGATTCAGATGCTAGGTGAATAATAATATCTGGCTTTTAAAAATGCCAGCTCACAATGCAAAAGGATGATTAGGCTGTTAAGTCAAGTTCAGCACCTTTGGATGATTGGATTTGTGATTACAATTATTATGTAATCTTATAGCTATGATTAGAGGTTATTTCTAGAAGTATAAAGAAAAATCAAAATATCAAATGTTACAGTTGTAGAAGGCAAGGTCACATAAAAAAGAAACTGGAAATAAAGTGTTCCCAGAAATAAAGTCTTTACTAAGAATAAGCCCAACAGAATACCACTCCCTTCTACAGTATGCAGAAGGTGTGGCAAAGGCAGGCACTGGACCAATGAGTGCAGGTCAACAAGAGACAGATATGGTAACTTTTTGCCTTTGGAAAATTCCCTGAGGGGTCTTTCACAGCCCTCTTTCAAATCCAGTTCAGCCTTATCTTTTCATCCTGGAAAGAACCCCTTCCAGAAGCAATTAAAGAACACAAGCCTATTGAAAAAAAAAAAAAAAATGTTGCTGTGGATGATAGAAAAGCTATAGAAGAGAGAACAAAAAAAAAAAATCAAGAGAAACCACAAATCAAAATTGATAAAGATTAGAAAGGGAACCTCCCAAAAGTTAAGGTTAGGGAAGTATTTGACTTTTTTCCCCAGGTGAAAAGCTATGGATACCATCAAAATTAATAAAGTTAGAACCAGAGAAACTTCTTGATAAGGAAAAATGATAAATGATGGCTTATCCACCTATGTGACAATTCTCTAAGTTGTAAGAAAAACTCACCAAACAAGGGTCAGACCAGGGTTTTGTTTTTGATGTGGTGGGAAGTGGAAGGGACCTTGATTAAGGATGTACAGGGATAGAAAATGTGACTTCTTTATTCATAATAAAAAATAACAAAATATGTAATGTTGTACTTTGTCTTTTTTCTAAAACCATTGATAGCACATTTTAATGTAATAAGCAAAACAAATCTTCCACCATGGTCTTGAGATCTGTTTTATTCATTTAAAAAACCTAGGCAAGGCATTCTTCCAATAAAAATAACTCCCGAAATAAAAAAAAAGAAAGTGCCCTTTCCTCAACTGCTGACAGTATGTTACTTGAAATGTATACGCAGGATACACAGGAAAGAACTGCTGAACTTTGCCAGGACAAGGTAGGGAAGTCTTTAAGAATATCCTGCTTCACAGATAAGTCTGTCAGATATGCTAGTCATATAGGCTGAAGATGAATGCTCCAACGCTGCAGAGGAACCTTGGGTAACTGACCAAGCAGTGAACTGTGCCTGTCATTTTTCACAGTTTTTGGAAGTTACTTGCTTGCACTTCCTATTTACTTAGTTAATATTATTTCCTTCTTGGGTCTCTGAGGAATTTGAAGATGAGATAAGTTATATTTTTCTAATGACAATTTTTAAAAAGAAACTCACTAAGAGGTTAAAGTGTATAAGTTTGGGAGACATCAAAATATAGTTTTCAGTTAGTACTACAAGATAGATAGAAAGTGAATTGGACTCACCAAAATAGAATAAATAATGGAATTTTGGACTGGACATTACTGGTATAGTTATTACTTCTATATATTGTATATAGTTACTGTACTTATTGTATACAGTTTTTCTTATATTAGTTATAACCTTTTTTATTTTTGACACAAAAGGGGATATGTGGTGGTATATTCAATAAAAATAGCCTGAAATACCAGGAAGTCAACCACAGAGCCAAGTTATGAAGGTTAGTTAGACCAAGCAAGCTGAAGACAGAGAGACTGGCAGTTGGAAGATTCCTGGAGAGAGGCCTGAGGAGCTGGCTGCGTGAGAAGTAGCTGTAGTTTATCTCTCTGATATTTCAGCTTTTCCCCAGTATCTGGATCTGGGTTTTCATTAATTCATATAATACCTCAGCCCTTCCATGAGCATGGCACAGAAGAACAAGCCCACCTGGGAAAGGTTCCCCTTTTTCCATAGAGGTAGCTCTTTCTTTTCTGCTGAACGTGAATTCCTCTGGAATCGGGTCTGCATCATGTAGTCAAATGTGCTCAGGTTCCTGGCAACTGCAAAGGGAAGGGCAGGAAAGGACAGGGTTATTTAGCATCCACGCACAATGTCATACAGCACCCCTGTGCAATGTGAAGTTCACCTTGACAGGTAGTGACTGCCCTCTGTTGCATGTCCCAAGACCAGGAAGAAGACCAGGTATGTTAAACCAAACAAGCTTTGCTTTGTACATTTTATGAGTGACAGGACCTGACTGTTCCTTATTGCCCAGAGTAAAGTCTCTAATTGAGCCCAGAGGTGGGATGTCCCAGAGGAGTTAGACTGTAGCACTTCTCATTGGTCCCCTGCTTTCTGAATCATGGCAGACTAACCCAGAACCTTTTAGGATGATTCCCAGAGGCCAGGATCAGGAAAGGCTACTTTGTCTAAGGGTTCTGGAAGGCTTCATCTTCAGAGCAGTAGCTACCTAGGGGCAATAGGAGTCTTGCTGATAGGAGTACTGGGTTCTACCTTATCCTGCTTTCAACCCCTAGCTCATCCTAAGTGTCATAAGTAACAGTGGTAGGTGCAGCTCTCAATGACTGGCTGCCCCTGATTTGGTTTCCAGGGTATGATGCAGTTGATGTGGTATCACACACAGCACACTTGGACACTTTTTAAAGAGTAATTTAGGGACCAATTCTGTGCATGTCCCTAGCCCACAGAGGATGCCCTGAACTGGAAATGCTCTCATGGCCATGTCAGACGCCTCTTAGCACCACCTTCTCTCAAAGGCTACAAAAGGAAACATCACTATTCAAGAAGTTCAGTGACCTAGCTCTCTATGGATCACCTATCTACCATATAAGGAGCAGTGTAGGCATACTGCAGCTCATCAGAGGCAAAAGAGCAAACCCATGTCAGCAGCAACAAAAACAGAAGCATAGATCTGTGACCACCCACACACACATTTCCAGCAAATCCACAGGCTTTGACTGATGTCCAATGGGATTACCTTGGCCATCACATACATTGGTTACATTTCTGGAGAGGAGAGATGAAAGCAAGTTCTAGCCAGTATTCTGGGAGGGGAAAGCAGCTCACTGGGAGCATTTGAATATTACTTCACAGCTTGAGTGCTGAACAATATTATTCTCTTAGTCTCTGCCACCTTCCCTATCATTCCCCTTGCTTTTATACCAGCATAACACTTTTCTGAGAGCCCTGGGTGACCCTGAGTACTGTGAACAAGTCATTTCCAGCATCAAAGATCTTGGGGGCCAAAAGCCAGTAGGTGGTCATTCTCTTACAGCTTGAAGCTAGAACTGCTGTGAAGAGAAAGCCAGATGTGGTGGTATACACCTTTAATCCCAGCATTCTGGAGAGAGGCAGGAAGACCTGATCTCTGTGAGTTCTAGGCCCGCTTGGTCTACATAGTGAGTTCCAGACCAGCCAAGGATGTTTCAAAATAAAAAAAAGGGCGGGGGGCTATTTCAGGCTAAAGAAATTCCTCTATAGCCTAAGTTGTCCTGGGAGTCAAGTCAGGGATGCCATAGCAATAGTTCTTATCTGTGCCTTCCTCTCAGCATACGTGGGCCCAGGACCCAGGCCTTAGAGATTCAATCAAGGCTTTCTGTACCAGAACTTTCCATCTGTGAGTTTTCCCTGCATGGAGCCCTTGGTTTCTGCAGTTTTCAGCATGAGGTCAATGTTCATAGAGGCAGGTAATGATATCACAGACAGTTACAGGGCATCATTGCACAAATCTGCCCATCTTGGATCATGTGAAACCTCTTCATTCTTTCTGGTCATGACAAAAACTGCTATGGTGTATCTTTGTCCATGAAGCTTGTTTGAGAGGGAAGGCATGGTGGGTAGAAAGTAAGAGAATTTGGGAGCGAAAATCCTGACTAAATCTTGGAACCAGCACTCCTCAGGAAGCATGTGGTTCTTCTATAGGGTTTGGATCTATAAATGTCAATAACACAACACTTCTGAAACCAGTGAAGCATGCCATATTTAGGGCCCCCAAAAGTTCTGGGTTGAGTCTTTGAGATGGATTAAGACTCAGGATATGTCTGCTAGTGCATCCTTAGGCTGTTCTTTAGCTTAAATGAGCAACAGAGAATGCACCTAGACTGTCTGGTCTCCTGGGAATGTTGGATAAAGGAGTAAGACTGGTGCAGGTTTTAATATCTGAAGCTTCATTTTTGTAGCTTTATGGGTAGGCTAGATTGTGAAGTCCCAGGACCTAGTCTTAACGAGTTTCTATATAAAAGAGTATAGACAGGAGCAGCTGATAACTCCTGGGTCCTTGCTGCTAAGTGTCTCATACACGGCAGAGATGGGTCAAAGCAGATCATGGTGTCTGACATATTCCAGGACACACAATCCCTTTTAGGGGACTTCTGTGGGAAAAAAACCTGTTGTGTTCACTACTTTTGGACTCAGCATATTCAGACCTCACTACAAGTTCCCTGCAGTCTGATGTTCACAAAGTATGTCTCAGTAAAGTTCTTCTCACTGCCATTGTCCCTAACTCCACAAGAATGTGGGTGCCTCCAGACTTCACCCACAGATACAGAATCCCCCATACACACATTGGTGGGCACAACCGCCCCTCACATGGTAGGCACAAAGTACTTATTATGAAGTGGAAAGCAATTAACACCAAATTCGTGTTCCTGGGCAGAATGGGCCCCAGTAATTTTCAGGTCTCCTATAGGTAGAGGTTCTATAGGAAGCATTGGGCCTAGCATCAGCTGCTGGACCTAACTCTAATAGAGCGAGGGACAACTAGATAAAGAGGAAGATGAGCTCTGCATGAGGCCAGGCACTAGAAAAGGTGGTATTACTGATGAATCTGAAAGCATTTAGACACGAGAAAAATTCCAGATAAGCTTAGAAAGTAGTGTTTTTATAAATTACTATTTATAAAAGTAGTGGAGCGTTTTAAAGGTAACCCAGAAGATGCATCATTCTGAGAATTTCGGTTACAGGGAATGTGAGGTGCCCTCCCAGCCTTGTTAGTGATAAAATAGTACAGAGTAGTCTGTTGAAACATATAGGCTCAGCAGACGTAGGTTCGAGACTTGGTTCTATCCCACTCTACAAATACATCTAAACACAAGTAAATAGAAATGAACCAGGTCATTCCTAACAAAAATCTAAAAACATAAATTGCATCAACAAGATTTAATTCAGGTTTTCACTGTATTAGGAGGAGGGTAGTCTGTCCTTTTTCTATGAACTCATTTCTGGCAAGGCTGGCTTCCCAAGGTACTGTCTGCCTCAAAACAAGCCAGTGAAAGGGGGCAAGTCTAGAATGAGTACATACTCAGGTAGAAGTGGAAGAGGAGCAGGTGCCCGAGCAGCACAAAGCTGGCAATGGCTAGCAGCAGTACCACCACCGCGATGAAAAGGACCATGGGGGTCTTCACAGGTACAGGCCACAGTGGGAGGAACAGCAGCCATATGTTCTTAGAGCTGATCTCTATGAAGACAGAGAGACATGTCCATCTAGCACCTACTCAAACTGCAGCACCTGTGATCAGGTAAGCAAAGGGACAGAGCTTGCTAGGGTGAGTGAGGACAACCAGCCAGTGGATGTGCTGTTCCCCTGTATTTGCTCCACTCTACTGTGGGTCCCATGCACCCACTGGCTGTGGCTGGCTCTAAGATCCCCACTTTATGAACTCAAAATGATAGAAGTTCCTGAATAACGGAGCACAGAGCCAGCCCCTCTCCTGCCTTTTTCCTAAGCCTCGACCTTTTATTTCAGAGCAATCACCTCACACATCAATGAAAACTAAGCCCTTTTGGTGCATTTATTGAGCACTGTCTACCACAGCACTCAAAACCAAGACCGTGGATAAGGGGTTCCCTAGGCTGTGTGACAGAACAGTAGAAGACTAGACTCCAAGCCCAAATATCTTGATCCATATCACATTTTAGAAAGGTACTTAGCTCTTTCTAGAATGGACTCCTGTGTGCGCTATCTAAAACGGGGATACTACATGCTGCCTTTTGGGCTGGACCATGGGATGCCAACTCAAAAATATCGTTTTCTCAGTGATGGTGTAAACTCCAACCACAAGTCTGCTCTAAGAAGAGATAACGATTCACTTCCCTGCACCACATCTGATGTCACGGTCAATGGCCCCAGCCTGGTCACTGCCACTCTGAATACCCCTCTTCCCTTCCTTCTGCTTTCCTGTTCCTCTTCTTGCTTGCTCATCATGAAGATTGATTAGGAAAGGTAACATTACTAATGAAGAGGCCATTGTGGTAGCTTCCAGAAAGTGCTCAGGAGTATCAAGAAGTCCTACGTGAATGCAGAGGATGCAGAAGCTGAGGTCCTTCTGTGTGGAACTCATAAAGCTCTTTCTTAAAAAAGCATTGTCATGTTGGCCCCAGGAATACCTTAAGATAAGTGTCATACGGGTTCTAGCCTCTTCTGTTTTAGGACTTGGGCAAATGCCTATGATGCTTAGGACAGAGATGGGTAGCTTCCCTCTGGCTCATAGGATAGCCAGGAAAGGAACATCCCATTTCAGTCACCTGGTCATTATCTTGAGGCTGTTGTGACAAATGGCCATAAACTGGTGGCTCTTAGAAAATACAGTAATCCTCTAATATCTGTAAGCCACGAGTTTGAAATCAGAGTATCCTTTCTGGGATTACAAGAGACAGCCCTTCCATCCTCTTCCAGCTCTGAGTGCCACAAGCTATCCTGGGCTTGTGGTCATAAGGCCCAGCCCCTGCCTCTCACCTCCATAGGACCTTTGTAAGTTAGTATTTCCTCTTGTTTTTCTTGAGGACACTGGACACTGGCACAAGAGGGGCCTAAGATGGACTCCTCACCTGAGAATTACTAGTCATGTTTACAAAGACCCTCTTTCCAAATAATGTACTACCTTAGGTCAGGACTTGGACACTTTGGAGGCCATGTCCAGCTCCACCCCTTTCTCTCTTACTTCATACAATTATGATATGGACATGTTTAATCAGGACCTATTTAATCATAGAATCGCTGAGTTTCTCAGAGTCTGTGACTCAACAAAGTGGTCCGATTTTCTGATGTTCTTCTCTGCAAGTAGTTGTGTTCTATAAAATAGGCTCCTGCCTTCTCCACAAAGCACTGCTAAAGGACCCACTGTCTAGGTGCTCAAGACTGACTGAAAGGAAAAGGGTCAGGGTATATCACACTCGAATCCCTGGAAGTTAGTTCTCAGAGGAGGAGCTCAGATCAACGGGAGAGTGAGGGAACATGGAGGGTGAGGCTGAAGCCTAACACTTGGCATATGGGAACCAGGTAGAAGCAGTCCCTAAGCGTCAGAAGGGTACCTTTATACAGGGGGTCTGTGCGAAGCGCAGCAGGGTCGACAAAATACTGGATGAAGATGTACAACAAGATAACCATCACGCCAAGCAGGGCGACTGCAGCTGAGGCCACAGCACTGAAGAAGAACCTGTGTGAGAGGAGCCAGTGGGAGGTCAGAACAGACTAACATCCAGCCGAGCACATGAGTTCAACACACAGGTCTGGAAGCACAGAACCCAAACTCTTCCACAGACCCTAGGCAACATGCTGGCTCCTGATTATCATGCTCCACATTGCTTACAGCCTTCTG